>OY744516.1:118265492-118267992 GCA_963556195.1 Sepiola atlantica | reverse complement strand
CGACTCACTCTGATCTCTGACTCAAAGGTCACGTCAGGTGTCTAAATTTATTATGACTATTCTTGGATCAAACTCTTCTCTGAACTCACTTCTGAGTCCAGAAACAAAACCTATTTTTCAATAACAAAATTAGCTATTTGATACTAGTTAACCTACTGTGCCTTGCATAATGGGGCCCTACAGTACTGTAACATATGTATATATATGTATACATATGTATATGTATGTATATATATATATGTATATATATGTATATGTATATGTATGTACATATATATATATGTATATGTATGTACATATATATATGTATATGTATGTACATATATATGTATATGTATGTATATATATGTATATATATATATGTATATGTATGTATATATATGTATATATATATATGTATATGTATGTACATATATATATATGTATATATATATGTATATATATATGTGTATGTATGTACATATATATGTATATATATATATATGTATATATATATATGTGTATGTATGTACATATATATATATGTATATATATATATATATATATATGTATATGTATATATATATATATATATATGTATATGTATATATATATATATGTATATACATATATATATAGTTATATATATATATATGTATATGTATATGTATATATATATATATATATGTATATGTATATATATATATATGTATATACATATATATATAGTTATATATATATATATGTATATGTATATATACATATATATATATATATATATATATATATATATTAGTAAGTTTTTGAAAGGCTGTGGGCAATGCAAGTTCCGGGTAAGATGCAAGTTGTAAGGAACAAAAACAATAACAATAAATCGAATACGAAATATGACTTACTATTTATTTTTCCTTTTTTTCTAAAATCTTACATAACAGCAAGAGTGTTTTTAGCTGTTCGTGTGATGTCCGGGTGATTAAAAATCACTATTTGATATTTCGGGAAATGACTTCCCTTTGTCAAAAATAATTAAACCAGAAGAAAATTTTTTTTTCTCCGACTGTGTAGAGAATACTACAAAACAAAATGGCTGCCAGATGTAGACCGCAGCGAAAACGAAAACAGTCTCGCAGGGAATGTAAATTAAATTTTATTTTAAGGTTATGTTACATATATGATTTGGTGTTTAAAAATATTTGTGTAATGTTGGTTAAGTGTATGGTGCTCGATAAACTGTTAGTTTTAATAATATATATATATAATTATTTTTTTATAATTTTTTAAATTTTTATTTTTTTATTAAGTTTATATTTGATTATTTACTTTTATTTCAGTGTGTTTTACCTCTATATTTTTATTTTTTTAACTTTTCTTTCGTATTTTAAGAATTTTAATATAAAGTTAAGTAATTAATCTCTACAACTCCAACAACCACCTCACTAGCCCCCCGCCTATGGTCACTGACCTCACCGGCCCCTTTACTACTGCCGAGACTGAGCTTCTCAGCCTTGGCTCCAAATTCATCACCACCCAAAAGATAAACGACAACACAAAACTTTAGATCGAGACTCAATTCTGTAGAACAGCTTATCACCTTAAATGGCTCACAGCATTTAATCAACCTACCCAAGACATCCCTAATAATACAACCAACGCTACTAATTCCTTCCCTGTCTACCAGCTTTACCACGCACTACACCCACCACCTTGTAACCACCTAATTGATCAAAAACTTTCTAGATTAAAACAGAGGATCCTTGATATACTCCAACAAGAACAACCCCACATCACCCCTAACATCACCAGATCCCAACGCCTTACCCTAGAAAACCTGAAAAATAAAAACCTAGTTTACTTACCCTCTGATAAAGGTAAGGAATTCTGTATCATCTCTCAAGACTCATACAACACACTCGCTCTCGAACACCTTAACAACAACAACCTATACACCCCCACCCCCAACATTTCAGCCACATTAGTCCAAAACTCCATTAACAACACCTGGTCTCAAATCTGTCTCACACGTAACCTCCCCAAAAAATACAAAATCAACTTCACCACCAAAAACAGCAGACTTCCCACCTTCTACCACCTCAGTAAAACACACAAGACCAACACACACACACACACACAAATTAGACCTAGTGTCTCTAGTATTGAAGGACCACTCTATAAAATCTCTTGGCTTCTCTCTCAACTACTCAAACCACTACTCTCCACCTTCCCGCACATGTCAGCAGCTCCGACCAAGTAATTAGCAGACTACACTCATTCCAACGCCAACAACTACAAACAAACAACTATATATTTAGCCTAGACGTAATCTCCCTCTACACCTCAATACCCACACACCCAGCCATAGACCTCATCACCGACCACATATCTTCCTCTGACAACCTAGAGCTCTTCGGACTAACACATACTGACATTCACAATCTCTTATGCATCATCATCGACAACACATACTTTACCTTTCAGCCGCCCACTTTCAAACAAATCTCCGGCCTCCCCATGGGTTCTAGCC
>OY744516.1:118227992-118260492 GCA_963556195.1 Sepiola atlantica | reverse complement strand
CCCATATATATATATATATATATAAAATAGTGTTAGAAACTAACTAATATAATAACTGTAAAAAATAAATTAACTTACATGAGTGATTTTCCACTGGAAGACTTGAGACTATAAGTTTTTGTTTTTTTTATATATAATTTTTTTTTATATAGTTTTAATGGTTGAGAAACTTCCGAGACTATATATATATATATATATATATATATATATATATATATATATATATATATATATACAGAAAATATTAATCTAAGAAAGTTTTAAATAGTAGATAGAAACGAAAGAAAATACTGTTTTTTTTTTTCAAATAGAAATAAAATCAATGTTAAATAGATAAATAGTATTCTTCGATTTGAGCATTACTGATAATATGTAATATTACCAAATTTGGTCATATTTAAAGCATTATATTAAATCCTAAACCATTAATACGTTCTCTTAAAAGGCTGCACTTGTATAAATATCGATTACTGGTTTTAATCACAGTAGATATAGATCAAACTATTAGAAAGATTAATCCAAAGTTATAAAGATTGATTATTGTATCGTTGTGTGAAAACTAAACCAGATGCTTTACCTGAACAAAGATAAATAATGTACAAATAATTCTTTTAAAGAATACATATAATCAATACAAAGAAAAAAAAGGAAAATAAGTTCAAAAGACAGCTAAATAAAACTTGGTAATATGTGGTTACTGTGAAGCGCCTCCACAAGAATTATCTCTGATTCAATCCAAAAAAAGGAAATGGGGAATCCCCCATATTTGGCAAAAGACATACCCTGGGGGAAATTATGTTGAGGTTGACCTAAGAGTATGTCTTCTGCCAAATGTGGGGGATTCCCTCTCCCTTTTTCCCCTTTTTACCCCTATCTTGGATTGCATCTGACATAATTCCTGTGGGGTCGCATCACAGTTACCACATATTACCAAGTTTTTATAGCTGTCTTTTGAACTTATTCTCCCTTTTTTCTTCTTAAGTGATTTCAACTAGGTCAATCCCCTATGGGGTATTATGGGGTATTGTCAGTTGTTGAGGTCAATATCTAAAGTTAAAAATTTTCCTTGATGAACTGCCTATAAAGTACTAAGGTAGTGAAACACATGTAGGGAAGAATAACTTTACAAAATAAAACTTATATAAAGTAGAGACGATTTTTCCCCTGTACCTTCTCGGAGAATAGGAAAATAACCACATGCATCACAGGCTACTAAACTCATCATTATATTACACTTATACACTCGAGCGTGTTTTAGTAAATTTGTTATTATTTTTTCCCAGCTAACACTAAATATTACATTTGGCCCACCATCTACGCCTCTCCAACAAACCAACTCCATATAGGTGGTAGCAAATATTTTTCTCCCTAACAATTCTGTACTGTCACTCCACTCATCGACACCGGGAACTAATAAACACAGTTTAATTTTCACAAAAGAGTCCGTTCTTATTAATTATTTGCCTGGTATTAATTTACTACATAATATAAAGCAATATACAAAAACTTAATGACCACTCCTGTTCACTCCGATGATTTTCCGCGAATATCAGATTACGTTATTTCTAATTCTACCTATGACTTCTATATTTATATTCATTCCGGAATTAAGCGAATGAAATTCAAGAACACAGTTCCTGCAACATTTAATCATTCAACATGGCGGCTGAAGTGTTGAAGTAGAAGCGGTTATGGATTCGTGGAGTGGAGGCGAATAATATTAGTTCTCAATGTACATTAAGTGTTATGGGTTAATAGAATTATTAGGTGCACAGGAGAGGATACGCTATGTTTTTGGGGTGGTTATTTGTAAGGTTGGAAAAGTTAAGAGTTAAATAATTAACACATTATAGAATTTAAGAATTAGTCTAATGTTATAGAGGGGTTGTTAGCTGGGAGGAGGTTGTCAGATGGAGTAATGAAATTTATGTATTTAAATTTTCGCTTGTGTCTGCAATTTGAGATTAGTTCCTTTTTAGAGTTAATGATATTTTTGCTTTTAGCTGCTGTAGCTATCATAAATGTTTCTAATGTACATAGTTGGCAGAAAGCGGATCCTGGAGTGTAGGATTTAGACCTTTTTAATATTGTCCAATGTAAGGAGTAGGGGGTGTTTTTACTGTTAAAGCTTTTTATTAGATTGGATAGAGAGATTCCAGTGGCATTGTTATCATTGTGTTTGAAAGAGTAGATATGGTTTGAGATTCGAGTCTTGATGGGGAAGGCACTTGCCCCAATGTAAGTGTGTATTTTGTATGAGGTTGTTATCGTATTAGCGTTATTTATAGTATCGAGAGTGTTTTGGGTTTGTATGTTCAAGTTCTGGGCTAAAGTTAAATTGGAATTGTTAGGTGGAGAAGATGGGAGAATTTGAGGGGTGAGATCAAGGTTATTGTTAGTTAGCGGAGGTTGTTGCTTAGTGTTATTTAGAGTGTCGTTTAGTACAGGGAGTTGGGGATGTGGAGAGCTATAAGGTGAGGGGAGAATTTGTATGTTGGTGTCTGTTCGCATAATTGTGTGTTAGGGGAATTGTTTAACAGTACAAGCGTATATGATGTTACTTTGTATGCAATTGCTATTTAACAGGCATCCTCTGGATTTCTGGCAGTTACAATTATTAGTAGGGGGTATAGTAGGTGCTGGTTGCTGGGCAGATTTAATTTTTTTATCATCATCACAACTAATAACAAAGAAATTAAATCTGCCCAGCAACCAGCATCTACTATAGACTCTACTAATAATTGTAACTGTGCAGATTTTGTACATGTCTGTATGAATAAAGATAATCATATATATCAGTGGAAATTTGTGATCAAAGTTCGTGCCCGTCGACCATCGAGAATTAGCTTCCCGCACACGATTGTGTAAGCATGAAACATCGATGTCTGTAGGTAATAAATAATTAATATTTATTTATAAAGTGTCATTATATTATATATATAGTAATATTATAGTGCCAAAAGTATTTCTACATGACAATCTTCCCCTACACAAAGTTACATGAATTGTGGTACAACGATAAAAAACAGCAGACGTGTCAGTGAGGTTTTTGCGTTTTGATTCATATTAAAATCGAATAAATCATTTATTTTATCTATTCTCAAATTTTTTTACTGTATTTCAGGCCTTATATTTGAGTCTTAGCACCCATACAATGAAAATTTGCCCGGGGCATCACCTTACCTCATCAAGCTATTTACAATAAGTCAATTTGATTCAATACAATGGCAAAAATTTTATTTATAGAAAATCAAAGCAAAAGTATAAGTCAATGTCCACCAAAATAAAGTATTAGTAATAATCAATATAGCATTAGGTAGAATGACCAACAAGAATGTAATCGGTCTTCACTTGAGAGCAGTATTGCTATGAAATGAACATAAACAACCTGAGTCAGAATTCTAATCTAGTTCGCCAATTCAATGTTTATGTTATTCTAAACAGTATTGGTTTTTATTCGTGAAAAGATTGGTTTTTAGCTCAGCTGATTCCAAAATATGAAAACCTATGTCTTACTGATAAATGTACACAAATGTTAGCAATTCATACCCCCAATCATCTTTCAAAAAAAATTCTCAATTTAATCCTAACCTTAACGCTACTCTTTTTACTTGACCATCCTTTCAAAAGATAACAATTACATAAGATCAGATATAGATTTAAAATGTTCACATTGTAATATCTATACTAAATTTATGCTTACTAGGAATCCAATTTTGTAATTATAGGGTTCGCGTTCTATCCATAAATAGAATAGGTAAATTGTTACTTTATTTTGTTCATAAACAATCTCGGTAACAAGATTAAACACAAGATTTTTTTGTTTTAACTTAGTTCACCCCCAAACAAGGCAGGTTGCCACTGTATAGGGGCTACTGAGAATTAGGGTGAAAGTTTAGGGGGTCATCCTAAATTGAGAGCTGTACAGTGAGGTGCTTGTTCACATTAGTTTAAAATTTTTGCATGTTGGTACAGTTGAGGAAACAGGGAACAGGGAAGGAGTTCCAGAGCCGGCTCAAAGAAAGAAGCTATTGGAGTAGAATGCTCTTTGGCATCTGGGGACCTCCACGGTAAATGGATGGGATTTATCTGATTGTCAGGTTGGTCAAGTGTACTTACATCGAAGGGGCACCAGAGCAGCAAGTTCATCGGAGCACATTCCATTGAAGTACTTGTAAAACAAGCACAAGGATGCAACATTGCGGCGATGGGACAGGAACTGGAGCTTGTTGGATAGTGAAAGACCTATTAGATTAGATACTTTTTTTGGATCTTGTCTAAGAGAGAGAGACTAGTGGATGGTGCACCAGCCCAGATGTGACAACAATACTCCATGCATGGACGGATGGTGGCTTTGTAGAGATATAGGATACTGTCATGTGTGGGAAGGTTTCTAGTACGGTAGAGGGAGCCTACTTTTCTTTACAGCAGCCTTGGCAATGTCTTTGATGTATTTGTTCCAATTCATGTTACATGTGTGAATGTTAGGCCGAGGGTGTTATTTGCCATGACAACCGGTGGTTGAAGAGGTTTCTTGTAGTTGTTGAAGGAAAAGAGCTTTGTCTTAGCAGCATTAAATGTTACCATTCATTTATGACCCCATTTCACTACAGACTGGAGGTCACTTTCTAAGGATTCAGACATTGCTTCGGATATGTGTGCATCCATTTTACGAACATGATGAAAGTAGAGCTGGGTTTGGTCAGCAAAAATACCCATTTCAGGTGGTTTATGAAAATCAAGAACAATGAAGGTTCAAGGATCGATTCCTGGGATACACCTGCATTTATGTCATGTTGTTATGAGGAATTTATTTATTATTTATTTTGTCGCAAACTAACATAAGAATGAATAGAATAACACTCAATGCATAATGAAGGTCAGCTAGTAAACAATCAATGTTGTTGTTAACTTATGTCTCATCTAAAATTATCTTGTTAAATTTACAGACATTTTTAGCGTTTAGCAATCGCTTTTCAACATTCGTTATAATTGCTTAAAGCTGACAAAAAACGACGCTGACAACTATATTACCTTTTTTGGTTATGTAAACCGTGAATGTGAAAAATTTCAAATTCAATACTTCACAGAGGATCAGTTTAAATGTCTGATATTTATTGCAAGAATACAATCTCCACAGGGTTCGGACATTTGTATGCGTTTACTTTCAAGACTGAACCAAAATAAAAATGTCACAATCAAAGCTCTCACTACAGAATTCCAAGGCTTAATAAAGCCTTAAACGCAACATTATGATAGTAAAACGCTCCAGTAATTCATCTACTACAAACAATGTCCGAGCAAAGGCTAATAAACCTTCTACAAGGAAAACTCCTCCAAGCGCTTGCTGGAATTGCAGCGAGATGCATTTTTCACGCTTTTGTCCATTTAAGAAGAATAAGTGTCAGAGATGCGTCAATTACGGACACAAAGAAAGATTTTGTAATCCTCAGAATGGCAAAGCATCCAACACAAACAACACAGGTCATTTAAGTTTTATACACAAGTAATTCAAGAAAAAACAGGCTGGAAGAAATCAAATTCAAGTTCTGTGTCTCCAATATTAAAAATTAATTTTGAATCTCACAAAAAATGTATTACCGTTATTATTGTCCATAGAAAACAGTTCTTGAAAAGAGTATGTGAAGAAACGAGTCCGGCGTGGGAAAGTCCTTGAAAACCGTATACAAAGAAAATTGAGAACTCTTACCGTTGTTGAACACGTGTTGATGGGGCGCTGGTGTCTTAGCGTCGTTCAGCAAGGCCAATTGAATAGAGAAAGAGACCTTTTTCCGGTGTCCCTTGGTTATATATTCCCTAAGGGCAGATTACTCTTGGTCGCTTTCAGCGCTACCTGACGGTGAACAGCAACACCTACTGGCCGGTTAGTGCAATTATGTTTTGAAAGGAGGGGATAACTGCTACAAGGACTTCCCTCCAGATTGAAAAATATTGAAAATATTATTCAATATATAGTTGTAGGTGAGAAAGTTTTGAGTCTGTCTGTAAGTCAGTAATAATATATGTAAGTTTTGAAGTTGTGTGGGAATGTTACTTTCCGACCAGATATTGTCTTTTGTTCTGGTGGGGCATAGTCACATGGAGTATTCGATTCCTCTGTGGTGTCGGAATCTGTGTGAGAGTTGTGTGTCTGTTAGCTTGACTGTGATTATTCCACTAGAGCAGGTTTTAATCTGTCAATGGAAACAGTGTCATTCTTGCCGTTTTTTGTAATGGTGAAAATTTTTTCCGCCCGTCTAACTACTTTGTAAGGACCTTGGTAGCGTGGTGATAAAGGCTTTTTCACAGCATCGTCGCGGACGAATAGGTATTCGCTGTTAAATAGCTTCTTGGGTATGTGGACTTGTTTCGATACTTGTCGTGTAGGGGTGAAATGTAGTTTCGACATCCTTGCCTTTAGGTTCTGTACAAATGTAGTTGTAGGGTGTGTATCATCTTTGTTATGAAAGTATTGTGCGGGCAAAGATAATGTAGTACCAAAAACTATTTCAGCGGGTGTGCAACCCAAGT
The DNA here is from genome assembly GCA_963556195.1 of Sepiola atlantica. NCBI lineage: Eukaryota > Metazoa > Mollusca > Cephalopoda > Sepiida > Sepiolidae > Sepiola > Sepiola atlantica. Next base: position 118,253,961 of record OY744516.1, on the reverse strand, counting down.
CCTGCTTTACAACGTTCCTAATTGACAATAGGACCAAGGGCAAATTATCAACCCAGTTGGTTGTGTTTAGTCTCATTGCGAGGGATGCTTTTAAGTGTCTGTGGAATCGCTCGACCAGGCCGTTGGAACAGAGATGATATGCAGTCGTCCATATGTGTTTGGTTCCCAGGAATAGGTTGAACTCGGTGAAAAGCTTCGACTGGAACTGTGTGCCTCTGTCAGTCGTGATGACTGCGGGTACACCATATGTGGCTATCCACTCCCTCAAAATCGTCTTGGCTACTGTGTCTGCTGAGATGTCCTTTAATGGGATTGCTGTAGACCAACGGGAGAATTGATCAATGATCGTTATTAGATAGCAGTAGTTCTGGCAAAGTGGTAGGGGTCCAACGATGTCTATATGCAGGTGAGAGAACCTGGCATCGGGATTGCTGAATGTTCCAATTGGGGACTTGGTATGTCGGTAGACCTTGCAACGCTGGCAGTTTATGCAGTTGCCAACCCAAAGTCTGACATCTTTGTTCATCCCAGGCCATACAAATCTGTCACTGATCATTTTCAGGGTGGCTCTTTTGCTGGGGTGAGAGAGTGAATGAAAATGATCAAATATGCATCGTCGCAGTGAAGGTTGGACGTAAGGTCTTGGTGTGAGTGTTGTTGTGTTGCAATAAACCTCTTTGTCGCTAAAAGGGGTTGGTACAGGAGTGAGTTTCGAGGAAATGTTTTGCAGAGTTTGTTGCAAGGTGGTGTCTGATTCTTGTTCCTGTGCCAGCAAATCGTGACTAAGAAAGTCCTGGGTGATGGAGTTTGTGTCTGGCCGCGAAAGTGCATCAGCCACAATGTTCTGGTCACCTTTAATATATTTAATTTCAGTGGAAAACTGTGATATATAGTCCAAGTGACGAGATTCTCTGGGTGAGTATTTGTCCGGACATGAGGATAATGCATATGTTAACGGCTTGTGGTCTGTGTAAATGATGAATTGTCTACCTTCTAGCACATGTTTGAAATGTTTAATTGCGAGGTAGATTGCTAGGAGTTCTCTAGAAAATGCGCCGTATCTGGACTGTGTTTGGCTGAGCTTGGAGGAGAAGAAAGATATGGGTACCTTGGTGTTATCAATCTCCTGATGTAGTACCGTGCCTACAGCTGATGAGCTTGCATCTGTTGTTAAGGTTAATGCTGCTTGAATATTGTCAGTGAGGTAGGTGAGTTTGGTGCAGTTTGTCAATGCGAATTTGGCTGCGTTACATGCATGAAGTGCTTCTGCAGTGAGTGTAAGGGCTTGTTTCTGTTTTCTCCCTTTGTTCTGCAAGATATTCGTTAAGGGAGACAGGACCTTGGAACAGTCTGTGATAAACCGACGATAATAATTAACGATTCTTATGAATCGTCGCAACAGACGGAGTGAGGTTGGAGGTTGAAATTTCTGTACCGCTTCTACCCTTTCAGGTAGGGGTGTGATTCCGCCTTCATCAATATGGTGTCCCAAAAACTGAAGTTGCTTGGCACCAAATATACACTTGTCTACATTAATTTTCAGACCATTTTGTGATAGTCTCTGCAGAACTTGGTGTAAATGTTGCTTCATCCGGGCTTGCTATGAGTGAGGACGTCATCTATGTAGGCGTATACACAGGGTAGTCCTCTTAGGACATTATCAATGAGGCGTTGGAAGGTTTGTGCAGCATTTCTCAGTTCAAAAGGCATGCATTTGAACTGGAAGAGTCCAAAAGGTGTGGTCATGGCCGTTTTCGGGATATCCTCGTCTGCTACTGGGATCTGGTAGAAGGCTTTAGTCAGATTCAGTTTGGAAAAGATTGTTGCACCCTGGAGTCCTAATGTGAAATCGTGTATGTGCGGTACAGGATAGCGGTCTGGGACAGTTTGTGCATTGAGTCGCCGATAATCGACACATATACGATGGAAATTCTGGTCTGGTTTAGGAACAAGGTGGAGAGGTGAAGCATACGGGCTTTCGGAGGGTTCAATAATTCCATCCTAGATCATCTGTTGAAATTCCTGCTTGGCGTATTTATACTTTTCAGGCAACAGACGTCGAGGGTTCGAATAGACTGGAGGTCCGGTTGTCTTTATGTGGTGTTGTGTAGAGTGTTTAATTCTATCGTTGATGTTGAATGGTTTGGTAATGTCAGGGTATTGATCCAAGACGTATTCTTTGGTGTGGTGGGTTGCTGAGCAAATTCCTGTTGGACCAAACTGTGTTAGTGTTCCCTTCACCTTAATGTCTGTCATATCGTCCGAGAGTGTTTAGTTGTACCTGTGGACAGACAGACCGTAGTGTGAAAGCAAATCAGCTCCTATGATGGCCATCCTGACGTTGGCTTGCACAAATTTCCAGACGAAGTTATGGCGGAGTCCTAAGTGTAGGGTGAGTTCCTTAGTGCCGTATGTCTGGATTTGTGAACCGTTTGCTGCCTGTAGCTTGAACGTCGAAGGAGTTGGTTTTTGTCCGGGTTGTGGTGGGATAACACTTATCTCAGCACCGGTATCCACCAGGAAGGAATAACCGCTGTTGCGGTCCTTTAGGTAAAACAAGCGACCTCTTCTTCTCCCTCCAGCCACAGTCGTCGCTATTACTGGCTGGGATTGGCGTTTCCCTGTGGTTTGTAGGTACAGGGGCTGTTGCATTTTTTGGCATTGTTGCCAAATGTGTAGTGGTACCAGCAAATACCACCCTTGGGTTGGTTGTAAGGGGGCCGCTCTCTGCTACGGCTCCCACGGTGCCTGCCTCGGGACTGTGAACGACCTCTTGGCTCCCTGCTTTAGGTTTGGAAGGCCTTTAGCATAGCCTTCAGTTAAAACATCTCAGCTTTTAACTGCTGCAGCTCGCTGTGTTGACTGCTAAGAGTGGCGAGTGCCATAGTGATATTTGGGGATGACAGATAAAAGTTGTTTTTTTTTTTTTTTATATATATATATTCAACACGCGGGTAGAAAAAAAAAGGTGGAGTCGTAATTTGTCATTAAGGGTATGCAAGCACAACAGATCTATGTATTTTACTGGTAGGAATTTTTCTTCAGCGCACCTCACACACTTCATCCACTGATGCATCGAGATTTATATTGTAGTGATGTGATGATGAAACGGTTTGGTTGATATTTAGTCATACCTTTAATGACAATAAAAGTGTAAACATTTTGGAATTTCCTTGCTTTTGTACATTTAGTGTATATGAATTTTCATCTTAACCCTACTAAGGGCATATGATTTCAGTATACTGGCATTTTTCATGGAATGACAAATGAGGTTATTTTCCTATCGTCTTTTAAGGAATAATGCTTACAAAGTTTCAAAGTCATGCAGCGAAATAACATTTAACTCTCCATTAAAGTTTAATTAAATTAGCTATTTTATTTTTATCTAGCAGTATGTATCCAGCGTTGCCTGAGTGGAGATATATTGCTGGGTAGAGGGCTTCTTAGAGAAACATAATTCAAAAGGTTTTCAATTTTTTTCTTGGATGTCGCATGTAAAAGTGTAGTCAAAACGAATAGAAAGCATTTGTTGAAATTTACATGCTTTAGCAAAAACAAATAAAAAATCAAATTTTAAACGACTTTTAAAATTATTATTATCATTTTCGAACATCTTTCTCTTTCTATGTAACTTTCTAAGATCGCAATATATTAATAAATAAAACTAAAATGGTTAAATCGTTGGGTAAACAATGGTCGTGATGAGTGACTGTCAAGATAACGCTATCAATGACTACACAACTGTGATGTGTTTGTAGCAGTGTAAAATTGGTAATTGATTTTTAATCTTTTAAACTGAATTTCAAAAGTAATTTTTGGCTAGATTTGAAGTTTATTTAAGTTTATTTAAGTATATTAAAAGACAGTCTTAAACTCTTTACAGAACTATTCTAGTCAACAGCATTACTGAAAACAACTAAGAGGGAAAAAATAGTAATTAATAACTTTTTATGCGTTCACAACCTGATGGGGTACTTAGACGTAGTCACAGAATTTTATTGATATAGAGATATGAATCTATGTTCATCTTGTTGGAATCAATAAACATGAATTAATAACGAAACCGTGTTAAAAAGTGCAATACCGATGATGTAAACTCGATGTGAAAAGAAGTAATTAAATAAAAAAAAAATTTTCTTCTCAGAATGATTAGTTATTATGTATTTAATTCTAAAATAATGTATGAATTTTAGCATTTTAAAATTATCAAAAGTAAAATTATTTGAAATGGATATTCACTGCAAGAGATAAAAATCTTCCACTTGTTAATGAGTGGCAGTAGAAGTACTAATTTCTGTGAGGGAATAAATCTTCCTACTTCCTATTAATATCACTAAGAAAAAATTGTATGACGATCCGGATAAAATATGTTTTCCAATAAAATTTATCCAAAATACATTTTTATATAAGAACATTGTTGTTAATAGCGAAACAGAACATTTAATTTATTCTCGATGAACACATCTATGATCAACTGATTCGTAAAAAGGTCTTTATTACTTTATATATTAGATATTTTTTAGATATCTTTTATTTTTATGACGCAAAAATTAATATATATTTTTAAGTACTAAGATTTGGCAATTCAAAAGGTTACATTCTTTGTTTCTATTTTTTACGAAGATCAACGTAAATTTAATTATGACATTTACTTTTTCTAATCATTCATTCTATTATTTTTTCATTTATTTAATATTGCAAAAGGTTAAAGTTCTATTATTATAAACTACATAAAATTATATATATATATATATATATATATATATATATATATATATATATTTAATACATTAAGAAAAATATATTTAATAGATAAACTAATATATATATATATTCCATGAAACATGCCAGTATACTGAAATCATATGCCCTTAATAAGGTTAAGATGAAAATTCATATACACTAAACACTAAATGTACAAAAGCAAAGAAATTCCTAAATTTTTACACTTTTATTGTCATGAAGGGTATGCGAGCACAACAGGGCTATGTATTTTACTGGTAGGAATTTTTCTTATAAAAAATATAAACTTTGTTACTATTTTAGCACTGTTAATATAAGCATTGCCAATAAACATTTTAACTGGTATTTTACTTACCTTTATAGTATCCTTATCAATTACGCCCGAGTGGAACTATTATTCATACGACACTAGCAGCATTGTTATGTATTAAGGAAAATGAAGGTATTCTTGTTGTATATAAGTATATTTTATGTTTCACACTTTAATTTATTAGAATTAACAACTTTCACCATTTATTTTAATATATGAACGATTTTTACTGTATTTTTTCAACAATACAATACATTTTTTTACAATTCAGATTGAAGATCCTCAAACAAGAATTTTAAATCTTATAAATTAAAAAATGTGAACTGTAAACCTTGCTATTTTTCATTTTTCTGAAATTTTCGTTTTCTCTGAACTAAAAACAGTACTCTATGGCTCTAATATGACAAATATAGGCTATAGAATGGCACTTTATTTCGGTTCTTACTTTTTGACCTTGCCTAAGGGTTCAACACGTAGCCTACAGCCAAAGTCTAAGTTCTTACTGGATCCACCTAGGCCCAGTCGATATTAGGTAGCTTCCATAAGAACATCAAATCGATCAGAACGTTTGTCAATAAAAGAAGACGATGAGTTCCAGCCGAATTCCCTTCGGAAAGGCCCAATAGATTTTGTATAAACGATTAATTCTTGTTCGATGTTTTGCGCTGAAAAAAAATTCTTACCAGTAAAATACATAGCCCTGTTGTGCTCGCATACCCTTAATGACAATAAAAGTGTAAAAATTTGGGAATTTCTTTGCTTTTGTACATTTAGTGTTTAGTGTATATGAATTTTCATCTTAACCCTATTAAGGGCATATGATTTCAGTATACTGGCATTTTTCATGGAATATCACTAATTTTGTAAAGGCCAGGGCTTTACGCGCTCCACTACTTTTTGAGCTGCTCCCGCTCCTGCTCCAACGCCCAAAATTGGAGCTGGCTCCTCTCACGCTCCCCATTTTCAAAAAGGAGACGCTCCTGCTCCAACTCCTATAAAAAAGGAGCGGCTCTTTTACAGCGCTCCATAATGAAAACGTACCTTCTTTTATAAATGTTCTATTCTGCCAATGAATGGTCGAAGGATAGGGATGGGCATCAAAGGATCTCATCGATATGGGTTGGGATGTCACTTTAAATGTAGGACCGTAAGATAATATTTGACAAAATCTCGCTAATATTTGGAGAGTTATAGAACATGTCGGACGAAGTATAGGATTATACGTAAATTTTCGTTTCCTGAGGTATAAAATAGAAATAGAAAAATACCTGAAGTATTTAAAAACAATTTTAATGTTCATTACATTAACAACCTATTTTTCAGGAAAGGAAAAGTTGACACGATATTTTTTCTATTTATTTTGGAAGGGAATTTAGATTTGTTTTAAGTAAATAAAGTTTTACTTATAAACGTTATTACTGATTATTTTCGTTTTAAAGAAAATATTTCTCTGGAAGAGGAGAGACAGCCAGGGCAACATTACTCGTTGTGTTGTTGTTTAATATGTGTTTGTCTTACGAACGTAACTATATTGTATAATGTATATTATTATTTATAACAGAGAAACGTGCAAGTACTTTCAAACAAATCGATATATCCATTTTTTTTTCTATAGTACAATTTGGAGCGAAAAAAAAAACAATGTAGTTTATTTTTTTAAAGATTGAATAAAAAAAATATTTTTCTTAAGTTGCCCAAAAAATATCAATAAATTGTCAATAAACAATTCAGAGATCCATTTAATGTCTTAAAATTTCATACAATATATCTGGCCTAGACCTTGGGAGTTGAAAAATCATCGGGTCAAATCACCCCCCCCCCCCCCCAAAAAAAAAAAATTAACTGGAGCAAGTTTTCCTAGGTCGGGCAAAAATATTTATCAAAATTAAAAATTTGATAAAAAAGGTGAAACGTCTATATTTGAAATCACTAACAAAAGCAAACTGTTTACAATTTTAATATTCGATAATAGATTTTTTAAGATAAAGAAAGATATCTAATTTACTTTCGGTTCTAAAAAGACAACAAATTAGTCAGAAAGTCTAAGTATTTGCCTTTTTAAATTAACATTTAAGATACTTTCTTTAGTTTAAACATTGTTTTCTTTCGCTCATTTTGCTTGGTATTCGCCCAAATTTAGGATGAAACTGATTGGTCTTAATTGTATTTTTGGACCTGAAATAAAATTCTCATTTACTTTTTAAAGTGTTGAGAATCAAACTTTAATGCCAGGTTTTAATCACTGGCGGCCATGTTGGTTTTTATTGTTTTTTTCCTTGGACTAAATACATTTATTCCTTGGACTAAAGATATTTTTACTGCTTTAACTTTTTATTACACGCAAAAGAACTTTCAACATTCTATTTACAAAAGCAAGTTTTAACGGAATTTAACGAATTTGAAAGCAAACATGAAAAAGGTTAAAACATACTTGTGAATTTAAGAATAACAAAAAATGTGACACACATGTTATTTATCTACCTCCCACCAGGTAAGATGTGACACAAGGTCGGGAAAGTGGGATTAGATAAGCCAGCGCTCGAGAGGTGAGCACCCTGGCCATTTAAAAATTGCCTGGGCAGCCCCGTCGGCATTCCCCGGTAGAGGCGCCTCAGACAGCAAGCAATAAACTTACTCTTCCCCAAAGAGGGAAGGCAAAGCCTGGGAGGGTGCACCTCCTAGAACGGCACAAGACCGGCAACCCCCAATAGACCGGCGTAAATCCAGATCCAAAGGCCCGAACAATACCAGTCTATTAGGCGGGTTAGTCCGTTTTTCACAACTTTTTACTGACCAGTTTTTTTTTCCTTTTTCGGTGTACACTTACCTATCAGACTGCTAGAGTGCTAGAGAATTACCGTCTTAAAATCTAAATTTTTTGAAATTTCTTTCCAAAAATCCCGGAATTCTCTACTAACATGATAGGTAATTGTACACCGAAAAAGATTTTTTTTTAAATTGAGATGGTCAAAAAGAGAGGAATCAGTCTATGTTGAATTAACATTGGAAACTGATCCCCCCCTCCTAAAATGTAAAATATTTGAAAAAATTTCCCAAATCCCCGAAATTCTTTAGCAGCCAGATAGGTAAGTGTACACCGAAAAAAGAAAAAAAAACTAGTCAGTAAAAAGTTGTGAAAAACGGACTGTGGGAAAAGATGTCGCCGAAAAGACGACGGGTAAAAATGTGGCATAAAAGTTCAATTTGATATATGCTAAAAAATAAATTAGAATTTTTTGTCAGGACAAAATGTACCATTTCACCCCAAAAATCGATTTTATCGAACATTTGGGTGAATACCGAGCGAAATAGGCGAGAAAATCCAACGGCTCCTATAGTATAATTGAACCTAAAATGCTTTATTTAAAAACACGAATTAAAAGAAAAATTGGCTTATTTATTCAGTCAGCAATAAATATCGAAATTTTGCGGTCGTTAGCAAAATTCGACTTTAGGGTAACAAAAAGGGGTTAGTAACATAAAATAAAGGAAAGTATGACAAGGGCAAAGTGAGCAAGTAAGAGGTTCGGTTGTGTGTAAATAGAGTTTTATTAACAAAAAGGGGGGTAACTGCTTTTTTTGTTCCAAAACTAGGTTAACTACGTTAACCTGGGTAACACCAATAAAAAAAACTTAAAACATAAAATGTCACAAAAGAATATAAATTCGTTGGGCACAACGATAAGGAAACAAAATTAAGTATTTTTCACAAAATAGGTAACAAAAATGGTCCAAGATGGCTTTTTTACAAATCTGACAAAGGAGTCAAAAAAGGGGACATGAAACAAAAATAAAAATCAGATATACAGGACCTTAATAGCAGCAGGTTGGCAAAGTCTGGTCAACAAGGATCTTCAACTCTATATGTCTCTTTAATCTTTTCTCAAATCTGTCCCGGCTTCTCTCGTTTTTCTTCAAACTCTTCCTTCCTCAGATTCTTAAATTTCCTTCTCAAAGGATAATTTCTTCGTCCTGCCAAGGACGGATCCAACAAAATCTTCACAAACTTTAAGTTTGCTGTCGACCCTTTTTAAATCCTTTTTCTCTGTACTTAAAAGGGGAAGATTAACAAACGTTGATGTAATCCCCTTTTAGAGCCGTTTGCTCTTTACTTAAAGGGGGGGGGGGTAGAAAACCCCACTAAAAGGAACGTGTTCTTTCTCCAAGAACGAGCTGGTACTGACTAGAAAAAGGGCGCCAATAACAGAGTTGGGCTGAATAAAGGACAACCCTGACCTCACAGGTCTTTCGGTACATTTTTAGTACAGACCTTGCCAACCGACTGCCAACATTCCCACCCCATCATGGAAGAAAAAAAGGCAAAGGATCATGACGATCAACTGTTGCAATATGTTGACCTCCCCTCCCTCAACACACACTGCCATAGCCAAGAAAATAAAATTTCCAAATAAACTTTAGTCATAAATACAAAAAAAGTTAAAAAATCTGTAAGAAAATAACTTTAAAGAAATCTATAGACTCACTGCCTCATTTAAAGACATTTGGTGCCAAATTGTCTGTCTTCTACCTTAAGAAAAGTATCCCATAAAAAATTTAACACATAGATGTAAAAATCTGAGGAATTCAAATGTTCTCCTTCTTTATCTCTGTCTCTCCTTCCCTCTCCCTCTCTCTCTCCTTATCTCATATACATTTACCAGATATAATTTTAAAAAATAACTCAGGGTAAACTCTGAGACTTTCTTTTCATTTTTATTGCTGAATAAAAAACTAATGTTTAAAAGAAAAAAAAATCAAATAATTTTGGAGCGAGGAGCGCAGAGCGATAAAACCACCACTCTTTAGTCCCAAATGGAGTTGCTCCCGCTCCACTCCCGCTGAATATTAAATGAGCCCTCCTCTCCTTCGCTCCAGCAAAAAGGAGCGTGCTCCTGGAGCGCGCTCCTTTTTGGAGGGATCCATAACGCCCTGGTAAAGGCTATGCCTCAATACAATGGTCGCCCCATTTCACCGCTACTTTCTAATTTTGACTTTTGCGAAAGCTGTTTCTTCCCCACCATTCTACATAAGTACCTATTGCCGCCCCGGTATGCATACTACATAAGTACCTATCGCCACCCCGGTGGGAATGCTAAATACGTACCTATCGCTGCCCCCGTGTGAATGCTAAATACGTACCTATCGCCGCCCTGGTGCAAATGCTAAATACGTACCTATAGCCGCCCTGGTGCGAATGCTAAATACGTACCTATTGCCGCTCCAGTGTGCAAACTATATAAGTACCTATGGCTGCCCCAGTGCGAATACTAAATACGTATCGCCGCCCCGGTGCGCATACTATATACTTACCTATCTCTGCAAGGGTGCACATACTATATATGTACCTATCTCCAGGCCAGTTCGCATACCTAAGAACTCATATTAATGTGCCCCTGTCGTGTCAGAAAAACAAAATAGTGTTCATTCATGCAGTTTCACTATCATAAATGGAAATATTTTTAGGTTAAAAAAGAAAAAAAGAAATTTTTTGCCCCCCCCTCAATTTGTTTTTTGTATCCTCCTCAATACATAGAAATATTTTTAACAAAAAAAATTTTTTTGAAATTAAAAAATTTTTTGAACCCCCCAATTTTTTTTTTACCACATAGAAATATATTTTTTACATACATAGAAATATTTTTAATTAAAAAGAAAAATAAATTTTTTTTACCCCACTCCAATTTTTTTTTCATCATTCCCCATAACGTATAAATATTTTTAATTAAAAAGAAAAAAAAAAAAATTCCCCCCCCCAAATTTTTTTCATCCTCCCCCATACATAGAAATATTTTTAATTAAAAAGAAAAAAAAAAGGAAAACTTTTTGACCCCCCTCCCCCCAAAAATTTTTTTTACGCTCCCCCACAGATAGAAATATTTTTAGTTTAAAAAAGAAAAACAGGAAAAAAAAAATATTAACCCCCCCCACAAAAAAATTTTTTTTCATTCTCCCCCATACATATATTTTTAATTAATAAAAAAGTAAAAAATAAAAAATTTGGACCCCCCATTTTTTTATACCCTCCCCCATACATAGAAATATTTTTAGTTAAAGAAATAAAAAAAATTTCTGAGGCGCCTCGGTCATATCAAAGAACCATACTGCAGAAGCCTCCGGGTCCTATATTGTAGAAGCACTCCCGGTGCTGGGTCCGTATACTGTAGAAGCACAAGAAGCACTCCCGGTCCGTATACTGCAGAAGCACCCATGGTCCCTCTATTGCAGAAGCCTCCGGGTCCTATATTGTAGAAGCACCCCTGGTGCTTGGTCCTATAATGTAGAAGCACCCCTGGTCCTTATACTGCAGAAGCACCCATGGTCCCCATTCTGCAGAAGCCTCCGAGTCCTATATTGTAGAAACACCCCCGGTGCTGGGTCCTATACTGTAGAAGTATCCCTGGGTCCTATACTGCCGAAACACCCATGGTCCCTATTCTGCAGAAGCCTCCGAGTCCTATATTGTAGAAGCACCAGAAGCACCCCCTTACTGACCCCCTCCTTTTCATCTGCACAGTAGCTCTATCTAGGATATTGAGCACTTTTCTCCTGGACAACACCGAGTACTAAGAAAATCAAGGAAGCATCCAGAGTACTACTAAAATCACTCTTACTGATTCCTCCTCCTTTTCATCTGCACAATAGTCCGAAAAGAAGCGTAGATGCTGTTAAAATATTATACAAACTTATCACTACAGTAGCTCTATCTAGGACATTGAGCACTTTTCTCCCTGACAACGCTTAGTACTTAGAAAATCAAGGAGGCATCCAGAGCACTACTAAAATCACTCTTACTGATTCCCCCTCCTGTTCATCTGCACAATATTCCGAATAGAAGCGTAAATGGTGTTAAAATATTATACAAATCTATCACTACAGCAGCTCTATCTAGGATATTGAGCACTTTTCTCCCGGACAACGCTGAGTACTTAGAAAATCAAGGAGGCATCCAGAGCACTACTAAAATCACTCTTACTAATTTTCCCTCAGTTTTATGTGCACAATAGCTTGGAGAGAAACGTAGATGGCATTAAAATATTATACAAACTTATCACTACAGTAGCTCTATCTAGGATATTGAGCACTTTTCTCCTGGACAACGCCGAGTACTTAGAAAATCGAGGAGGCATCCAGAGCACTACTAAAATCACTCTTACTGATTTCCCCTCATTTCCATGTGCACAATAGTCTGAAGAGAAACGTAGATGGCGTTAAAATATTATACAAACTTATCACTACAGTAGCTCTATCTATGATATTGAGCACTTTTCTCCTGGACAACGCCGAGTACTTAGAAAATCAAGGAGGCATCCAGAGAACTACTAAAATCACTCTTACTGATTCCTCCTTCTTTTTCATCTGCACACTCTTAACGTAGCCTTCCTATGATGTTATTGATACATCCGGACAGAAGTTATGGTATGACCTGATGCAACCGGACAAAATTCATGGCAAGACCAGGTACATCCCGCAAGGGATTATGGCACGTTTTCAGTGACTCAGCATTAGTACATGAATACGTTGGATAATAAGGTTTTTTAGAATTTTCTGGAAAACTAAGTTATATGGTGAACTGAAATTTAAATGCCATCAACTAGACCCTAGAACCTCTATCTCTGCCTAAAATCAGCTGAATCCATCAAATAGTTGATGATATACAGGGTGGCACATACGTACGTACGTACGTACACACGGATAACACAAAATCATGCCTGACATTTCTGGATCTCTGGGTTGCCTTGACTAATGATGTTGAAATTCTACACACTTATAGAATCTATCAAAAACAAATTTTGTGCAAAGTTTTAACTAATTTGGTTCATTGGTTTTTTTAGTTATGATTGATTAAAGAAATGAGATTTCTAGCATAGCCCGTTTTTGAAGTCTATTAAGGGATAGAGCGCTATCGCGCCTCCTTGATATATATTCAATGCATAAAATAAAATATATATTTAATCCAAAAAATAAAATATATACTTAATCCAGAAAATAAAATACATATTTCATCCAAAAAATAAAATATATATTTAATCCAGAAAATAAAATATGTATTTAATACATAAAATAAAAATGTAAATTATTTAATTAAAATGAAATGTTATAGCTGATTTGATTTTTTGAAATGAATAACAATAGCAGATAGAAAAGTATTAAATTTAAATTAACTTTATGTGAGAAATTTCAAATTTCTTACTGAAAATATTTGTTATATTTTTGCAGCAAAAAATATTGCTAATTAAAATAAATGAACATTTATACTTACTTCTTCTTCAGTCTTCTTAGACTTTCTGGCAGCAAATATAATAGAGTTACTCCATGTTGTGAACTATCTCAACCATCCACTGTAGACCAGTGACTTGTGCATCCAAATTGGGAGCATCTAACCATATTCAAATTATCTACCTTTCTCATAATATTTCTCATTACTAGGACTTATACATGAGTGTTAGAGGCATAGAATAGAGGGGTTGGTCCCGGGTATCACCAGGATATCACAAGACCCCTGCACGCCAGTGCTGTAGACTCAGTCAGTTCTGCTTATATTTCTGATAAAGTCTTTCTAAAGCAACAAACAACTAAAAATATAAAGCAATTTAAAAAAGATGTTCTTTTCGTTTTAGAAAAGCTTTAATTTCTTATTCGATTGCAGTAACGTAACAAATCTCTTTAGACTGCTGCTGGTTGAGTGAAAAATCTCCCCCAATAAAAATCTTACAGCACTTTTTAAAATTCGTCTTAGGCAAGACGGATCCAGTCTGCCTGGACCCAGACGATAACTTTCTCTATATTTGGCTTTAAATTGAAGATGTCCGGCAAAGAAATTGTTCCAGATATATGAACAGGCTTTACATGGTAAACGTGCAAAATCAACTAATAAAGAAAAATTCATATTTTTCATACGGTCATGTTATGTTTGTTTCTTTGTTACTGACCAACTTGATATTTATCATTCACATTCAAGTGAACTACAGGCTTATAGTGCAATAGAGTGTTGCATTTATATTTTGCATGAAAAACTTGTAATGTCATTAAGTTGTGTTAAAAATCTAGTTTTAAATAACATGAAACAGTAATTTATGCAAGTCGCAGCTATTTTTAAATGAAACAACATTAATTAGTGATTGATGGTTGGAAAGAAGAGGAAAATGAAAGAGAGAAAGAAGAAGTAAAGGAAAGAGAGAAAGAAGAAGATAAAAAAGAAAGAAGAAGAAAAGGAAAGAGAGAAAGATGAAGAAAAGGAAAGAGAGAAAGAAGAAATCAGCAACAAAAAAGGTGAAATAGGATTAATCTTGGCGCCACTAGTCCGTTCCATGGCACTTGTCTCATTCTTTTTTTCTGATGCGATACTGAAATGTGACAAGGTTCTATCCTTCCAAAATGCCTTTTCCTCTTGTCAGTCTGTCTACGTTTAGTGGTAATTATTTCAACGTCAGTCAAAGTTCCTATCATGCCCCGATAATTCATAGACTTTATATAAGCTAAGAACTTGCATGCCCATTTCTCTCTAATTATGTAAGACATGTCAGTTTGCAAACGCACTTTTTCTAAATTGCATATGACAGACGAAGCATGCAAAACAGGTAAGTTGCATGTTTGTGACAATTAGTAAAATTAAGTACCCTCTGTCCTATGGAGATGGCTGTAAAAGATTTAGCTGAACTAAATAGAATACACAATTTTCCGTCTAATGGCTGTGCCTCAGTCTATCAGAATGCTATTGGGCTTAGTGTCCATCAGAAATAACAATATAATGAAATTGTGCTGCATCAGTTATTTGACCTAATTACTATCGTTTATCTTTAAAATCATAAAAGTCTATTTTCGGTTTTGAAGAGAAAATCTTTTTCAAACCATTCGTTTAACATGTTGAAATTGAAGGCGATGACATGGTTGCAATAAATGTAGCACAGTACAATTCAAGTACAATTCAAAGATAGTGAAAGCATAATTCATTGTACAGAAAAAAGTTATTGCATAAAAAATAGGAATCCTTATTGCATTCTAAAAATGGTAATAAATCCCGGTAAGTAGTAACAAATAAGTGGCAATAATTTAAAGTAGTAGTTGTTTTGTTATTTTTTTATGGAAATCGCTTCAGACAAGGCACGAAGCCACTTGATGTAAGGAACTAAGACAAAAATCCTACTTCAAGGTCAAAAACTAGCCAAAGATATGTGTTAGATGGGTAGATTCCGAGTTTTGGTGAACTGCAATAAGATCATCCAAACAATCAGGTTATAACAGGTTCTTTATTTTTATTCTTTATTCGATCTGTCAATGTCTGGTCGGTACAGAGATCACAATAAACGGATCACAACCATCTGTCCTGAGACCGACACATCCAATTCCATCCCAGATCTTGTCGCAGTGAATCACGCAATCATGTTGGTCGAGTTGAAGCTTGATGTTTATAAGGCTGCTGATATTTATCATGTTAAAGTTTAAGAAACACGAAGCTAAACTTTTTTCTGACAAACAGTATGGATTTAAACGAGATTCAAACCACCGATTGCCATGACTAATAACACCCTACCTGAGAGTTCGTCATTCAAACTACTAGGGCTAACATTCACAGATAACATGTACTGGAACAAATACATAGAAGACATTGCCAACCATAAGTGTTAGATGGATAAATTCCGAGTTTCAGTGAACTGTAACAAAGTTACCCAAACAATTGTACAGCAAGGAAGGTGAGCTCTCTCTACCGTGTTAGAAAACTTCTCACACCTGCCAGTATCCTATATCTCTACAAAGCCACCATTTGCCAATGCATGGAGTATTGGTGTCACATCTGAACATGTGCACCAAACGTTAGCCTCTCCCTCTTGGACAGAGTCCAAAAAAGAGTCTCTAATCTAATAGGCCTCTCACTATCAAGCATGCTCCAGCCCCTGTCCCATCATCGTAATGTTACATCCCTGTGCTTATTTTACAAGTACTTTAATGGAATGTACTCCAACGAATATGCTACACTGGTGCCTCCTCTGCGTAAATACCTCCAATAAACTCGTCAGTCAGAAAGATCCCACCCCTTCACTGTTGAAGTCCCCAGATGCCGGAGATCTTTCTACTCTAATAGTTTATTTCTTTGTACTGCTAGCCTTTGGAATTCCCATCCTGCTTTCTGTTTCCCTGACCGTACTAACATGCAGACATTTAAATGTAATGTGAACAAGCATCTCGCTGCAAGACTCCCCATATAGGACTCCCTAATTCACAATAGCCGTCTCTGTCTCAGTAGCATTGTGCCTTGTATGGGGTGAACTTAAGTAAAAAGAAAATGTTTTTTTAAATAGTTGCAATAAATATAATAATAGTGCAATACAATTCAATTACAATTGAAACATATCAAAAGCATAAGTCATTGTACAGAAAAATAAAGTTTTACTAAACCTCAAGTAGGTTATAACATAAAAAATGTGAGTCTTTTTTAATTCCAGAAATTGTAAATCAATCCAGATAAGTAGTAACAACTGGTAATAATTCCATAAACGGTTCTATTGAACTTCGATAAGTATATAAAAAAAAAACGGACTCTTTTACAACAGTTACAGAATCTAAAACTAACTTTAGCTATGTTGGGATTTTCTTCTGTAAAAAAAAACTCAATCTAACAATGGTACAAGTTTATAAAATTTCAATCAGAAACTTAAGAAATTTATGAGAAGAAAGATTAAAATTTCGATGAGCTGAATATGAATAATATGGAGAGTTTATATTTGATTTCGCCCTCTCTCCACTCTGCACATTTTTATTTTGTAATTCTTTTTACTTGCTTTCCTATGAGTGAAAAGTAAAGTCGACCCACGGTTGGATTTAAACATAAGATGTTCAACTCTCCAAAAAGGGCTCTTACAAAATAACTTGTATAGTCTTTCGAAAGGAGGAGGTAATGCCTGTGTAAACGGCCTCCCAAGATCTAATAGATACTACAGTTTGTTCTCAGCAAAAAGTTCGGTAACTGTGATATAAGAGTGTCTATGAAAGTGTATAATATCATTTGTTTATTTGATTGATTATCAGATAATGAAGTTTACTTGAAACAGTGGAACTATTTATTATCTGCTATTAAATTCAATGAAGAAAAAGACAACAATTGTAAAATAAAAAACCTTTTTCAAACCTATTTTAGAAATGTAATATTTAACCTATCATTATCATGAAGTATTGCCATGCAGACATATTTATTTCATTGTATCTAAATGTGGAATAAAAGTTTAAATGAGCTTAAAGTAGATATTGAATCAAAATTAGCCTTTCTTAAACATTACACACGAATGAACTGTTTAAAAAAGAAATAACCTTATACAGAGATTTAAAAACAAAGAAGATTTGATTCTGTTGATGCCGGAAGAATATGGTAATTGAAAAGAATTGCCTTTTGTAAAAGAGCGCTATTTAAATCAGACCTATAATTATTCGCCATCATAAAGAAAACATAATTGCTGGTTTTTGCTATGGCAAGGAAACATCTTGAATCTTGAGATTGGTGTAAACGTATCAATTAAAAAGAATAATCACCTATAGAGTTATTGTTATGTGGTAGGTATTATGTCTTAAAGCTATTATTATAGCTTTTATAACCACTAGAAAGTTCTTCGAAACCAAAATAAGATCTTATAGGTTTACTTCAGCTCTCATAATGCAAAACAAAGTATATATACTTATATATTGGGGGGGGGGCATCTTCGAAACTTTTGTTCTGATGATAGTCTAGTGATTAAAAAATGTCATTATTCATTGTATGACTTAAGATAAAGACTGCCTTAAAACAGCTGTAACCGACTATAATACGTTTGTATATGCTCTTTACTTGGAACTTGATTTGAAAAATGATTTAAATCGTCAAATTATGTATATATACACACATAGATGTGTGTGTATGTGTGTATTTGTGGTGCTTATGCCAGTCTGTCTCTGTTCGAGAATACAATTGAAAACAAAGCCGAACACAACTTTTTTTTAACAAAATCTTATGAGGAATGCATTAGTGATGTTAAGGGGGTTTTAAAATAATATTGTGGGGTCTGTGTTCATGCTAAACATTCATTAACAGTCAATACAACGTTTTATTTTATATCATTTTATTTTAATTTATTTATAACTTAAAATTGGAAAATTATACAAATTAAATAAATTCAAAAAAATGCTACTATGCAAAGAGAAAAAGGAATGCACTTTCATTGCCGGGACAATGCGATTTGTGTTTATTTAACCTATGTTTTTTTTTTCTTAGAATTTAATTTATTCATGAATATGTATTTATTGAAAGTTAAATTTAATAATTACTGTATAGTTTGATCATCAATGTAAAATTAATACCAAAGTAAAATAAAATTCTGATTATGCTAAGCTAATGTTGTTGCAATCTATGTATATGAAAGTATTGTGTATGAATTTTCGAATCGACAATTTTTGGTTAGGAGCAAAGTGTAGTATCTGCTCTGATACTACACTTCATCTTTTCTGTGCTCAGTCAGTGAATGAGAAATGCTTCTAGACTGAGGCTATTTTAATTTTTGTCGCAATGACGAATAACTCGTTTTAGGGAGCAGGATTTTTCCTACATAAAAATCCGACGTTGTATCTAACTCTGCTCTCGTGGATAAGGACATAAAAAGGCAAAGTTAAAAAAATATTAAAACATTTTTAAAAATTCGTTCTGTTAAAAAGAAATTATCAGTATTTAATGTGTGTGAAATTACTATTATTTAATGTGCGTGAAATTACCATTATGCAATGTGTGTGAAATTACCATTATTTAATGTGTGTGAAATTATCATTATTTGATGTGTGAAACTATCATTATTTAATGTGTGTGAAATTATCATTATTTGATGTGTGAAATAATCATTATTTAATGTGGGTAAGATTACCATTATGTAATGTGTATTGAATTACCATTGTTTAATATGTGTGAAGTTACCATTATTAAATGTGTGTGAAATTACCATTATTCAATGTTTGGTAAATTACCATTATTTAATATGTTTGAAATTATCATTATGTAATGTGTGTGAAATTATTATAAGGCAATGTGTGTGAAATTACCATCATGCAATGTGTGTGAAATTACCATTGCGTAATGTGTGTGAAATTATCATTATTTAATGTGTGTTAAATTATCATCATTTGATGTGTGAAATTACCATTATTTTATGTGTTCGAAATTACCATTATTTAATGTGTGTGAATTTACCATTATTTAATGTGTGTGAATTTACCATTATGCAATGCGTGTGAATTTACCATTATATAATGCGTGTGAAGTTACCATTATTTAATGTGTGTAAATATACCATTTTTTGATGTGAGTGAAATTATTCATCATATAATGCGAGTTAAATTACCATTATGTAATGCATGTGAAATTATCATTATTTAATGTGTGTGAAATTTTTATTATTATGTAATGTGAGTGAAATTACCATTATGTAATGTGTGTGACATTATCCATCATGTAATGTGCATGAAATTATCATTATTTAATGTTTGTGAGATTACCATTATTTAATGTGTGTGAAATTTCTGTTATGTAATTTTTGTGGATCTATAAGGGATCCGGAAATAAGATGTGAACTCGGGATTAAGTGAAACAAAGTATACTGAAGAAAGTACAAATATAGCATATAAAGAGAATGGTTGAACGTCTGTCTGACTGCCAGTATTAGACTGGAGTAGTTCCAGAACTTAGAGGCATGTACTTCCAGTATTTGTAGTCACGTGGAAAAGTTCATGTAGTCGTTAAAGTTGGGAACCATAACACTCTTCTAGCAAGCATTACCTCCGCAGGAGTCTCAGTATCGTTTCATTTGTTGAATGATAACGATAAGTTCTGGAGACTTCCGTTTCCTTTTAGATTGGCGCAGTTCTGAAGCAGCTTGGGGTATCTGTATGTTGAAACTGTCGTATACGGTATCTGTAACTTCTTCCTCTTCTTTGGTGAATGCTGTCGGTGTCATCCAACAGTCGTTTCCTAATTTGATTTAGGTATCTCTTATGCAAGAACTGAGAGTCTTGGATTATGTCATGCACATTTCCAATTTTTTCTCTATCTTACCAAATTCCCAGAAAGATATATTATTTCTAAACATATTGAAAAATACTTTTTACCCTGGGATGTAAAGTGTTTTTGGTACAATAGAAGTTCGTCCGTCCGTTTGACCTCGGTTGGTACAAGGGGGTCGTGATGTATCTTATCTGGAAAATCTTACAGAACTCTTTAAAGTTGACGGACGTAAATTGAGTCCTGTTATCACAGACCAAACAATCGACCACCCACAAAACGGGAGAACAATTCGTGAAGAAAGTTCATAGTTACCTCCATAGTGGGCTTTTTACATCACAAATCTTTGGGCTATTTGGTAAAACTATCTATTATAATTAGATAGTAAAAACCCTTTAACGGACCCGCAAAGTCCAGGTGTATCCTGGACCAAGGTCGGTCCGTTTTTGGCCACGGACTATGTTTAATAGGAGGTGCCTTTGCCGCCAAAGCACAGCCATTACGCATATTGACAATGTTTTCATTGTCCTGTTCCATTTTAAGCTTGTATATGTGGCTGACCATTAAGCTTTTCATTCTATTTGTCCCTGAGTGGCCAACATAAAAATCCTTCAGGATTCTCCTCTGTAGGTTTTGGGTATGACGACTCTCTCACGGTACAGAAGTACATCGTCACATAGAAAAAAACTGTCTGAAATGTGTTAGTCCTATTCTGTATTTTTTTTTGTTATCTTAATGAACTCATCGTCGAGGGCTTCATGTTTTGTTTCACAGGGAGTTCTCTTATTGTGTTTCACAAAATAGTTTTGATTTCCCCATCAGTTAGTAGGGAAGCAATCACGGAATCTTCCAGGGGCTCTCTATGACTCGGAACTAATCTTGATAATCCATCAGCGTGACAAATTTTTTTCGAGGGTAGGTATTCCATCTTAAAATTTTAGTTTAGTATGATTTTACCCTATCCCTGCAGTCTATTTGCCGTGTATACACGCAAACCTTTTTTGAACCGAAATCGTGAGCAACTACTTATAATCAATTTGCAATGTGAAAAACCTTCCGTGTATGTAACGGTGAAATTTAGTGACCGCAAAGATTATTCTCGAAGCCTCCTTTTCGATTTGAGATTAATGTTTCTCAGCTGGAAGCAGCATCCTTAGTGCATGAGCGATGGGCTTGTGCGTTCAGTCTGGCATTTTATGAAGGATGCATGCTTCTATTTCATACGACCTTGCGTCGCTAGCAACTATGATTTCTAGGTTCGGGTTATAGTGTGTGAGGAATAAATACGACGTTAGAACTTTAATAGTTTAATTGGAATGCTTCCTGGCATTAGGGTATTCATCCCAAAACCTTATCTTTTCTAAAAAGTTCGTTCATCATAGCATGGAGTCTATGCATGTTTGGGATGAATGCTTGGTAATAATTTTCCAGTCCGAGGAAACTCTGTTTTCAGAAGCCGGCATGTCCTTAATTACAGTAGCCCCCTCTGGATTCGGCCTCATGTCGCCTTTATCTATGATTTGTCCCAGATATTTGCTTTCTTCTAAGAAGAAATCGCATTTTTCTACTTTAATTTTGAAGCCATAGTCACGAATTTGTGAAAACACTTTGTGAACGTGTTTCCGGTATGTTCCATATTTTTACTATTTATTAAAATGTCGTCTAGATATGCAATCGTTAAATCAAGTTCGCCCAGCATAGTATCCATAAGCTGGAAAACTGTTGGCGCGACCTTGACCCCGAAAGCAAGCATTTCAAACTTGTATAATCCGCGATGTGTGTTTATACATAGTAATTTAGAACTTTCTTCTTCAACGGGTATTTGGAGGTAAACATCACTAAGATCGATTTTTCAGAAGACTTTGCCTCCATTTAGTTTTGTAAAAACATCATTTGGGCTTGGAAGTGGATAATGGTAGTCTTGTCGAAAAATCGGCACACACGCGAATTTCTTGTAGATTGTTTTTTACATAGACAGTTTGTCCTGCCCATTGGCTATACTCAACTTTAGAAAAATACCGGTCCTTACTAATCTGTCTAATTCCTGGTTTATTTTTATAACGAGACGAAAGGCACATTCCCTTTTTCTTAAATGCAGGTTGAATGTTTTTCAGTTCAAACTTTGCTGACACCTTTTTACATCGACATAGACCGCCAGAAAAAAATCTTTGAGAAAAGTTTTTTTCAAATCCTTCTTTAGTTTTTATGACTCTGTCGTTAGATTTTCTATTTTCTGTCAAAACGTGTTGATTGGTAAATCCAATAGATTGAACTGTTGCATCCAGTCTGTGCCAAATAAATTGTTGGTGTTTTTTTAATACGAGCATTCTCAATTTTTTGCTAGTTCCGTTTAAAGTAACGTTGGTAATAATTTCACTCTCAAATTTAATTTTCTCACCAGTTATCGTTCTGGCTATTTTGTCGGTTTTTAGCATGGTTGGTTTATCTTACCTTTTCTATGCATGCAGGTTGATTATCGACACGTCTGAACCAGAGTCTACTTGTAAATTGACATTTTTATTCAGGATTTTACCTGTATGTACTTTTTTATATTTATACTGTTCTGTTCGTTTTCGTTTGTGGATTTAACCCATCTTTTATTTCCTTTATTCATTCTGCAATGTGGACTCTGGTGTCTTACCTTATTATAAATTAGATATGTTTTAAAACGGTATGGGCAACCCATAACGAAATGAAAGGTTCCACAACAGAAACAGGGGCTAATTATTCCTGTTTTTATCGGGGTGATTTGTTTTTTATAGAAGCATAAAAATAGTCCTCTTTTTGGTTTGATTTGTTTTTGAAAGAGAGTTGAACTGTGATTTCTGACTATCTTCCTTATGTGAGCAATACCCGACTCTTCAATATCTTTAGAATGTTGTTTAACACTTACAAATCTCTGGCAGTCTCGGCTAATTTCTGTAAAATTAAATTTGGCTCACTTGCTAACTTGTTTAGGACTTTACGCCTGATTTCTACGTCTTTGGCCGATACAAGTCATGCACGAATATTAGGCATTTAAAATTATTCGCGATAATTTCAGCTAGTTTCACATCATCATTAAGGATTGACGCGAAAATCGAGTAGTCTTCGCTGTCTTTTCCGATTAATTTAATGCACTTCCACTTTTTGTGGAATACAGAAAATTTAGGGCTAAATAATTATGTTAAAACTTTTACAGCTTTAGAAAAAGTCAAGTCGCTAGTTTTTCGGGATAAAATATTGTCCACGAATTTGGTATGTTCAGTGGTCTCTAATTTTTGGAGCAGTAGACGAACTTTTTTCTGGTCTGTTCAATTTTTACAATCTATTTTGTATAGATCCTCATACCTTTTGAAATATGAAACAAAGGTTATATCCTCGTCTGGTGAATAAATGAAATTGTCAATTGAACTCCAAACTGCATTTTGAGAAAAAGCATTCTCGTTCTCGGTATTTTTACCCTATTTGTCATTGTTTCTAGTAATACTTCGATTTTGTTTATTTTGTTCCAGTAGAAGCTTATGAAATCTTTCTTTGGTTTTTGTTGTTGTTCTCGCAGTCTTTCTTCGTTTTTTGTTGTTGTTGTTGTTGTTCTCGCTACCTTTCTTTATTATTTGTAGTCTTTTGTCGCTTTGTTGTTGATTTCTACGTTATTTTGTTTTTGTTTCAGTAGAAGTTTTTAAAATCTTTCTTCGTTTAGTAGTTGGAATTTAACGAGATTTACCATAGTTGATTTGAAATCTTCCATGTTCAGATGTGTCTTTATAGAATACGGCTTTGAGAAGTTTTTTCTTTTATATTACGCTGCTAACGTAATATTGAGAGAAAGAAAGTATAAAACCTTTTTGTAAAAAAAAAATAGTAAGTTTTTCGCGTAACAGTAGTTTCTATGGTTAGTCAACGGTAAAAATAAGGTCTATAATTTCAGCGGTGGTACATTTTTTTTTAAATGACGATAGTGCCGAAATATAAATTATGAGATCACTGACTTTCTTCTTTCTTTGAGAGAAATAAGTTTGTTTCTTCACAAGACAAAAAAAAGAAAATGACTTTAGCTAAAAAAATTTCACTTACGAGATTTTTTTTTCTTGATCCGCCGATGAAGTCTGCTTTTAGAACTTTGGAGGTTGTCGGGTAATTTCACCGTGGGCTCTTCATGTTCGTCCTTTTTAAGGTTCTCAAATAAAAAGTCGCTTAATGTAGCTCGTCGACGTGTAAGGGGCTCAGAAAAAAGACAGGGGCTCGGGATTAAGTGAAACAAAGTATATTGAATAAAGAATAAATACAACATATAAAAAGAATGATTGACGTCTCTCTGACTGCCAGTATTAGACTGGGGTAATTCCGACACCGAGAAGCATGTGCTCGAAGTATTTATAGTGACGTGGAAGAGTTCATGTAGTCGTAAAGGCGTGTACTATAACAGTAAAGTGTGTGAAATTACAATTATTTAATGTGTGAACTTACAATTATTCAATGTGTGTGAAATTATCATCATGTAATGTGTGTGAAATTACCATTATCTAATGCGTGTGAAATTACCATTATGTAATGCGTCTGAAATTACTATTATGTAATTAGTGTGAAATTACTATCATGTAATTTGTGTGAAATTACCATTGTGCAATGTGTGTGAAATTACCATTACGTAATGTGTGTGAAATTACCATTATATAATGTGTGTGACATTACCATTATGTAATGAGTGTGAAATTACCATTATGCAATGTCTGTGAAATTACCAATATTACCATTATTGCAATAGCGTGTGAATGACGGTAAATTGATATCAAAACAGCAGTTTGAAGCTTTCAAGATGAGTTTCAAATTGCAAGCGGTCAAAAGTGAAGGGACAACAAAATGTTTAAAAAAATGTTCAATTTATATACATGACTATAACATATCTAACTATTCTCTGCTTGAAATAGTAAAGAACATCACCCTTTTCGAAGATATGGCACAGCATTACGTGGCTCTCACTGGAAACACGGTGAAAGACAATTACAGTGTGATGGAATTTTGTCTTCATGATGTGTTAGACTTCATGCAACCTGTAAACTAGCTACCTGTTATTCTGCACATTGTGCAACTGGTTCTGAGAAGAACTAAAGCATCTCCGCCTACACTGGATGCTTGACCTTGATGTTTTCTGTAAGATGGTTCTCTTTGGCCATGGCGGTAATTAGCTTGCACTTGCGACTCTTGTAATATGTTGAGTATTGATTTACTCCTCTCCAGGAGTTAGGCACAAGGCCAGTTTTTATCCTACTCCCACAAGTAAGATGTGACCCAAGGTCGGGTTGGGAAAATGGAGTTTGAAAAGCCAGTGCCCGAAAGGTGAGCACTCTGGCCATTTAAAAATTGCCTGAGCAGCCCCGTCGGCATTCCCCGCCTCAGACAGTAAGCAATAAACTTACTCCTCCCCAAAGAAGGGAGGCAAAGCCTGGGAGTGTGGACCTCCTAGAATTGCACAGGACAGACCCATTGACCGGCGTAAGTCAAGCCCCAAAGGACAAGACAATACCAGTATGGGGTGCAGTATCCATCGGAACAGATACTACACTTTGATCTTACCCAAAAGGCCAATGTTGAGTAGTGAACATCCTTATTTCGTACTTTTTTTATCGTCACAATATTATTACCTTGGCCGGATATTGCAGCACCTTTTGTTTGCAACTTCTTGATTAATTTTATTGTGCAGACAGAGTCAGAATGTCTGCTATGATCCTTTCTGCTAGTCACTGTTTCTACATCTCCATCACAATTCTCCAGCTCACATCTCATGGCTTTAAAGGTATTCAAGGAGCACTGAGCTGCAGCTAAGATTTCCAAACTTTTAAATATAACACGAATCACCATGATGCGCGTTATTCTCTTCCAACATTTCACTGCTTTCCAACTAGCCATGGTCTCCAACTCTCAAACCC
>OY744516.1:118220492-118222992 GCA_963556195.1 Sepiola atlantica | reverse complement strand
CTTATCAAATCCCACTTTCTGACCCTGTGTCCTATCTTACCGCTGTGGGGGTAGATAAATACCACCATCAAGCGAAATAAGCTAGAAACTCCAACGGTCCCTCATCTACAATTGAACCTAGTTTTTGCTTATTTATAACTAAAACTTAATTTATTTACTACTTTTTTTAATTAAAATAATAATTTAAAAAGAAGATACAAGAACAATTAACTGTAAAAAAAACCGATTTTGTTTGCTCCAAAACAATAGAGTAAATACTTATTTAAAAAATATTTATTTAAAAATATTGAAACGAGGGGGGGGGGGCGGGGGGTGCTTTCAATATTTTTAAATAAAATATTTTTTTAAAATGAGTATTTGCTCTAAAGTTTTGGAGCAAACAAATATTAAAAATATAGGGGAGTGGGCCTAGCCCGCAAATCACCCCTCCAGAACGGTCCTAAAATCTATTTTCAATCGATATTTATTTAATAGTTACCGAATTTTTCTAAATTCATAGTTTATATTTAATTTTTAAATCGTTTCGGCGGACTTTAACCGAGCGTGCTTTTGATATGCTTTTTTTTATTTATGAAGTAAGACAAAATGATAAATACATTTATTAAAATTAAATATTCAAAATTATTCCGGAGGACTTTAAAGAAGAAGAATATTTAAAAATCTTAAGTTAATCTTGTAATGAATGTAGAATATCATTTTCACATAACTAGAAAAATGAATGTTATTTTTTTTTATTTACATGACGGAGGACTTTAAAGAATACTATTTGGAAAGTTGGGAATCTTTTACTATAATCAACAGAACGAAAAAAGGATTAAAAAAACAAATGCATTATACAATAAATATCAACAATCATGCGAAAATGTAATGTTCTATCAGTTTCTATCAGTATATTGTTTAATTTTCGATATTTTATCGATTTTCAAGTCCTGGCCATGGACGAGCCTCCATTTTGAATTTCTTTTCGAGCAGTCAACACCGACTGTTTTGAACAAGAAACCCACGCTTTAAAATAAGTTAAAACACAAATAAAATTATCCAGACAGGTAGATGAGTAACTTAACTTACCTTTGCTAACATTTATTTGTTGCACATTTGTTTTTTAATCCTTTTTTCGTTCTGTTGATTATAGTAAAAGATTCCCGAAAAGTTTATATTTAAAGAAGATAAGATTTATAATATAAAACTTTAATCTTAATGCACTCTCATTATTAAAAATTGGTTACACGTTATTTCCTACGCTATCTGGTCCGGAAGTGGTTGATCATTTTATGTTCAATTCATATAGGAAAGTGATCCCCCACACTAAAGTCTAAAATATTGTTTTTTTATTCCTTTTTTTCCGATATTTTCCCAGGCTGTGTACATGTAATCGCCTAAAAAAAGTAGAATCTCATTTTTATTTTTCGCTAAAATTAAAATACGATGGATTAAACTAAATGATCCAGTAATACCAAGTTTTCTTATTAAAAACAATGTTAGAACAAATAAAAGAAATAAATTTTTTTTTAGAAAGTCTCGGTTTTATCGTAAAGAAGAACACATCACAAAATAATGAATTTATAAAAAATCAGTTGAAAATATTTTACGGCATCGAAAGTATAAACTTTACCAATATACAGATAGGTATTTAAAAGATGTTGATAGATGTATTGTAAAATTTTAGTCAACTTACAGTTTCGGGCGAAAAAATATTTCTGTCGGTGTAGCAGGAGAGGAGACACTTGCAAAGATACTACACTTTGAACAGCAGACAAAAACACAGTTCTATTTTCAAGAGTTAAAGCGATATGTGGTATTATTTCATTTGGTGGGGAATAATATATAATGGGTAGGAGTCAAATGGCTTAAAAACAGATGTATTTAATTAATTGTTATGAAAA
Source organism: Sepiola atlantica (assembly GCA_963556195.1). NCBI lineage: Eukaryota > Metazoa > Mollusca > Cephalopoda > Sepiida > Sepiolidae > Sepiola > Sepiola atlantica. Next base: position 118,221,109 of record OY744516.1, on the reverse strand, counting down.
CAAAAATTTCTTTAGTTATTATTACCCTTAAAGATTTATTTTTAATACCTTTATTTGAACAAGAAGAAGAAGAAGAGCAGTAAGATTTAGTACAGAAATAAATTGTCTGTAAATTAAAAGAAAAATTGACTTATTTATTCAATCATCAATAAACATCCTAAATACAAAAAAAGTTCGAATCTTTAAGAAAATAACTTCAAAGACATCTATAGACTTACAGGCGCATTTGAAGACATTTGTCGCCAAATTGTCTCCTGCCTTAAGAATACTGCCCTATCAAAAATGTAACATGTCCACGTAAAAATTTACAGAGAACTTAAAATGTTCTCTTTTCATGTGTAACTCTCTCGTTCTTTCTCCCTCTCTCTCCCTTCCTCTCTCCCCTCTCTCTCTCTCTCTCACTCCCTATCTCAGATACATTTACAATATACATAAAAAATAACTCAAAGATGTTAACTGAGGCTATCTTCTCTTTTCCTTTTTACTGCTGAATAAAAAAAACTAATGTTTAAAAAAAAAATCAAATAATTTTGGAGCGAGGAGCGCGGAGCAATAAAACCACCGCTCTTTAGTCCCAAATGCAGTTGCTCCTGCTCCACTCCCGCTGAATATAAAAT
>OY744516.1:118170492-118217992 GCA_963556195.1 Sepiola atlantica | reverse complement strand
GCACCCCAATACGAAAGTCATATTTGACTTGGTAGTCAGAACGCATGCCGATATGCCTACCACGCATTGTCTAGAAATGGGAGAGTGAATTAACGTCTAAATGGCAAATTCGGCGGTCATCTAGCAAGTCGTCAAGAGAACTCAATAGAGTATCGCATTACACTATAAATAACGGCTTGTTGTTAACTTACTTAAAGTGCTCAATCTAGCAAGGGCTTTGAATAATTATTTATAAATAATATTTTCAAATGAACGCATATACACATGTGTTTCATGCTAAACCTGCAATTGTCAGTATGGGAGGAAACGATTCCTGCCGGGCAAACGGTTCGAACCCCACTGTTTCATATAATCTTATTATATTGCATGATTATATATATATATATATATATATATATATATATATATATATATATATATATATATATATATATATATGCTTTTGTTTCAGTATTTACTTCAACAGTGCTCAATACATGAGTAGAGCTTAGTCGTATTATAAAACTATACTAATGGTAAATGAGTTACACAGTAATGTTTGTGTTTCAGTCTTGACGTAGTCCATCACACTAAATGCATTCTAAGCTCCATTTTTCAAGCAGTGTTGATGCTAACCTCCAAGCAATTAGTATCAGTGATTCGTTTTTTCCACTTCTACCACTCCCTCTCTATTCATTTTCATCAATAAATTTACCCTCCCTTTGTTAAAAATTTCGTGGCACTCTTTAATTTTAAGTGAGTCAAAAAACAAAATGATCCATTTGTTAAGTATAGCTTTGTTTTATTTTTCTTCTTAGTTTATGCACCAAAATATGAGATTTAAAATCTATATAGTTACCCGATATATAAACTGTTAGTTTTTTCTTTAGCTTTTTGTTTCGATTTACTTTTTAACAATTTATTAAAAGTTTGGATTCCCTTTATTTTTAAGTACATTTGTTTTTCTTTTTTAATTTTAATAGTTATCCCAAAGTAAAGGTACTCTATGTCTGCACTTTGTGACTATTTCGTATCTACTATTTAGTTAATTCTTTTACATCTTTAAACTTTAACATTTCTAGATTCTCGCACAAACATAATCTACACGCAATTTTCTTAAAATCTACATATTCTCACCATAAGATTATTATCACCAGTTATTTTGTAGTAGGAAATCCAACCTTATTTCATGGTTATATTTCCTCTTTTCTTATTTCTATTTGAATTATTACTATTCTTCTTGTTTTTATTCTTCTTGTTCTTCGTTTTATAATAATAATAATAATAATAATAATAATAATAATAATAATAATAATAATAATAATAATAAAAGAAGAGACCCACCAACATTTCTGGTCATGGCTAAGAAAAAGACACTTGAACAGAGAAACGGAATCTCTATGGACAGCTGCACAGAACAATGCGATTAGGACTAACTACATTAAAGCTAAAATAGATAAAATCAAGGAAAACAGTCAATGCAAACTATGTGGACAATAAGACGAAATAGTAAATAACATAACAAGTGAATGCAGCAAACTAGCCCAAAAAGAATATAAGAACAGACATGACTGAGTGGGGAAAGCAGTACACTGGAAACTATGCAAACGACTGCATTTCGAACATGCGGACAAATGGTACAAACATAAATCAGAGGCAGTACTGGAAAACGAAAGTCACAAAATCCTCTGGAACATGGAGGTGAAAACAGATAAACTCATACAAGCAAAGAGACCGGATGTCATAATAATTAACAAGAAGGAAAAATCCTGCTAAATTGAAGATTTTGCCGTTCCAGCAGACCACAGAGTGAAGATCAAGGAAATGGAAAAACAAAGCAAATACACGGAACTTGCCAGAGAACTGAAAGGAATATGGAGCATGATGATAATCAATATAATACCAATAATCGTAGGAGAATTAGGAACAGTCCCACAAAACCTGGGGAAAAGACTGGGAGAAATTGGAATCGAAAGGATCACTGAGACAATACAAAGGACGGCAATGATCAAAACAGCTGTGATCTTAAGGAAAATCCTCGAATGTGGAAACCAACCCACATAAGCTACGAACGGTAACCAGTCACATGAAAGATACAATAGGAAGAAAACAAAACCACAGGAAGAACAGCACCACACAAACCAAGGAACAGAAACTGCAATAAATCTCATAAACTCCCTCTTCCCCCCAAAAAAGAAAACAGTGATGACACCATCCTCGGCTGAAAACACACAAAATAGTCGTTTACTTATTCCTTCTTCAGCTGTGTAAACACTTATAAAGTGCTTGTATAAACTGGGATTAAACACTGCAATTATATGCCTACGTAAGTATATGGATATCCTACATTTTCAAGAAATTTCTTTGGACCACCTTTTCATTTGATCTCACTTGAGAAAGAGTCCTTATTTACTTGCCTCCCACAAGGAAAAATTTTAACAAAATATTTTAAAATGGAAAAATTAAGCTCCCTAAAAGGAAAACTCTCCTCTATTGGGACTAAAATGAAAAAAAATTGCTACAATCTAGATGATAAAAGAGATACTACACTTTAATCCTAGCATGAAAAGAGTCCCTAGAAATTAGGTAATAAAACACAAAAATCTAGCTTGATGTTTGAAAATTCATTTGAGATAAAAAAAAAATTCAGCAAGGATCTGGTTTTTAAATCAACCAATCAGAGAAATAATTGATGAATTTTTAACGAAGGACAAACGTACTGAAATAATTTTCTCTTATTGTTTGTTGTGGTTTCTAATAAACAATGGAACTACCTTTATGAAAGAGTGAAGTAGATCTTCAGAGATGAGCCAATGAGATGGTTATCAAAAGCGGGCGTTCTCTCTACCCTCCCCCAAAAGATAGCCCGAATGTAAAACAAAATGTATTCCTTTCTAGATTTTCTCTCTCATCATCTGAAAGTCTGAAAGGGGCAATCATGAGAAAATTGCAAAATGACTGGAGTAAAACAAAATAAAAGTCTATCAATCTGAATCTTAAGTCTTAGTCGTTTTGCATGTCTCTTTAAATGTGCATTTGAACTTGATCTATCATGTGACAGAACAAGAAAAAGTCGCTAGATAAATATGAAATACGGTTTAGCTAGTCTTTTGCAAATAAAATAAAAAATATAAGACTATAAGGTTTGAAAATTAAGCTTTTGGCCAAGATCAAAGTGTAGTATCTGTTCCGATTCTGCACCCCATAGACTGGTATTGTCTTGGCCTTCGGGGCTTGATTTACGCTGGTCTATGGGTTTGTCCTGTGCAGTTCTAGGAGGTCCACCCTCCGAGGCTTCGCCTCCCCTCTTTGGGGAGGAGTAAGTTTATAGCTTACTGCCTGAGGCGCCCCTACTGGGGAATGCTGACGGGGCTGCCCAGGCATTTTTAATGGCCAGAGTGCTCACCTCTCGGACGCTGGCTTTTAAAGCCCCACTTTTCTGACCCGACCTTGGGTCACATCTTATTTGTGGGAGTAAGATAAAAACTGGCCTTGTGCCTAACTCCTGGAGAGGAGTAAATAAATACTCTTATGCCGCTATCGAGTGCATTTTTCTTCCGCTTGCACTATTCCCCTCGTTAGGATATCACTCCATTTTCAGGGTCGTTTGGCTTGTCACTCAACACCCGGATTAGTCGTACTTTAAACCCAAACAGGCAACTTTTACATCGCCTCATCCCCCCCCCCCCAAAAAAAAAACTCCATGAGATCAATTTGTAGGTTAGTCTACCCCCATTTAAGGACGATCTCTAACCATTATTACTTGCAACAAATTTGAACTATTACAACATCTTTATCAGTCAATTTGAACTTTTCCTTTTTGTCCTGATCAATTGTACTTTTCCAAATTGTTTTATCTTCAAATCTTCATTTGGGTTTTTCTTTTATTCTTTCAGCTTCTGTTGGTTCAGCTGCTGGTCTTCTCATACACACAGTCAACATGAAGACAGAATAACCACCACTGATCGATTCAAACACTGAGAATCCATTTCTATTTCTACTAAATATGGATAGATTCAACTATGTCACCTTGTGAGACAATCAGTCTAGGACAAAAATAATCATATGAATTTCAATCAAAACCCAAGTTGATGTCAGTGTATATTAATTTACGAAATAATGGTACAATAGAAAGAAGTTTTATTTATTTTTTTAATTAAATATTAAAACTATTAAAACATTGAATTTGGCTTTTGTTTTGTTTATTTGTAACATTCCGGCTCACGAATAAAGGTTTTTAAATATTTGTGCATGAATACCTTTTAGTGTTCTGAGAGGTGGCTTGGTCAAGTGGATAGTGACACAGACTGACGACTCAGCATGCAATCTTTGAGTCCTATCAGCTCCATAGCATCATTTTCATTAGGGATGTTGGTAACCGTCACGTGGTTCCTCTTGTGAGTACCTTATTCTGAAATTAATCGGGAAAAACCAATGCCAACAACTCAATCAAGCAGGTCAAAGAATCGTAATATGCTGATTGATACAAATTACATTTTTTTTTGTGTGTTTTTGGAAGTTTTATCAAAAACTGTATTTTTCGTTTTTTTTTAAATCAATATTTGATGGCAACATTAACATGATAATTTATTTTATTTCATTCGGATTTCTTATTCAAATGTTTTATTAAAATTTTAGTTACCTCAGCCTAGGTGGAGGTTATGTTTTGGGTCGAGTTTGTCATTATAACCTAGCGTCCACATCGTTTGACCAATCGTCACCAAACCTGGTCAAAATATTGGTCATGGTCTAACTTAGAACCGATTCTTTGAATTGATTTAATTTGTGATTTCTAGATCAAAGGTCAAAGATTAAAGGTCAAGATCAAAGTCACGGAAATGGCGAAAGTCATAACTTTGCGGATAACTTTGGTTCTGTTCATCATAGAGACTCCCTACTGTGTTCATATTGTAGCCAATGGTCTCGCATTCTTATATGACTTTGACTATTGACCTTGAAGTTGAAAAGTTAAAAAGTTTGACGGAATTTCAACTTCCAATTTTTCCAAATTTGATATATGTATCTCATGCTCTTTGATAACAGTAACAACTGTTCAAAATCTCAGCCTGATCAGATAAATAGTTTTTGAGTTATCGTTTCTATGACATAACTTCAAGAATACTTAATAAAATATGAAGAAGTGAGGCTCGGATAAGACTTTTATTTATCCTTAAATTGTTTGGCAGAGGCATTCAGTCTCACATCTGCCTTATGTTCTTGTTTTATCATATATACTAGTTAAAAATCTGCCATTTATTTGGTCTATTTCTACTGAGAACTGTTGTAACTTAATTATTTTTTAGTATTATTGTTGAATAGTTTTGATAATTAAGTGTACAGGTAGTTCACCGGGTACAGTTGTTATTCGAGATGATTGACAGAGGATGATGTTAGTGTCAGATAAAAGTATACAATTCATTCGATAGCTTATCAACAGGATTTAAAAATTCAGTTATTCCACCATTTGTTCCTCTGTCTTATGTTGAATCAATCTCAATTATTAATGAAAATAAATCGTTTTAATTAAATATTGGGGTGTGTGTTTCACGCAACCATGAAACTTGCTTATTAAATAAAATAGGTTTTGTCACAGATTTGTGGTTAAAAAAAAATTTGTGGGTGAAAAATATCAAACGAAACATTTTCTATGAAGGGCGACTTCATGTTTTTGCCAAGGGAAATAACATTAATATGTTGCTATCCTTATGACACATTAGGTGTCTCAAGGATGCTAAATAGATTAACCGACACACAGATAAAATATATTAAATTATAATATACTTTTTTTTTTCCAGAAAATTAGAATTGCGAGACATTATCTAATATATAAAGTAAAGTCAGTCTGGTCTCCGTCGTGTTTTGTGATTTATAGTTTAGTGATTAATGTTGATTGGTCTCGAAGAATGTCAAAATGACAAGAGCCATTTGGTAGAGTTAGCCATGTTTGGACGCATCTGACTGAAATTAAATATTGAATAAGAAAAGGGTCCCCATCTTCCATGGAAAACATCAACATCTCCACAAATTATAAATCAACTTTATTCAAAGGGAACACTGAAATATAAAGAGAGTTGTTCGACAGGATGGCTTTTGTCAAAAACAGAATGTGGAATGCTAGTTCCATCTCGTCTGGCCGCATCTGATGAAGGATAGAATAGGATAGGACATCTTGCTGTAACAAAATCTAATCGGGAGCTGAATCATCTTTGGTGTCAACTCTCTGAGCGGGAATTGAAGTTGAGTCTGCAGGTGTCCTATCGCCTACACAGTTATATAAGTCCAGGCATGATCGTGCATGTGCCAAGCCTAACCACAACTCAACATAATGCAAGATCTTGCGCGTACAAATAAAATAGATCTGTCATGCAACTGCTACAACAGACTAGCAAATACAATGTCCCTATTTAATTCTGTTTTGACATAAAATCTGGTTTTAATTTGAGTATGTTCTTCAAAAAAATGTATTTCCAATCGAGTTTATAAGTAATAAATATTATTTTTTAAATTGTTTTGTTGCCAACTAACCATTTGTCATATCTATCTTTACACCACTAAAACTGTGCACAGTGGATAACATCATTATAAAGGCAATGAAACATGTGTAATTACATCATTCTTTATAACTACATAAATGTCCATTGTGACGAGTTGCTTTTACAAGAAAAGCATTTAAATAAACAATTTTTTAACAAAGTTGTGATTCACCTGAACTTTTTAAAGCTTTCCTTGTATTTAGAAATATTTTCTATATATTTTCCTTATGGATGCCTTTGGAAAGATGCAAAATATGATAAGTGAATCTTAAAGTTAAACAAAGCGTCCAACCAGAAAATAGGCCTGTAAATCTAATATATAAAGAAAAGTCAGTCGGATTCTCGAACTGAGACCTAAATAACATTGTATCGGACAAATCGATACTTGATTCTCACTTGCCAATTAGTCTTCTTCCTTTTACCAAATTCCTTTGTAAGGAAATAATGTGTTTCGCTTAAATTTTTTTTCCAAAAATACTTATTCTGGCGACAACGATTGTTAGACTGGAGGCATTTTCCGTTTATGACCTAAAGAACGCCATCATCTTACGAACTGAATAGACAAAAATTTCTACATGGCTTTGCCTGTGTCTGCTTTCAGTTAAACAATTATATTTTTTTAAATAAATAGTAGCTTATTTATTTTTAAAAGTTACTTGCATTTTATAAACGTAGGCAAACTAATTTGACTTATAGCACCTAATTATAATGTTGTCTTCAAGCAATGTTGCAAGCGGCCTTTAGTTTTACTTTTGTACTTATTGATCGTATTTTCTTACAAAAAATTATTCGAGTTCATTAAATTAGAACACTTTTCTAGAATTAAAATGTTAGTGTATTGTTTTATAGTTAAAGCGGTTGTGTAAATATGAATTTAAAGTGTCTACTGAATAAAATACAACAATTGATAAACACAATTTTAAAAACTAAATTAACTTTTTTTTTAATTCTACAAACACGCAATGGTCGGTTATGAAATCATAATATTGGTATAAGTATCACGTAAGGATATTGTAAGGAGAATAAAAGAATGATATTAACGAACATAAGTGCACACATCCTTTCTTCTTTGCATCTAGCTTATTACACATATAGAGAAAACTGTTCAGTGACGTTTACTTCGTTTTTCCTTATAAATGGTTTATCCAACGATTGTTAACACAGAATGCAGGTGACATTTAGATGAACGTAATTTTTTACGTCTTTGTCTTATATTTTAAGCATTAGTATAAATATTAATGAGACATTTTTGTTGTATTATCAGTGATTATTTCTAACATGTTTTCCTATTTATTATTCGAATAGTTTCGTCATTGACAACAAAATCTTTCTTTTTAGAATGAGACAATGTTACCTATTTTATAGCAATTATTCTGCTGATTTCAATTGTTTTACATATAATATATAAACTAAACAATTGTTTTAAATGTGTATCTACTATCGGACAAGTGTGTATGTGTGCGTGTTGCTCGCCTATGCGTAACTTTGATATAGATACATTGAATTATGATTTTCTTTTTACTACTAATAGAATGTTTATTGGAATAAAAATCAAATAAGGGAAAAGTAAAATTAATTTTTAAAATCCTATTTAAATAAAAACTGTAAACATGAAAATATTTTGAAGCCCCCCCCCCCTACGGTAACGCAGGTAAATAGAGCTAGTGAAATATATAGTACAGCTTTCTGTAACTTAAAGAGACAAAAGTCAGCTCAACTTTAAAGCAGTAAATATTTATCGCAAATAGAGGTTAGTACTTTAATTCGATATAAAACATGTTGAGAACAGATATAAACACAAACAAATGGAAATGACAAATAATTAAAATGTCACGTTTTATGGTTATTCTACAGTTGATAAACTATGGTTATTCTACCGTTGATAAATTATAGTTATTCTACCGTTGATAAACTTTGGTTATTCTACCGTGGATAAACTATGGTTATTCTACCATTGATAAATTATGGTTATTCTACCGTGGATAAACTATGGTTATTCTAGCGTTGATAAATTATGGTTATTCTACCGTGGATAAACTATGGTTATTCAACCATTGATAAATTATGGTTATTCTACCGTGGATAAACTATGGTCATTCTACCGTTGATAAATTATAGTTATTCTACCGTTGATAAATTATAGTTATTCTACCGTGGATTCTACCGTTGATAAATTATTGTTATTCTACCGTTGATAAACTATGGTTTTTCTACCGTTGATAAATTATAGTTATTCTACCATTGATAAATTATTGTTATTCTACCGTTGATAAATTATGGTTATTCTACTGTGGATTCTACTGTTGATAAATTATGGTTATTCTACCGTTGATAAACTATGGTTATTCTACCGTTGATAAATTATGGTTATTCTACAGTGGATAAACTATAGTTATTCTACCGTGGATAAACTATGGTTATTCTACCGCTGATAAACTATGGTTATTCTACCGTTGATAAATTATAGTTATTCTACCGTGGATTCTACCGTTGATAAATTATTGTTATTCTACCGTTGATAAACTATGCGTTTTCTACCGTTGATAAACTATGGTTATTCTACCGTTGATAAACTATGGTTATTCAACCGTTGATAAATTATGGTTATTCTATCGTGGATAAACTATGGTTATTCTACCGTTGATAAACTATGGTTATTCTACCATTGATAAATTATGGTTATTCTACCATTGATAAACTATGGTTATTCTACCATTGATAAACTATGGTTATTCAACCGTTGATAAATTATGGTTATTCTATCGTGGATAAACTATGGTTATTCTACCATTGATAAACTATGGTTATTCTACCATTGATAAATTATAGTTATTCTACCGTGGATAAACTATGGTTATTCTACCGTGGATAAACTATGGTTATTCTACCGTTGAAAAACTATGGTTATTCTATCGTGGATTAACTATGGTTATTCTACTGTGGATAAATTATGGATATTCTACCGTTGATAAATTATAGTTATTCTACCGTGGATAAACTATGGTTATTCTACCGTTGATAAACTATGGTTATTCTACCGTTGATAAATAATTGTTATTCTACCGTTGATAAATTATGGTTATTCTACCGTTGATAAATTATGGTTATTCTACCGTTGAAAAACTATGGTTATTCTATCGTGGATAAACTATGGTTATTCTACTGTGGATAAATTAGAAGGGGTATAATACGAGGAGTTTAACAGGAATAAATTAAAATTACAAGCTAAACATGTCCACATAAAGTGTATATGTTTTTCTTTTAAAATTCAATTCAGAGAAAAACGATCCATAAATTTTAACTTTCATCTATTTTAATGCTTAATCAACAAGAGAAGATGCGACTAATTATTGGTTACTTGACCATCATGAGGACGAAAACATGCACATCATTAACGTTGACAACAACTCTAAGTCTGGCGATTGAGACTCTACATTCGACTTTGCCTTATATACAGATCATAATGCAGTCAAAATGATAGCCATTTATTAACTAGTTTCTGAAATATATATTTTTTTCAAAAATCTTAAATACAAACAAACATACAGCATAATCGCGTTGAAACATCAGTTCCTGTTAGATCACTGAAGTTAAGCAACGTGGACCCTGATCAGTACTAAATGGGTGACCATTTGGGAATACCAGGTGCTGTATGCAGGAGGGCTCTCTGCTTATCCCGGCATTGTTTCTAGTCGTCCTGGACTTCTCCTATCCACTGAAGTCAAGCAATGCCAGTTTAGGAGAGGTGTGGTTGGTGATGCACAACCCTTGCTTCACAATAGACTCCCTGTGCAGGCGCACTTACTGTGGTTATCTATTGTGTCTTGAGATTGAATGGAGGCCCTTCTCTCTCTCTCTCTCTCTCTCTCTCTCTCTCTCTCCCTCTCTCTCTCTCTATTTAAACTAAAACTTTGAATAATAGCCCAATAACAAGTCCATATAGCATGGAATTCGGATCGCATTTACATTACATAGTGAGGATTGTTATATGAAGAATCAGCCAAATATCAATCAATAATAAAGCAATTAATAAAACATTTAAAAATGAAATGTTTTTATTATTCATCATTTTTATTTGTCAAAGAATCAAAGAATCACCTTTACACATTGCATGTGGATGCGAGATGGTCGGCTATTTTCTGTAGAGAGAAGAGAAACACACCACTATATCCACTCATGCAATGCGAATGATATCTAGGAACATGGTATGAAGAGAAATGCTACAAAAGAAATCATCTCCAGGCAGAGGGATGAACGAATATATTTATGTGGTGCGTGCGTAGTATGTGTGAGTGAATGTGTAGTTACATATAATTTGCTTAAGTATCGAGTGAAGGTGTTGCGATGATGTTGGAAAAAGTGTCACATCTCCTTGAGAGATCATCGAAAAGCGACTGAATGATAATCACGTGACTGACGTCACACCTGTGTACAGGATATTTGATCTTGTAAATATATTCATATAAAGATAGACTACAACTAGTGTAAATAAAAATGTCTTTATTTGGTGTTCTCCTCACGAGAGCAAAATCAGATTCAGCTCTCCAAAAGGGCCACTCTGAATTGGGATGAAAATATAAATTACCTCAGTCTAGAATGATCTTCATTCCTCTGACCTCTGACCGAACAGATACTATACTTTGATCCTAGCCAGAACAAATTATACATGTTGGTCCCAGAAAGAGCAGTTGAAAACATTTCTAGATATTCCACTAAATTTTAACTTTTATTATTGCATTTAAAAGAAGCAATATTTTAAAACCAAGTTTTCTCAAAGTGGATTCTGCAGTAACCATGAGTTCCACATGAGTAATCCTTGTTTGCTGGGTCGAATTCATTTTAAAAAATTTAAGTAAAAAAGTGCATTGCTGTGAAAATATTTAAATCAAAGCATAAAAACCCTTTTTACAAATTCAACCTATTTTTATGATGTTTTTTTTTAGTTTCTTAGTTTCAGTGGCAAAGTATGTTTTATAAACTTCTTCGTTTGAAGTTAACAATAAGCAATATCATCAATGCCATAGCATTTGTTTATTTGGCATCCAAGTGAAGCAGTTGGTATGCGTGTGTGGGTAAAAGTAGAAGGTGTATTGTAGATGGCATAAAAGGTACAAGAGTGTATTGTGAAAGTGTGTGTGTATGTGTAAAAGGTATCAGGGTGTATTGTGTGTGTGTGTGTGTGAAACGTAGAAGGGTGTAGTTTGTGTGTGTGTAAAAGATAGAAGGATGTATTGTAAGGGTGTGTGTGTGTAAAAGGTAAAAAGGTGTGTTGTGATAGTGTATGTGTGTGTGTTAAAAGTACAAGGATGTATTGTGAGAGTGTGTGTGTGTATACAAGATACAAGAGTGTATTGTAAAAGTGTGTGTACTGTGAAAGTGTGTGTGTGTTTGTGTAAAAGGTATAAGGGTGTATTGTGAGTGTGAGTGTGTGTGTGAAAGGTAGAAGGGTGTAGTTTGTGTGTATGTAAAAGATAGAAGGGTGTATTGTAAGTGTGTGTGTGTGTGTGTAAAAGGTAAAAAGGTGTGCTGTGATAGTGTGTGTGTGTTAAAAGTGAACAGGTGTATTGTGACAGTTTGTGTGTGTATAAAAGGTACAAGAGTGTATTGTGAGTGTGTGGGTGCATAAAAGGTACAAGGGTGTATTGTAAGAAAGCGGTGTGTGTAAAAGGTACAAGAGGGTATTATGATTGTGTGTGTATAAAAGTAGACAGGTGTATTGTGACAGTGTGTGTGTGTCTAAGCTGTACAAGGGTGTATTATAAGAGTGTGTGTGTGTGTAAAAGGTACAAGGATGTATTGTGAGAGTGTGTGTGTTCAAAAGGTAGAACGGTGTATTGTAAGAGTATGTGTGTATGTACAAAGTGCAAGGGTGTATTGTTAGTGTGTTTGTGTGTAAAAGGTACAAAGGTGTATTGTAAGAATGTGTGTGTAAAAGCTGGACGAGTGTATTATGAAAGTGTGTGTGTGTAAAAGGTGCAAGAGTGTATTGTGAGTGTGTATGTGTGTGTAAAAGGCAGAAAAGTTTATTGTGAGAGTATGTTTGTGTAAAAGGTAGAAGGGTGTATTGTGAGGGTGTGTGTGTATGTACAAAGTACAAAAGTGTATTGTGAGACTATTTATGTGTGTAAACAATACAAGGGTGTATTGTGAGTGTGTGTGTAAAAGGTAGAACGGTGTATTGTAAGAGTGGGTGTGTGTGTGTAAAACTACATGGGTGTATTGTAAGAGTGTGTGTGTGTAAAAGCTAAAAAGGTGTATTGTGAGTGTGTGTCTGTGTGCGTGTAAACGGTAACCGGGTGTATTATAAAATGGTGTGTGTAAAAGGTAGAAGGATGTATTGTAAGAGTATGTGTATGTAAACGATACAAGGGTGTATTGTGAGGGTGTGTATGTTCGTAACACGTACAAGGGTTTATTGTGAGAGTGTGTGTGGGTGTATAAAAAGTTACAAAAGTAAATTGTGAGTGTGTGTGTTTGCATAAAAGGTAAAAAAGTTTATTGCGAGAGTGTGTGTGTGTGTATAAAAGGTACACGAGTGTATAATAAGTGTGTGTGTGTCAAAAAGTAGAAGTGTGTATTGTGACAGTGTGTGTGTGTGTGTGTGTGTGTCTAAAAAGTACAAGAGTGTATTATAAGAGTGTGTGTGTAAAAGGTAAAAGGTTGTATTGGGCGAATGTGTGTGTGTAAAAAGTAGAACGGTGTATTGTAAGTGTGTGTGTGTGTGTGTGTGTGTGTGTAAAAGGTACAAGGGTGTCTTGTGAGAGTGTGTGTGTAAAAGTTACAAGGGTGTATTGTAAAAGTGTGTGAATGTAAAAGGTACAAGAGTGTATTGTGAGAGTGTATGCGTAGAATAAACGCAGAAGGTTTTATTGTGAGAGTATTTGTGTGTAAAATATGCAAGAGTGTATTATAAGAGTGTGTTTGCATGTACAAAGTACAAGAGTGTATTGTTAGTGTGTGTGCGTGTAAAAGGTACAAAAGGGTGTTGTAAGTGTGCGTGTGCGTGAAAAAAGTAAAAGGGTGTATTTTAAGAGTGTGTGTGTGTAAAAGATAGAAGAGTGTATTGTGAGAGAGAGTGTGTGTGTGTGTAAAAGGTACAAGGGTGTATGATAAGAGTGTGTGTGTGTGTAAATGCTACAAGAACGTATTGTGAGTGTGTGTGTGTATAAAAGGTAGAAGGATGTATTATGAGAGTGTGTGTGTGTGTAAAAGGTAGAAGGGTGTATTATAACAGTGTGTGTGTGTGTGTGTGTGTAAAAAGTACAAGTGTGTATTGTTAAGGCATTAACGTTCGTAAAAGGTCTAATGGTGTATTGTGTTACAGTGTGTATGTTCATAAATGGTAGAAAGATCTATTGTGTGTGTGGGTGTAAAAGGTACAAGCTTGTATTGAGTGTGTGTTAAAGGTAGAACCGTGTATTGTGAGTGTGTGTGTGTAAAAGGTCGAAGGGTGTATTGTGAGAGAGTGTGTGTGTGTGTAAATAGTACAAGTGTGTATTTTGAGGGTGTGAATGCTTGTAAAAGTTGCAAGGGTGTATTGTGAGGGTTTGTATGTTAGTAAAAGATACAAGATGATATTGTGAGCACGTGTGTGAAACGTACAAGCTTGTATTGTGTGTGTGTGTGTGTGTGTGTAAAAGGTAGAAGGGTGTATTGTAAGAGTGCATGTGTGTGTAAAAACTACAATAGTTTATTGTAAGAGTGTGTGTGTGTGTAAAAATTATAAAGGATGTGTTCTGAGAGTGTGTGTGTGTGTGTGTGTGTGTGTGTAAAAGGTAGAAATGTGTATGCTGTGAGAGTGTGTGTGTGTAAAAGGAACAAGGGTGTATTATAAGCATGTGTGTGCATGTAAAAGGTAGAAGGCTGTATTGTTAGTGTATGTGTGTGTGTGTATAAGGTAGAAATGTGTATTGTAAGAGTGTGTGTGTGTAAAGAATACAAGGGTGTATCGTGATGGTGTGTGTGCATAAAATGTACAAGGGTGTATTGTGTGTGTGTGTGTTTTAAAAGGTAGAAGTATGTATTGTGAGTGTGTGTTAGAAGAGTGTTCAACTAAGTGTATGTGTTCACGCCATTTGAAGTGTGCGTTAGTAACCGGATGAGTTACCAGATTCTTGTCAGTATCAGCAGCAGTTAAAATTAGCTCAGTTAACAAGAGAAAAAAAAAGAATTGTTCCTTTAAGGTTTATATTAAAAGTGAGAATCAAATTCTTAAAACGTAGGGAATTTCTTATTGATAAGTTTGCTTAAACAAAGATTAATTGTCGATGTATACGTGTTCATGAGCTCAAAAAACAGATTTCTATACTTATTAAATTAACTGTTATCATTCTTAAATGAATATATATATATTTTTTTTTAACTTGATTTTTTACGTAAAGGATTATTACGATATTTAAATTGGGAGCCTAAAATGGTTTAGAGAGTCTTAGAAGATTTTGTGGTGGAAAAACGGACATTATTTCTTAAATGAATGGAATCTGATTGATTGTAAATTGAAATAAAGTCAGAGATTCTCGGTTGCTGCAAGCCGCTTTTGTACAGAATTGATTGGAATATTTTGGTAAGAAAAAACTGAAGAGTAGAAAGTGGATCTTTGGTTTACTTTCGGCAGCCTCGTAACTCTCGCTTCCCTTATTTTGTCCTTTAGTCCTCACATTTTATGGGTGATATTTCTAACAGGGGGGGGGGGGGATTGCTGTTTTATGGGTCGGAATCTATCCATCTAACACTTATCGTTGGCTAGTTTTTAACCTTGAAGTAGTAATTTTTTTTTTAGCTCTTTACATCAAGTGGCTTCATGCTTTGTCTGGAGCGATTTCCATAAAAAAAAACAACTGATTTTTTATACTAAAACATTCAACATTCTTAATCTTTCCTTTAAACCAATGTGTATGAACACCTCTCAGTATATGTTAGACATAATGTATTTTATTTTGCATTGAATGACATTTAAAAAAAAGATTTCAACTTATCTAATATGTAACATAAGACATAAACAGAATATTTTAAAAATTTTCCAGCTAAAACTGGAAGCCAACTTTTAGGATTAAAGCCCATTTATAGACTTCTTCTCTTTCATTGGCTGGTTTCAAATATCAGTGGTTCGTCTGGTAACTATAATAACATTGCATTGGTGTCTGTTACATATGAAAGATAGGTTATACTGGTACTTTCTGATCTTTGGGCTGGGATCAAAGTGTAGTATCGCTTCTTGTTATCCATTTGAGACACCGTTCGTTTTAAACCAGCTATCCACAAATGGATCTTCATTCTGTATCGCTCGCCCACGGCAATGGTACAGGTGAATGAAAACATTGAAAGTAATTTCTGGGCTCTTGGTACATCAGTGTTGTTTGTTGCATTGGAACCGCTACTTCGCAAATGATGAAATGATGTGGCAAATTTGATTCTATGTGGAATTGCTTTATCTGGAGGAACGCAAGCCATGGTTTCCACATTCACTGTCTATGTGTCATGCTTTGGAGACATTGAGCCAGTTATGGAAGCGCTTACATGTTACAAAATGATTATGAGTACCCAAATCAACCATAGCAAGTCAATTGGCTTGGGGTTGGGTGGCTGGAGAGATAACGCTTTGCTTTTGAATTTTTTTTTTGCTGGATGGAAAGTCTGGTTCAAATTCTCAACATGTGGTTCAGACCAGATCTCCAGCTTGAGAGAAAGTGGCCAGAAGTGCAGTCAAAGTTCAAAGCGTTGGTTCAGACTCGTCTCTGAAAAAATCTTCCTTTAAAGAGTAGAGCTGAAGCGTGCACCATATACGTATTTCCTCTTATTCTTTACTGACTTCCTCAGCCTACGAGCTATGTAACGGTCTTCCAGTACCTTCTGTTGTCACATCAACAAACATGACGAAGGGCTTCGAGATGTCTGATTTGGCAAGTCATCGACAAGCTGAGACACTGGCTTTGCTGAGTCGAACCTTGATAGAAGAGTCTTTGTGGGACACTGTGGTTGAATGCGTCTCATTTTCGGTCCTTCATTTGAAGACTGTCATAGAGCAAGATGTGAATGGCAGGTTTTTGCTGAATTCTAAGCCGTGCTCAGAAAGCTGTTTGCCCTTTATTCCTTATACTAGCGGGGCTACCCGGCGTTGCTCGGGGTCATAAAAACATATACTTGAAGAAAGATCGTGTGTGTAACATTTTTATATTCAAACTTCTATGTCCCCCCCCTCTCTCTATAGCCGTCTCTTTATCTTTCTACCTTTCTCTTCCCTGGTCGCCCCATTTCACCGCTACTTTCTAATTTTGCCTTTTGCGAAAGCTGTTTCTTCCCCACAATTTCTCCTACGTTGCCCAGGGCAATAGTATGACATATTTCTATAAAAAGTAACCCCTCTATCTGCGCCTTCTATATAGGTACTTATCTCCGCCCCGGTGTTCATACTATATACGTATCTATCATCACCACGGTGCGCATACTATATACGTACCTATCGCCGCCCCAGTGCACATACTATATACGTACCTATAGCCGCCCCAGTGCAGATACTATTTAAGTACCTATCGCCGCCCCGGTGTGAATGCTAAATAGTACCTATCGTTGCCCCGGTGTGAATGCTAAATACATACCTATTGCGCCCCGGTGTGCATGCTACATAAGTACCTATCGCTGCCCTAGTGCGAATACTAAATACATACCTATTGCGCCCCGGTGTGCATGCTACATAAGTACCTATCGCTGCCCTAGTGCGAATAATTAATATGTACATATTGCCGCTTTGGTGCGAATGCTAAATACGTACCTATCGCCGCTTTGGTGCGAATGCTAAATACGTACCTATAGCTGCCCTGGTGCGAATGCTAAATACGTACCTATCACCACCACGGTGCGAATGCGAAATACATACCTTTCGCCGTTCCGGTGCACATGATATATACGTACCTATCGCCGCCCCGGTGCGCGTGCTATATATGTACTGATCGCCGCCGCAGAGCGCATGCTATGTAGTACTTATTGCTGCCCATGTGTACATGCTATATACGTAGCTATCGCCACCCCTGAATTCTGAATAAGTACCTATCGCCGCCCCGGTGTGGAAGCTAAATACGTACATATCGCCGCCCCGGTGCGAATGCTAAATACATACCTATCGCTGCCACGGTGTGAATTCTAAATACGTACCTATCGCCGCCCCAGTGTGAATTCTAAATACGTACCTATCGCCGCCCCGGTGCGGAAGCTAAATACGTACATATCGCCACCCCGGTGCGAATGCTAAATACATACCTATCGCTGCCCCCGTGGTGAATGCTAAATACGTACCTATCGCCGCCCCGGTGTGAATTTTAAATACGTACCTTTAGCCGCCCCATTGCGCGTGCTATATACGTACCTATCGCCACCCCGGTGCGCGTGCTATATATGAACCGATCGCTGCCCCAGTGCGCATGCTAAATACATAACTATCACTGCCCCGGTGCGCATACTATATACGTACTTATTGCCGCCCATGTGCAAATGCTATATAAGTACCTATCGCCACCGCTGAATGCTAAATAATTACCTATCTCCGCCCAGGGGTGAATGCTAAATACGTACATATTGCCGCCTCTGTGTGCATACACCATATGTACCTATCACTGCCCCAGTGCGAATACTAAATATGTACATATCGCCGCCCCGGTGCAATTGCGGAATACGTACCTATCGCAACCCTGGTGCGAATGCTAAATACGTACCTATCACCGCCCCGGTGTAAATTCTAAATACGTACCTATAGCCTCCCTGGTGCGAATGCTAAATAGGTACCTATCGCCGCCCCGGTGCAAATGGTAAATACGTTTATATCGCCGCTAAAAATTTCCACGACCTCCAATCTCTCCAGGCCCCCCAACTTTTTTTTACTCTCGCCCAACCCTGAGTAATATTTTTAGTTCAAAAAATTAAAAAATTTGGCCCGACCCCTAAAAAGTTTGTCCTGACCTCTAAACATTTCCCCGAGCCCCCAATCTCTCCAGAACCCCCCCCCCCCAACTTTTTTTTTATTCTCTCCCAACCCTGAGAAATATTTTTAGTTAAAAAAATAAAAAATAAAAAATATTTGGCCCGACCTATAAAAAGTTTGTCTAGACCCCTAAAAAAATTTGGCCTGACCCCTACAATTTTCCCCGACCCCCTAATCTCTCCAGCCCCCCCCAACTTTTTTTCTGTGTCCCACAACCCTGAGAAATATTTTAAGTTAAAAAAAAAAAAAAAAAAAATTTGGCCCGACAACTAAAAATGTTTGCCTGACCCCTAAAATTGTCCCCGACCCCCTAATCTCTCCAGCCCCCCCTCCAACTTTTTTTTCACTCTCCCACAACCCTGAGAAATATTTTAAGTTCAAAAAAAGAAAAAAGAAAAAATTTAGCCTGACCCCTAAAAAATTTGGCCTGACCCCTACAATTTTCCCCGACCCCCTAATCTCTCCAGGCCTCCCCCAACTTTTTTTTTCAGTGTCCCACAACCCTGAGAAATATTTTAAGTTCAAAAAAAAAAAAAAAAAATTAGGCCTGACCCCTAAAAAATTTAGCCTGACCCCTAAAATTTCCCCCTACCCCCTAATCTCTCCAGCCCCCCCTCAACTTTTTTTTTCAGTGTTCCACAACCCTGAGAAATATTTTAAGTTCAAAAAAAAAAAAAATTTGGCCTGACCCCGAAAAAAATTTGGCCTGACCACTAAATTTTCCCCCGACCCCCTAATCTCTCCAGCCCCCCCCGAACTTTTTTTTCAGTGTCCCATAACCCTGAGAAATATTTTAAGTTAAAAAAAAAAAAAAAAAATTTAGCCTGACCCCTAAAAAATTTGGCCTGACCCCTAAAATTTTCCTCGACCCCCTAATCTCTCCAGCCCCAGAACTTTTTTGTCAGTGTCCCACAACCCTGAACAATATTTTAAGTTCAAAAAAAAAAAAGAAAAAAAAAAAATTTGGCCGGACCCCTAAAAAATTTGGCCTGACCCCTAAAATTTTCCCCGACCCCCTAATCTCTCCAGGGTTGGTTCCCAAAGGAACACCAGATTTTTTTTCCTCCTCCACATGCACCTAATGAACTTTAACCTTCCTATTTTCAATACTTATGTTCTGCTTCTTAGTTTAACATGTAGCTCCTTGTT
Source organism: Sepiola atlantica (assembly GCA_963556195.1). NCBI lineage: Eukaryota > Metazoa > Mollusca > Cephalopoda > Sepiida > Sepiolidae > Sepiola > Sepiola atlantica. Next base: position 118,198,360 of record OY744516.1, on the reverse strand, counting down.
TGTTAAACTATCTTTCCAAGTATAACCAGAGATTGCTCTCAACATTCGAGTGTAAGTCCCATCCAACCTGCTGCTTCTCATCATGCTTAAGTGTCCAGCTTTCAGCATCATACAACAAAACACTCTCTACTGTTGATCAGAAGAACTGGATTATATACATAGTAGTCATTCTGATGACGGCTCATAGCCAGAAACGCGTGTCCATGAGATTCTTTTATGTATGTAAAACTTAATTTATAAAATTTAATAAATATATATATATATATATATATATATATATATATATATATATATATATATATATATATATATTTCCACATATGAAGGATCAAATTTTCTTTCCGCTTTGTGAAATCTCAGTTTCTAACAGCTGTTGATCGATAACATCGACATACCAGTGTACATGTCTGTATAAATAAAAAATAATTATATATATATATATATATATATATATATATATATATATATATATTTATTTTAAGTAAACATTAAATTATTTTTACCTACATACGCTGCCGTTTCAAGCTTACCCTATCATCAGTGTAGGAGATGATAATTTCAGACTGTTACAAGATTCAAACCCAGTTACAGAATCACCCTAGACTCAGCATACAAGCGCTCTAACCAAACCATATATATATATATATATATATATATATATATATATATATATATATATATATATATATATATATATATATTATAATATAAGGACTTTAAGATACTTTGCTTGAACTTTGAATTCTAATAAAATTTGATTGACACCTTATTTTATTACTTCATTTTATATTATAATATTAATGCTCTATCCAGTATATTGAGCTTCAGTTTTTATCCGGATGTTTCACTAATTATAAGATATTAGTTGACGCTTATATCTTTTGTTGGATTGCTTCATATATATATATATATATATATATATATATATATATATATATATATATATATATATATATATATATATATACTGTACTTTAAACAGTTTTTATTTCTCCTATTGTATCCCTTTGTATGTTCGATTTAATTGCTTTGTATGCTATTTGAAGTGAATTATAATTATAATATCCCAACCCTCCCTCAACTTCTCGAATTGCTGTATAACTTAGAATTATCTGCACTCTAGTCTTGATACTATGTTTCAAATTCGACCTTGGTGCTTATACCCTGTGCTAATAAAGAGACTTGCTATCAATAAAAATCCATATCGTCCCAGAAACGATCGTACACGAAACTGGTGTTCATGTTGAATTCTTGGAATGTATGTAAATGAATATGTCATCAATTTGTTTACCTCATCTCTCTCTCTCTCTCTCTCTCTCTCTCTCTATATATATATATATATATATATATATATATATATATATATATATATATATATATATACATATATCAATCTCTCTTTCCCTCTCTCTCTCTCTCTCTCTCTCTCTCTATATATATATATATATATATATATATATATATAGTAATATTATTAATAGCTGTACTTGAGGTGGTGGTATTTAGGGCTACTTTTACATCTCCCTAGATATGTAAACTAAACTTTGATATAAAGTTTTTACAAAAATTATTAAATTAAAGAAATGAAGTTTTTTTTTTGTGGCAGTGAATGTTGTTCTGAATTAACGACTCACGATTGATCAAAAGCTCAAATCAGCAGTTTCCTTCAATTAATGAAAATGCAAGAGATATTCACTCCTAAATCTTGCGCATAGTATAAACACCCAAACACACAAGCTTTCTCTCACTTTTTCCTGGTTTTCTTTCATAGTTAACGCATGTGAGAACGTTCCTCGCAAAATATTCTCGGCACACTGTGCAGAGGGCATAACGACAAACATAACGAGAAACTTTCAGGAACTAAATAAACATAGCACCAGCAATATACGCACTGCTAACCGAACTTTTTTGCACACAAGTTTTTACATACACTCTTTCATTAACAAAACAGACATGTTTATACACACACACACACACACACACACACACACACACACACATCTTCATGCCTATTCCATTTACACACACGGCGCCAGCCGAAATGAACATGTCTGCTCAATTTTTCTTTATTTGAAAAACAACTCTTTCACTCAGAAACATTCATTGGACTCTTTGTACTCTCAATTCTTTATGAAGTGTTTGTCTTTAGTTATCTTTAAAAAGTTATCAATAAAAATTAATCATTTTATATGGACAGATTTGTAATTCTTTCTTTTGATATTCCCTTTTACAAAGTCTTTAGATATTGCCAGTATACCTTTTTCGGATCGTCGATTTCTTCTCTAAACAAAAATTCAACTCCTTCTCTAGAACAATTCAATGAATACTTCAACAGCGTGAATTTCCGTAGTTTTCTATACTAAAATATTGTGATGAATACTGTGAATAAACAATTCCCAATCCTAACCTCCCACAATTCGACAAAATTAGTATCTATTTTTCTAATTTGCAACCAATCAGATTCCTTCATTGAAGCATTAGTTTTTCTGCTTTAAGTTAATTTGTGGCCAACACCACAACTTTCTTTCTTTCTTTGCTCAGTCCTTCTTCGTCTCTGAGGTAGAGAGTCTCGCAGAATCACGTTTGCCAGAGGATTCTGGCCAATGGGGAACCAACAGGTCAGCTTGACCACGCGTGATTTTAAGTCTATAAAAAGGCACGCACCTTCTCTCTCTCTCTTTTTGCCTTCAGCGTTCTGGGCGAGCGCACAACGGAGATCGTCGACTCCCCCCCCCCCACACCGGCCTGAACGAGCAGTGTGGGAGGGGAGGAAAAGGTAATCCCTTTTAATTCAAATGAACTCTTCTTCAAACATCTCTTTTAATTCAAACGAACATTTCTTCGCTCTTACACCCTTTTACAATTTGCCATACAAAAAAAGACATTCAACACACTCGTATATATACGCTTACAATTACGAACCTAAGAACTCTACAAAATGTTTTAAGTAAATAAATTGTTTTTGTTTTATATAAATGTTTTCCTCTTTATTAACTTTATAAACTGTCATTCTTATGTTGTGTGTTTAGCTTTCTTATTCCTTCGCTTTTCTTTCTAATATAAGTTTTAGATAATCTGTTGGTTCCTTTTTCCTTTTTTTTGTCTTAACCATTAATTTAATCCACACGTGGTCGGCCATGTTGATCAGGCCACACGTGGTCGGCCACGTCCAAAGCAGTGGGATGACATACCGTTACAAAGGCATCTCTCTCACAACCTATGGTCGGGGGATTCGTTCTCTCATAACCATTTGTCCGGCAATCCTTCGCCACTGTGGTTAATCCTTTGTTCTTTGTTCTTTCGAATCTCCCGCCATAATAGATAACTTCCACCGGGGCCATAATTGGTGACTCCGACGTGATCTGAACACGCAACCTAAACTGGAGAAAAAAATATTGTCTGAAACAAAACTGAGATCAAATCAATTTTTAAATATTGTTCGTTTTTGTCCAGAAACTCAAAACCTCAAAACGCCTCTGCTACTTTTTGAGAAATAATTCTCATAAGAGTTTTCTTCGTGACATGTTTAATCAAAACGAAATCGTCTTCATAATAATCATCATCCAATGTTATTTCCTTATTTTATTTTTTTAAGACATAGCGACGATGGACTGAACATTTAAATTTTAGTTACAAGTTTTCAACAGAAAATGTTCGTAAAAGTACAAAATAATTAACACTCATAAACCCCAAAAACAACAACACAAAAATTTATATAAAACGCATTCAATTAAATTTTCCACCGAACCCGCATAGTGTTAATGTGTAGAAAACTATTTGTAAGAGTTTTTAGACCGTTTAAAAAAAAAAATCTTACAAATCGTTTCCACACGTTAAAACTCTGCGGGGTTGGTAGATAATTGCATTCTAATGCGTTTTATATAAATTATGTGTTGTTGTTTTATGAGTTCTTGAGTGTTAACTATTCTGTACTTCTACCAACAAGTTTTTAACAACTATGAACAGAAAAACAACCTGCTATTACTTATTGAGAAATTATTATCTATACAATCAGGCGAAATATTTCTCCTAAAACAAATTAATTAAAAACAGTGTCTTTCAGGTTTCAAGTATGACAAAAAAAATCCGTTTTTTCTTTTATGTTTTTAGATAAATGAGTTCCGTTCGATATTCCGTTCCCAAATTCGACAGAAAGATTCCTGAGTTCGACAAGATGCAGCTGAAGAAGGTTGGAGATCACATCGGCCGAAACGTTGTGAGAATAACACCCCTTTTTCTTTGTTAACTATAATGAACCATTGCTAAAGTTTGGTATTGTAATTATTTTAATAGTTGAAATAAAAATATGTAAATTCAAACAATGCCGATTATAATCGAAAAAAAAAAAAAAAAAAGATTTTAAAATTGTATACAAATGAAGGTAAGTGTTATTCTTTACAATCCTTGAATTGTAATGATGCTGTTACTTTTGCAGCAAAATCCCACATTAACGAGATTAATGTATTGTTTATTGTTCAAGCTTACTAAATAAAAACTAATATTGAATACATAATATTGTATGCATCGGGCAGTTTTTTTTTTCTTTAATAATTGAAGTTTAAAAAAAACAAAAAACTTTCTACTAAAATAAAACGAAAAGAAAAAAACGCTACCTCCGTGTTACGAGTTTACTTTACGACGGCCACGCTATATCTATTTTGTATGACGATAACGGGTTTAATCGCCCAGCCCTTTAAGTCATTTCAGTGGTCACGGGATTTTTGGCTAAGATCAAAGTGTAGTATCTGTTCCGATGGATACTGCCCCCCCATAGACTGGTATTGTCTTGGCCTTCGGGGCTTGATTTACGCCGGTCTATGGGTCTGTCCTGTGCAGTTCTAGGTCTACCCTCCCAGGCTTCGCCTCCCCTCTTTGGGGAGGAGTAAATTTATTGCTTACTGCCTGAGGCGCCCCTACCGGGGAATGCTGACGGGGCTGCCCAGGCAATTTTTAATGGCCAGAGTGCTCACCTCTCGGGCGCTGGCTTTTCAAACCCCATTTTCCCGACCCGACCTTGGGTCACATCTTACTACTGGGAGTAAGATAAAACATAAGGTTTTTTCTTTCTTTCTGGGTCTCTTGTATGTAAAACTCACTTTTTTATGTGAATATTTTTCGGATTCAAATTCTCAATTCTTATAAATGTTTGATACTAGTACAAGTTTATGCAAACAAATTAGCTTATCCCTATAAATAACATGCAATAACTACTTGATTAAAAAAAAAAAAATAAATAAAAAATTAACAAATTTTTTTTTACATTATCAAAGAAACGCATAAACCGCGCACGTTTTTCTTCACATATAGAAAAGAAAATTGTTTTTTTACGAGACAAAAAATAGACAATAATTAAATGCATTAAATTATTAGAATCTTGTCTTTATTTATTTATAAGTAAATAAATAAATAAATAAATAAAAAGGAAGTGAAGGTTAGAAGGAATAAATGACAGTTTTTAATAATAAAAAAATAAAATAAATAGAAAAGTGAACGGAAGGGGGGGAAGAGTTTAAAGGCGGTGATTTGTAACCGACGGAAACGTGGAATAACAACAAAAGTGTTGCTCGCATCCGTGCACATTTCAGTTCCATTCAATTATGATGGATGAAATACAGAAAGGGAATACAGCCATTTGATGAGTGCAGGTCGATATTCGAAAATATGATGTTCAGGCAGAAAGGCTTGGAATTAAGTTGTTGTTGGTAATCTAACCAAATTAGCGAATGATGTGCACATGCACCGTGGTACGCGATGTGAACGGTGATGATGATGATGATGATGATGGCAGCGCGTCGGGAAAGAGAAAACGTCGGTTGAAAGTAGTGCAAATAAGTGAGACGACCAGCTGTGGACGGGAAGCCGGCGGAAAGAAAACCAGAAACCTCATCATGAAACAAAACAAAAATAAAGAACTGTGAAAGAGTGCAGATGCGTGCATGTGAATCTGTTCATAGTTTGTTATTTAGTGCGTAAAAAAAAAAAAAAAAAATACTTTTCATGTTTATTAAATTCCTCATGCTAAAAAAGCGGCGATAAGTGAAGAAATTGAAATACGTCCGATCATAAAATTTAAACGTTATGTAGAGATGTGTCAGAGGAAAGAAAAAAAAATTTTTAAATGTTTTTTTGTTTTTTCTCGAGAGAAAATTAAAAATGTGATACGATTGAAGAATGACACTCGTAGGTAGACAAGCAAATCGAAGCGGAGAGAAAGTAAATAGTGTTAAAGTGAGCGAAAATACAGGCAGCCAAAGTTGTGGTAAATTCTATCGAAGAAATAGAGGAGGAAGCAAGAAAGTTTACAGTTGTCATTTATTCCACTGGGTGAGGAATGCGCTGTTACCGTTTGTCGCCAAAAAGGGGGGATTATATCGCGAAAGAAAGAGAGTGATGAGTTAACTGGGGGAGAAAAAGAAGAGAGTTGTAAACAGAAGGTGGAGAAAGAGTGAGAGTTGCGTAGAGATGAGAGGGAGGAAAGAATTGTGACGGTGATAATAACGAGAAGAAGAAGAAGAAGAATACTAATCGGGAAGAATCGAAGAAGAAGCAGTATAAAGTGAGAAGGGCCGAATAGACGGACGTCGTCGGACAAAGATGCGGAGAAGGTTACGTTTGTTGTACGGTGTCGGCGCCGTTTGGATTTTTGGTGTTGCGGTTTACTTGTTTCGGGAAATAACTAGCCAGGTAAGGACTAATGATACTAATACCCAAAAGAAAAGCATCAACTAAAAAAAGGAAAGAAAACTGTAGCCACTAGTGTAACGTACGCAATATAAACATAAACGACGGATTATTCGTAATTTTAGAATTTTTTTTTAATTTTTTACTTTCAATTCTTCTTGGAATTTTTCATGTTTTAGCTTTACTAGATATAACTAGAACTAAAATAATTTGTACTCGATCGTTGTCAAAGATCGAGTCTTCGCAAACTTAAAAGTTAGTAAAAGTACCATTTTTTTTTTATCACTCCGTGTAAAGCTTTAAATCAGAGAAACTTTAAGAAAAAGTTAAAAAAAAAAAAAAAAAAAAGGAAAAAAAGTGCTTCTACAGAATTTGAACCGAACCAAACCGACTTTTGCCGAACTAAACCTAAAACTTCGGTTATGGTTAGGATTTAAAAAAACAAAAACAAAACAGTTTGGTTCAAATTCTGTGTAAGTAGCAAAAGAAATGTTTTTCGTGTCTTTATCTCCTCGTGTGTTGAATAAAGAAACTGAAACTTATATTTTATTTTCACTTTCTTAATTATACTCTTCCTTCTTCCTTCCTTTTGTGAACGACACCCCCCCCCCACCAAGAAATGTTGATGTTTTGGTAAACTAAATATTGTTTTTTTTTTGTTGTTTTTTAAAACTTTTTGTAAGGATTATTATCGAATATCTGCCGAATGTTGTTCTTCGTTACAATAGAGTAAAAAGAGAACAACAGTAATACGACATTGGCTGCTGTTAACTTTCTTATGCCCCTTAAAGGCATTTCAGTCTGTTACGCGTTTTTAGCTACAGTATTATTTACCTCCTCTTCAGGAGGTTAGGCACAAGGCCAGTTTTATCTTACTCACACAAAGATATGACCCAAGATCAGGTCGGGAAAGTGGGGCTTGAAAAGCCAGCGCCCGAGAAGGTGAGCACTCTGGCCATTAAAAATTGCCTGGGCAGCCCCGTCGGCATTCCCCGGTAGAGGCGCCTCAGGCAGTAAGCAATAAACTTACTCCTCCCCAAAGGGGGGAGGCAAAGCCTGGGAGGGTAGACCTCCTAGAACTGCACAGGGCAGACCCATAGACCGGCGTAAATCAAGCCCCGAAGGCCAAGACAATACCAGTCTATGGGGTGCAGTATCCATCGGTAACATATTATTCAGGCAGTAAAAGCTTTATAAAGATTAGCTTTTAGAACCCTTTAAAGTGTTTTCTTTTTAATGAACATATTTGCAACTGAAGAAAAACTTTAAGTCCATTAATATCGCCGATTCCTCCAATGAATGTTGCTGTTATTTTTTGGTGTTTTTAGTTGTCAACGTAAAAGTTCACCTCACTGAAGCACGCGCGGTTTTCTGAAATCGAACATTTTACTCGAATTTTAAAACTTGTATAAGTTTTTTTCTTTTGCGTCAAACGAGATGTTTACCTTAAAATTTACCTTTCTCGTTTCTCAGAGTTGGTAAGTAACACAAAATTAGTCATAAAGATTTTTTTATCGGTGCCATATTTGTTGATTTACAAAAAAATACTTTTTTTATAATTTTGTTTCTTTTTAGTTTAGAAAACATATCTTCAAACCAAATTATATTTTACGTATAAAAGTGAGGTTTTGTAAGAATAGAATAAAAAGTAATAATAAGAAAAAAGGCACTTGTGCAATTTAACATCCCCGCAAATTTAGAAAGCCATTCTTAACATGGGGGGGGGGGGGTTAACTCTTCCATTGCCACTGACGGAACTCTCCTAAAATGAAAACAATTAAATTGCCGGGGATGTTAAAATGCACAAATGCCGAACAAAAGTCCAAATAATTGTTGCTGACATTTGTTTGGTTGAATTTCACGTCTCCCATATCAGTATGTTGGTTTTGTTAGGCACAACAAGAAAACCACAATTACTGAATTAAAAACAATCCGCTGATGGAGCGGTTCTGTCCGTAAGGAGAGCCACCGGAGCAGCCTCCCCGAATTAGGGAGCATATCTGACATTTTGTTTATGACTTTTTAAAAAATCGTTCGCACCGAAATTCTTTTTTTTCTTTTTCAAATAATTTAAACTTAAACACCGCGTTCTGTATGAAAGAAACTTAAAACAATTCGCGCTGTAATCTTTGTTTTATTGTTCTTTAAAAAACGAAATAGCATTCAAATCACGACGACTATGATGATGCCAAATGGTACTTACTTATTAATTATTAATATTAACTTACTAAGTGTTAACAGTGAACAACTACACTTAAGTGTTTGTTTTTTCGTTGAATAATTGTTATCCCTTCGAGAGCCGAGTGCGTAAATGATTTGAATAGTCGTTCACTTTATTAAAAAAAAATGAGCCCCCCCCCCCCCCCCCCCCAAAAAAAAAAAACAAAAAAAAAAACTGAGTCTCACCACGACATTACGATGGTCGTGGTCTAACACAGTCGAGCTTAAAAGATTGCGCTAATTTTTGTTAACCAATAACTTTTGCAAACGGAAGAAATTATGAAGTCTATCAAAAACAAAGTGTATCTATTTGTATGTAGAAAAATCTCATCCATTTTAATCAAATACTGTATTGTATTTCTTCGACAGCTTTCATTTTTCTGTCGTTCAACGACGCCTCTCCCTCCTCTCCGTTTTATATCGAGGCAAAAAGCACGTGGTCGTACGTTTCGCGTAAACAACTGACTTGAATGAATCAAATTAGTCGACTCCCGCACGAACCCGTTTGGCTCCGTAGTAGGAGAATAGCGTGAACATATTATTTTAAGAACCGAATAACGTTGCCGACTTCCCGGCACTTCCCCATTTTAATAAATAAATAAATCATCCCCCCCCCCCCCCAAGCAATTTAAAAAAAAAAGAAAAGCGAAATCGATCATCTGTTTATCACAAACTTTTCCGGTGGGGGTTTGGGGCTGGATTTTTGGATTAGTTTATCTTTATCAAACCTTTTCTTTATTTTTAGAGGTACAGATTTTTAATTTTGTTTTGAGGAGGGCGAAAAGTCTCGGCTTGTTTAACGGATATTTTATTTTACGAGCAGTACTTTTTTCTTTTCTACTTCTCAACTAAATGCAATTTAAAATAGGCACGGCCAATGAAAACGAAAGTAATTTTTTTAACCACAAAAATGATTGAAAAAAAATCCAAATTCAATGAGATTTTCGGTATTTGTTAATATGAAGTATTTATTTTATATATAAAAAAGAAAAATATAGATTTTTTTAATATTTTATTTAAGTTACTTAAATTACCTCACTTCAGTTCAAGGACGAAATTTTTACTATTATACTCATCATGGTAAGTGGTTAACGACGCGGACTGGGGACCTGGGTGTGTCGGGTTCGAATCCAGTTCGTTCCACATATAAACATTTTCATCATAATCCACACGTGACCTGGAGAGGAGATAAATAAAACACTCAGAGTCGAAACTCGGTGTTCACCTTTACAAAGAGAACTCCCTGAAAGTACGAGAATTTTTTATTAAAGACAACTCTCGATAGAAAATCACTACTAAACAAGTAGATATTTTCTTTTTCTTTTTTCTTACTTTTTTTTATGAAGCCGACTTTTTTTTTATACTTCGTGTTGCATATTACGTGTATTATTTGTAGGTGCAAATAAATCCTAAATTTTTATAAGTGCGGTTTTTATTTCTTTTTGTTTATTACTTGTTTATGAGTGAGAACAATCAAGAAACCGCTAATTCTTGTACAGCCTTGTTACACATCCTATCATCGTCTCTAACGGTGAACAACAAAAAATAGCTACAATCAATACCTACTATATGGACAAAGGAATTGTATATGAATATATCTCCTGCAGTACCCCTATAGAAAAAAAGGGGACTAATTAACGCATGTGGGTGAAATTGGGTCGGTTTTACTTGTATGGTCGAGGTGGTGTCGGCTTGTTGCTGTGTCAAATGAGGTCTATGACACCCTAGAAATTAAAGTGGAGCTGGCCAGAATAAAGGGGGGAGGGCATGTCTTACATTATTAGTTCGACCCTATCATCTTCACCATTAATTGGAACCTTTTTTGATTCGTACCGTGAGTAAACAGCTGGTATATTGCGTCTTGATTTGTGGGCCTTTTGTCATGGAGTCAAGACTGAGCAGTTTATGCTGTAAACAAAAATAGCCCGGTATTACTTTGTTAACTTCACACCATTTCTAGTTGTTATGTTATCTAAGGCTGCTTCAGTTGCAGTCTGTTTTCGTTCTCTTCCGGTCTATGGGTCTGTCCTGTGCAGTTCTAGCAGGTCTACCCTCCCAGGCTTTGCCTCCCTCTTTGGGGAGGAGTAAGTTTATTGCTTACTGCCTGAGGCGCCTCTACCGGAGAATGCCGACGGGGCTGCCCAGGCAATTTTTAATGGCCAGAGTGGTCACCTTCTCGGGCGCTTGCTTTTCAAGCCTCACTCTTGCGACCCGGCCTTAGGTCACATCTTACCTTGTGGGAGTAAGATAAAATGGCCTTGTGCCTAACCTCCTGAAGAGGAGGTAAACAATACACCTTTTGCTTGGTTAGGTCAGCTGAAGTGGCTTGTTGGGCTACAGGATTTCATTGCATGCTCCCATAGTTATGCAATCTCAGATGGAGTTGGGGTTGCACAAATGGGCACTGTTTTCGCAAGTCATCAACTCTACCGAACCGACTCTTCTTCTACGAGCCGTAAGTCAGGGGCCGAAATTTCCGACATTTCTTTGGTGTACGATTTCTTTACCAATGTCTAGGTGAAAAAAAAAAAGAGAGAGAGATGAGAAATAGGTGAGTGCACACCGTCTGCTATATGATTTATAAAAATATATAAAAATTTCAATATCAGTTTGGATCAAGTCTATAAGTCTGATTCCTTTCATTGTTCCAATGCGACAATTGCCGAAATTACGTTCCCGATTTGGCGGTTCCGTTATTATTACGATCTTAACTTTGAAACAAACCTTCTCGAATTTTCATTTTATGTGGTGCACTAAGGAAAAAAGAATTAAATGAATTGATAAAAAGACAATTCTTGCAAATTGTTTGGTCCTTTCTTTTGGTTCCATCTTCATCAAACGAAATTCTTTTCTCTTCGGACTCTTCTTGCGTAATCAGTTTACAATCTAAAAGAAGTGCAAACAGCAATCAACCTGAATCGGTTTGTGTGGTTGTAAGGCTGCTATATTTTTCATTGTTGCTTGTTTTACAAGTACTTCCATGGAATATTATCCAATGAACTTACTGTAATTGTACCCCCTTCAACGTGAATACCCCGACCCACCCGACTAGCAACAAAATAACGCCCTTCACTGTAAAGGTCCCTATATACCGGTAACTTTCTACTTTAATATCTTTTCTCGAACTGCTTGCATTTGGAATTCCCTCCCTGCTCCTTCTCTCCGACCGTACCAACATGCAGAAATTCAGATGTAATATAAACAAACGTCTTGCTGCCACCCCTCCCTATGAATTTGATCCCTTGCGCTAAAGTGGCAATATGCCTTGTTCAGGGTGAACAAAAGTAAAAAAAAAAAAAAATAATAAATAAATAAATAAATAAAAAAATTTAAACCCTACAACAAATAATTTCAAATGTGGTCGTAACAAGCTATATATATATATATATATATATATATATATATATACATACTAGACTTGATGTTCTAATTCTTGGAACAATTGTAATGTTCTAATTCATTGAATCCTTATTTATATTTATATATATATATATATATATATATATATATATATCCCTGCCCGGTGAGGCATGCTGATGACGGCTTATAGCCAGAAATGTGCGTCCATGTCTAACTTTTGTGCATGCAAAAAATTAATTTGTAAATTAATTATAAAAATCTGTATACAATAAATTGGTTTATAAGTTGATTAATTAATTAGAAAAAAAAAATATATATATACCATTTTTGTTGGGCAGGCATAAATTATGAATACGCAAAGTAAATGAAAATAAAAAAATTATAAAAACAATAATTGCCTACATGAAATAGGCGTACAAACATGATTGTCAATCTTTTTAAAATTTGAATTTGTTTCGGAATTTCAGATGACGATTGATTATTTCGATTATTCAGACTTCGATTCTAATCTTGCTTGTTATTTTCACAACGTTTCGGCCGATGTAACCTCCGACCTTATTTTTGAACATACGAATTTCAAATTGAACACTTTATTTGATCCACGGGAGTAAATTGTTCTCATTCTATCGGCCATAACCGGGTAGAAGTGTTAATTTTTTAGCATTCAGAGTTATGAATTGTTGTAAGGATTGAACTTTCAACCCCAAGAAGACTGTCAACCAGGACAGATTGTTAATTGATGGCATTAATCGTTACGCCGTATATCTGGAAAATTCTAGTATGAATTTTTAGAGATTTTAAACCTAATCTCGTCTACTACATAATAATATATATATATTAGTACTAAAAAAGACGATCGCAAAGCCGTGTGAAACAATGACACATACACCTTTTAAGTATTATAAGGCTCTGTATGATAAGGCATCTAACACTGTCTACAACTGCAGATCAAAAACTGAGCTGGCCCTAAAGTCGATACTCAGAGTTATTATATATATATATATATATATATATATATATAAAATGAAATAATAAAATAAGGTGCCAATCAAATTTTATTAGAATTCAAAGTTCAAGCAAAGTATCTTAACGTCCTTAGCTCATGAGTTTTCAAAGATAATTCTTCTCCTCAGAGGACCATTACCGCAGTGATATCACTACAGGTAATAAAACTACACTTTGAAAATATATAAAAATATATACAAAAATACATAAAAATATATAACATCAAATATATCAACCCAAAAACATACTTTTTTGTTGAATCTATACAATCCATCCAAGTCATATAATTTAAGAAACATAATCAAGGAAGATATCCAGAAGGTTGACTGAAGATTGATCCAGGTGATGAGTGACAGTCCAGATACGAGAAATTGAAAAAGTTGTCCAGTCATGAGATGCGTCAGCAATCGATGAAGTGAAAAGTATCCAATGTTTATGTTAATTATTACAACGATAAATAAATCAAATAATATAAAAAGTTCAATAAACTAACTCAAAATTCCAAAAATTTGATCTGAGCAGTACAAATCAAATCAAAGTTCGCTGGTTAAATGGAGAATCCGTTAAATCCGAATTGAACAAAGTTAAAATTGAATTGAGTCAACAAACACGGTCATATAAAGTATTCGCTCTCCCGCGAGCCAAATAAACAGGACCCTTTACGCCGAGTAGAAGGCGATACTAAAAGCGCTAAATGTCTGCTTATCCGAACGACGCTTATATCTTTTGTTGGATTACTTATATATATATATATATATATATATATATATATATATATATATATATATATATATATAATGTATATATGTATATGTATATATATATGTATATGTATTTATTGTTAATAGTCACTTTCAAGGTCAAAGCTCAATAGATGTTAATTTTTATTTATTTTGAACACCCAAGCATATATGAATAAACAATAGAATGCTAGATTCAAGTAACCAAACCGTTATTCATTTTTCAAAACATGCGTATACTTGATGGACCGTTTCATCTACATATGAACTACTAAATATAGTGTTATATATCTTGGATTTTCCATTCTAACGTTTCTGGACACGAGTGTTTAACTTCTGAAGATCCGCACATAGGGAAAATCCAAGATATATAACACTGTATTTGGTTGTTCATGTGTATGCGAAACAGTCTGTCAAGTACATGGATTTTTAAAAAAATAAATAAACGTTTGGTTAGTGAAATCTAGCATTCTATTGTGTATATATCTATATATATATATATATTATATATAAAACAATAGATACCGACTGAATATTATTGCTTCTAGACGAGCAGTGATAATGACTGCTATGATTCAAATACTTGACAGAGACTATTTTAATACAATGAAAAGGACATCTGTAAAAAAAAAAAAAAAATTTACTTCCCCAGGAGGTTAGGCCCAAGGCCAGTTTTATCTTACTTCCACAATGTAAGATTTGACCCACGGTCGGGTCGGGAAAGTGGGACTTGAAAAGCCAGCGCCCGAGAAGGTGAGCACTCTGGCCATTAAAAATTGCCTGGGCAGCCCCGTCGGCATTCCCCGGTAGAAGCACCTCAGGCAGTAAGCAATAAACTTACTCCTCCCCAAAGAGGGGAGGCAAAGCCTGGGAGGGTAGACCTCCTAGAACTACACAGGACAGACCCATAGACCGGCGTAAATCAAGCTCCGAAGGCCAAGACAATACCAGTCTATGGGGTGCAGAATCCATCGGAACAGATACTACACTTTGATCTTGGCCAAAAGGCTGAGAACAGGACATCTGTAAAGGGGAGAAGAAATATATAGTTATGGAGTTTATCTTTTAATCGTGTGAATTTCAAATGGTTGTATGTCCTTCTGTGTTTACTTTAGCACGACCTGATAACTGAAAGCTGACAAATTTCAGAAAACATTTTTCGTCTTCATTCTAAGACTTGTAAATAGCTTTTGTGAAAGTTTGATTTATTTTGAAATCATTTTGAATTTCCAAGTCACTTAAGAGGATGCAGATTAATTTTATTTATTTAAACACGTTTTTATTTTTATTTAAATTTTTTAACTGATAATTTGTATCACTTTGAGCAACCTATTCTTTTTTCACAAGTTTTAATTTTGAACTTACTAGCTTTCAAAATAAAATTCCTCGATTTTCCCGCCAAAATGTATTGCATAAGATTTTTTTTCTGTAAGTGATTTTCTGTGTTATCGATCATATCCTGCATCTGTAATGCATCAAGTTTTCCACAAGTCCTGTTTTTAAAGCGGAACATAGCAATAATCCGCAACGTAATGGATATACTATACAATGCGCACATACATATAAAAGGCACGTTTTTGTGAACTAAAAAAAAAATGAATGAAAATCTCTAACCAATATTCTTTTTCGTGCTATTAGGTTTATAATGAGAAGCATTGTAGCTGCACATTCAATGTTTATGGTGATGGAAAAGTGTCTTTTTAGCATAAATATGTAATTTATATATATATAAAGTAAAACGTCTGTATGTATGTATGTATGTGTCTGCAAAAGGCTCCGAAAATACTCAACGAAGCCCCATAAATTTGGTATTTCCTTCATTGGTGTTCTTTCCGACACATAATTCCTAAAAATTAAAAAAAGAATATTGATTTTATAACCATAAACCGACCCTGTTTACCTTAGGGGGTAGTCGAATTTTATTGAATTTCAAAACTTTTCTGTCTGCACATGCGGGCCCACTTTTTTAATGTTATACTGGTTTTAACTAATTTATTTCAATTTAATTTTAAAACAAAAGATATTCCTAATTCATTTTATCGATATTCAAAAATTAAATTAAAAATCTTTGCTAAAAACTAACCATGCTTTTCTTTTAAAACTCTAAGTAAAAATTAGTACTTTTTCTTATTTTCTTTCGGATACTTCTTTGCTGATTTAAATATCTAACAGCTAACATGTTTTATTTAATATTCAAATCAATAATAGCTAAATCATAACAACAAAAGTCCTTTGTTCTCTCTCTCTCTCTCTATTCATATATATATATATATACCAGTAATGCAGAAAAATATATTGGGATGACGAAGGGAAATTTCAAACAAAGGCTATATGCACACAGAAACTCCTTCAGATACAAAAACAAGGCTAATACGGCACTCGCGACCCGAATATGGCAGCTTAAAGAAGAAAACACACCCTTCACCATCAAATGGAAAATAATTGAGAGAAAACCATCCTTCTCTCCAGCCATAAACAGATGTCCTCTATGTGACGCTGAAAAATACCACATTTCAAAAGCCATCATCGATCCGAATACAGCCTGTTTAAATGTCCGCGATGAAATATTCAAGGGATGTGCACACAAGAGGCAAGCATTGCTTGTAAACTGGTCTGACCGATTCACATAATGTCTAACTACCCCCCCTCTACTAATATAAACACAATAAAAACGAACAAACACCTCATCAACCTATATCCACTTAAACTTCAAGAGCAAAAACTCCGACCTTCACAAAAATACAAAAATATTTAATTTAATTATCAATCACTAGATTACTCAAAAAATTATATCCACATAAATTCCAAGAGCAAAAACTTCGACTTTCACCAAAATGCAAAAATATTTAATTTTTTATTTTTTATCTTTTATCAACCACCAGATTAATTTTCAAACCCACTTTAACAAACTCAAATATTTCATATTTCCATCTTAGTTACCTCCCTTAGATCCGAATCCCTTCATTAAAAATCACTCCAATCTAAAGATTCTTACACATCAACGATTTTTAGAACGCATACCTTCAAAAATATAACGGCTAATGATACAAATTCATAATTTGGCTCACGGGAATTTCAGAGAAACCCTTTCTTTATTTTTATTATTTTTGTTTTTAATCTTTAATTTTTTAATTTTTATTATTTTATTATTATTTTTTTATTATTTTTTTATTATTTTTTTATTATTTTTTTATTATTTTTTTATTATTTTTTTATTATTATTATTTTTATTTATATATTTTATTTATATATTTTATTCTTTCTATTTTTATTCTTTCTTTCTCTCTCGCTCTTTTTTATTCTCTACAATTTATTCTCTATATATATATATATTTTTTAACCCACTTTTTATACTCTTTTTCTCTTTTTCTTCTTTTTTTATTTTTTTATTTTTTTATTATTTTTTTATTATTTTTTTATTCCTTTATTCTTAGTATTAAAATGTTTTTATATATATATATGTTTTTTTTATATTTTTTTATATTTATTTATATATATATATATATATTTTTTCATATATATATTTTTTTATTTTTTTATTTTTTACCCCCCTTTTTTATTCCCCTTTTTATTCCCTTTAATCTTGAATTCTCTTTCTTCTCCCGTGTTTTAAATCTCAACGGTCTTATGACACTAAATTCAAATTTAAACAAACACACACAACACACTGAGCAAATAACGCGTCCCAACAAGAGTGTCATGTGACCTCACATTTCCAAAACAGATGACAACAGAAGCTGAAGAGAGCCGGATGGGTAAGACCTTCCGTGCTTGAAACCGACGGTACGAATGTTGTACTAATTTTTCTGTACCAGAATAAATAAATATATATATATATATATATATATATATATATATATATATATATATATATATATATATATATATATATATACAAAGGAAGTTAACTTTCCTAATAATAATTATTTGCCAATTGTAAATACTTACAGTAAAACCTTCATTTAGGTAAGTTAATTTCCCATAAAATTTACATTTTGTCACAGTTGGCTGCTGGATAGAGTGAAAGACTGAAGATGAAGTTTCGGTTTCAATTCCTAGTGAAGGGTGCACTTTATTTCTTGGGAATTTATTTTTTATTTATTATTTCTAAATAAAAATTCTTTACATATGATATTCAGATTTTTTTGTTTCGCAAATAATTTGTTTTGAATAATTTGTTTAATGTTAAAATAGAAGATATCCACTTGCTCATGGTCGCCCTATCTGACATCAGAATTTGCAAACCGGTGTTAACCAAAAAAAAATCCTACATGTATTCTGGATAGAGCAGGTAGTATCCCAAAAGTTCTCAATATCCTAGATAGAGCAGGGGTGTTTGAATGCAGCGTTACTGGGAGAAATAACTTATTTGTCTTTAAAAAGTACATGGTGTTACCCGGGAGTCATAACTATTAATAATACATTATAATATTTGGTAAGTGGTATATAAACTGTCCAGGAGTCATGACAGTAACATAAATGTAGTTCATACCGGAAGTGGTATATAGTAATCAAAGTGCTCAATATCCTAGATAGAGCAGGTGTGTTTATACACAGAATTGCTTGGGAGAAAGAGCTTATTTGTCTTTTGTTATGTTGTATACTAGACAAAGTACATGGTGTTGCCCGGGATTCATAAAAGTAATACATTATAATATCTGATAAATGATCCAAAATGCTCAATATCCTGGAAAAAGCAGGTTGCTCAATCGTACTGCACCTCTACTGAAAATGAGTAAACAGTAAAGCAAGGGTTGCTCAATCTTAACCGTATCTCTTCTGAACATGAGTCTGTAGTTAAGCAAGGAATGTTCAATAACCAGAACATGAGTCAGTCGCAAGTTTGGGAAGAGGGCTTGGAAAGGGGTCAGTCACAGATTTGGGAAGGACATTTTTTTTTTTTAGTTTTTCGTTCATTTTTTTCATTCACTGATTGTCATTCATTTTTTTCATTCACTAATTGTCATTCATTTTTTTCATTCACTGATTGTCATTCATTTTTTCATTCACTGATTGTCATTCGTTTTTTTCATTCACTGATTGTCATTCGTTTTTTTCATTCACTGATTGTCATTCGTTTTTTTCATTCACTGATTGTCATTCATTTTTTTCATTCACTGATTGTCATTCATTTTTTTCATTCACTGATTGTCATTCATTTTTTTCATTCACTGATTGTCATTCATATTTTTCATTCACTGATTGTCATTCATTTTTTTCATTCACTGATTGTCATTCATTTTTTTCATTCACTGATTGTCATTCATTTTTTTCATTCACTGATTGTCATTCTTTTTTTCATTCCTTTTTTAATTCATCTCTTCATTAATTTTATGTATTTTTTCATTTTTCATTCATTTTTTTATTTATTAATTTTCATTATTTTTCCTTTATTTTTCCATTCATTTTTTCATTAAAATTTTTCTCTGAACTTTTTTCTTTTCTTTCATTTTTTCATTCACTCTTTTGATTCACTTATTTTAATTTGAGTTTACATTTACTTTTTTTCATTCATTTTTGCCTTCAACTTTTCATTGTTTTTGTTTTTTAATTTTGTT
This sequence comes from Sepiola atlantica, assembly GCA_963556195.1. Lineage (NCBI taxonomy): Eukaryota > Metazoa > Mollusca > Cephalopoda > Sepiida > Sepiolidae > Sepiola > Sepiola atlantica. The sequence goes on along the minus strand of OY744516.1, from coordinate 118,178,796 downwards.
TATTCATTCATTTTACATTCATTTTTTCGCATTCAATTTTTTCATTCATTTTATTCATTAATAATGAATATCCTTGATAGAGCAGATAGTCCCACAAAAGTGTTCTTAAAAGTGCTCAATATCGTAGATAGAGCAGGTGTGTTTAAACACAGTGTTGCCTGAGATAAAGAACTGTCTTTTTTTTAATGTTGTATACCTCCAGGAGCAATAATCCAAAGTGCTTAAAATCATTTATCTTCATATTATTGTGGGGGTGGAAACAAGAAATTAGTAAGTTACCGAGACCATTTGTTCTACTCGGTGATCCAAAATTGTAAGATTACAGTATTACTTTTGGCAAGGGATATGCAGTTAATCTCTTGAAATTATTGAATTCATCAACAGCATGTATCTTCTTAATGTGTTGAAAAGGATGGGGGAGGAAAAAATTAGGAATTGATCATGGCCATTTGCTTTTCTCGGCATTGTCTGGAATCAATAATTGTAAGATTTCAGTATTACTTTTATCTGGTATATATTAACTCTCTTCGGACTATTGAAGTTTTAATATAAACATGTTACACACACTATTTAATCTTTTTTGTTTTATGGCGCCGGATAGCCCTGCTATCTATAATATAAAGAGAAGGTGTGCGCGCAGCTAAAAGTAGAAAACTTTTGATATATTCTTGATCGGCGTTTCCTAGGTTAAATAATATCTAAAATTTAAAAGAAATTATTCGTTGTTTGGGGGTCAACTGGACCAGGTTTTGTCAGGATGGGTGTCGGTTTTTCAGCCATTTCCAATGTTATCTATTATATAAAACAGGTGAATGATTTACATTATTATTATTATTATTATAAAAACAAGAGAAATGGGCTGGGCAGAGGTGAAAGAGGGTGGGAGAGAGGGATGTGGAAAAACGGAAGGGGGGAAAAGAGAAAGATAGACAGACGGATTGAGATAGGTAGAGAGATAGGAGTTTCAATATAAAAAGGTTACACACATTTTTTAACCTCTTCCATTCATAAAAGTAATAGTCTTCAAAAATCCATTTCATTAAAACTTTAATTTAATAATTATCTTTGAAATATTCCCAGAAATCTTGATATTTATCTTTTAAAACATGCTAAAAAATGAATAAAGTTTTTACTTTTTTTATAATAATTTTCAAATCCAACGAAATTTTAATTGATTTAAAATATAATTACTATAAACTAGCTTCACTTTTTACTTTCATTTTTGTTTTGCGTTTAAAACATAATTTAATGTGTTAGTTATGCAGATGCGGGGAAAAATAAACACACACGTGAAGTTGTCTCATAATGTTATTGATATAGAAAAGCTTAATATATTTGTATAATTTGGATTTTTCAGACTACTCTTCTCATCTTGAGTGTTATTCTAACAATGCTTCGGCTGCTGTAACTTCCGGCCTTCTTCAGGTGTATCTTTTCGAATTTGGGAATATTTCTATCGAACTCGGGAATCTGAACAGAATTTTCTTCAGTAATTCGCAATTTTTTGTAACGCCCGCACCGATGGTTTAAACCTTCAACCTTCAGATCACTATCACTTAGAACTGAATTTTACTTAGTATTATATCCACTGGGCCACGGGTCCTTCAGTTTTAAGTGATAGTCATCTGAACGTTGAAGGTTCAATTCTCGGTGTGGGCGATACGAAGAATTGTGAATTACTGAAGACTTCTCTCAGTCATGGCTGACGGAACGAGAGCATAAGGTATGAACTGCGCCTCACGAGTCCTGAAATATTGCTGCTTTTTTTTTTTTTTTTTTTTTTTTTTTTTTCGTATTTGCTTCCTCATAAGGGCAAAGTTATACAAAAGGAAGGTTTTTAATTTAGGGAAAACTCAGCTCTCCAAAATAGGGAGCACTCTGGATTGGGGCAGTAAAATGGAGCCAGAGCCGTGTTTATCGACCAACTCTTAACATTGGTCAAAATGTTAAAATTATTGTATTTTCAGCAACTGAAATAGTTTTGACTGATTTATATAAAAACATAAAGAAATCTTTCTAATTTTTGGAGTTCTTCTTGTCATTTCAATCAGGATTTTACATTACAAGAGTGGATTTTTCGATAAACATGATTCAGGGCATGGCCACCGTAATTAACTAAGGCCCGTTAACTGGAAAATGACGTCATGCTATAAGGTGACAAACAAGATCTGAATCTCCAAAATATCAAAACATTTTGACCCATTTCCTTCACTTAAAAATCCATCAAAATTCAGGAAATCAACCAATTTTAATGACATTTTCAGTATTTATTAATTAACGATCGCGGATTATAGGTAACCTATAATTAATTTATTAGAAAGCTTAGTACAAATGTATTATATCGTGTGACCACAAAACATCTTTACTAAAGTTATATCACAGGGTACTAAAATGAAAAAAAACATGAGTTTTTATTTTGTTATGACAAAGAATTTTTAATAAAACTTACAGAAAAATCTGTTGGATAATTTAGTCGAATATTCCAAATTTTCTTTTTCTGTTTAACTTTTTTTTAGTGATATTATCATTTTGCATACCACAAAAATTATTAGGCAGAGAATTTAAAGAGCTTCAGATAAGCGTTCTTTCTATTTTTTCAATACTGTGACCCTCATCACACGAGTCAACATGAAAAAGATTAGCATCTGCCAAAACATTCAATGTTATGTACATAGCTAATTGTCTTTGATGTACGGAATGAAGAGCAGAATTTTTTTTACCAGTAACTACATAATTGTAGAGAACAAAAATTTGTTGTCACATCATTAGGATATGATAGAGAACCTCTATTAATCCCTTGAAAATAGCTGTTTATTTTAGGTATTTCTTCCACATCATCTTTTCCAGATACTAAATTCTTACAACTGTTGCATTTCATTTTCTTAAAAATTGCATAACAGCAATAACCTGCTAAGTATAACAGGGAGTACTTCTCTGCACTGATTAACATCATCATCATCTTTTACATCTGTTAAATTTGGAAACATCCAACTGTTGCTCCCTTGTCATTTCATCCCAGTTAGTTTCTTGTAAATTCTTCAAATCAATAGTTCGGTTATTAAGTGGCAGGCTCAGTTTTAATGCTGACAACATTCTGAGGTTTTTTTTTCACATTCAAACACTTGACATATAGAGATATTATACTGATCCCCACTAAGTTGCCGGTGTTGGCCAAACCTTGCCTCAAGGTTATTTGTTTAAAACTTGCCAGGTAATATATACATCATGTTCATTTCTTTTATGCAATACTTAATCAGTTCAAGAATTGCATATGTAGTATGATGTAAAGCAGTGTAAATTTCCTTCGTTAATTTCCCAGTTCTTCCAGGAATGCTATTCCAACATTCTAACCAGTCACACAATACAGAGAAATCTATATTTTTTCCATTTAATTTAAGGGGATCAGCATATTTATTGCAAAGCCTACAGACAACCTTTTATATGGAGTTTTTTACATTCGGTATTGTCCACCAAATATAAAATATCTTTATGTATTCTGTAGTTTCTGCAAAGTTAGGCAAATATTTGTTTTCCTAAGGTCAGCAATCCCTGAATAGTGTATTCATTCAAAATTTGCTGAACCAAAGTAACATTTTGCCTTTCAAGATTAGTGGGAGAAAGGGCCTTTGAAGTCAATTTGTAACAATATTTCAAAAGTGATTGAGATTCCAGGGCATAAAGTTTGTGTAAGCTAGAAAATGGGGTAGTTTAGATGGTATTTGATTGATAAGTTCCACCATGACAAAACTTTGGGAACATCATGCATTTACTTGCATCTGTTTGGCCAAACCAGTTGTTTCTAATGCATTTTAATATATGTACTGAGTCGAATAAGAAGAAAAGAGATCTAAACTTTATAACTGGATGTTGATATACAATTGAAAGCTTTGCTGGGCTACAAAAGAAAGGCATAGCTTTTTTATTTGTTGCATTATTATCTGTTATAACAAATAATACTCTAAAACCTATCTCCTCTAAACCAATTATTAAACGTTTGATTATGTCAAATAAGTTCTCAGCTAGAAGACATTTAGTTGGCGTAATAAGCACAACATCCTTATATTGTGAGAATACACTGCTAAGCAAAAAAGCATATGCACTTGTTGCGGATTCATTGTTGTTGGCTAAGCCAACAACATTACGACTCTTATAATCAAAATAAGGTTTTAGATGAATTTCATCAACAAGTAAAGATACTGTGATGTCTTACTGCACTAGTAACTTGAACTTTTAATATACATAAGAAAAGTGTTATGTTGTTCAACTACAGGATTCATAGAGGTTGATGAGGTTAGTTTTTTGATGGTCGAATAACTTGGTAAAATTATATTTTTAGTGTCTCGTAACAGTTTGCACCCTCTAGGGGAGCAGTTATATAATAAGAAAATATCATTTCACTTGAATAATTAACCTTATTCGATGTCATTATGTTTATCTGTTCGTATATGAATTTAATTGCATTGAAATATTTAAATGACTCATCTTACACTAATAACAGAAATGACGAGATTAATTTTAATATAGAAATTACATTTTGAGGTTTAGTTTGCTGTTCTTCTATGTTCATTTTTTATGTTCTCCATTAAAATGTGCAGAGTATTTTTGTTACATGGTTAGCAATCTTATACTCCCCTTTAGTATTCATTTCTACATCACTGCAGAATACATGTACTGCTAAATCAGATCCAATTACCAGGGACAGAAGGATTTTAGGACATGGAGATTTGATGATATGGTATATAATACTCCAGTAATTTCTATCAAGAAAATTTACTTTTTTTTTTCTTTTTTTTTTTACATCTTCAAGAGTTATGAAAGTCTTCTCTTGTTTATACGCTATCTCAGTAGCTTTGACTTAAAGTACGTTTAAGTGCAGAATTTTCCAGTCTTATTTTTCTTAGAATTTGGTGACTCTCTGAAGCTGATCGATGCAGATAAATATGGGTTTGGCAGAATTTGATGAATAGAACCATTGCGAAGAGATAGTCTCTGAAGTCTAACTGTAATGGTGGTACCTGTTTTTTTGTTTTTTTATCAAATGCTGATGTCTTTCTTTTTATGTTCTCGTATCGAAAATGAAGTTCACATACCTGAAGAAATAATTTAAGACAAACTATACCATACTTGTTGAAAACTAAGAAAAGATAGTAAACAAACATCTACAATATTAAATCAGAGTGAGGTTGAATTTTGAAGGGAACATTTTATTTTTTCGTCCATATCTAAACTTTGGTGTAAGTCCAGAAGTACCCCCCCCCCCCAATAAAAACTAAAATAAAGAAAAATCGCTGATGTACGAAAATATTGTACACCAAAAAGCACGAGAATCAATCAAGGTAAAAAAAAAAAAAACAGTTCGTTTTCAAAAGTTTTAATTTCTTAAAGAAATTGTCCGTTTAAAAGTAAATTCAGAAATGTTACCTTAATCTATTGGTCAAACATGTTACTTTATTTTATTTTTGTTTTGTTTAAATACAAGTCTTTTTTTTATATATATTTTAATTTTCATAAAATTACAAAAGATAAAAGGAATCTTTGGGAAATGACAGAAAAACAACGTAATTTTAGCGGATGGGGGGGGGGAAGAACAGTAACGTTGTGGTCTTTGAAACCACTGTCAATGACGTCACCAGGGGTATGTGACTTAGTTCACTGTCCTGGATTACGGTTGCCTCATTCAGGGTTGATTAATGTTAACAAATACTTGTCGAGCTGTCCTCTTGTGTAATTAGATTCTGCCCATTCCACCGATAGTTTTTTTTATCCTCCCATAGTATTGTTTATCATCCAACTGACAATCTCATTAACCCTTATCTTCGAGTGACCTTTAATCTCAGTAAATGACTCATTAGTATATAAAAAAAAACAGAACCCTAATCCTAAGCACGTAAAAAGACATTTTCATAATTTTTGCTGTAATCTTATAGTTTAGTGTGTTTCATCAATTTTTTTTTTACTAAAATCTAAAAAAAATCTAGATTTTAGAGGAGGGGCAGGGGGTTTATACCTTCGCCATAACTTTTTAAAAACGTGTTTTTTTTTTTTATTGTTTACATTATTGAATTGTCGAGTACCTGCTGACCGCAAACACCCTTTCACTCTGGTGACACAACCACACCAATTAGTTGAATTCATAAAAAAGACTGTCAATTTAGTCCCCCTTCCTGCGCACTTTCTTATTCTACTGTAAATAAAAAGGGAAGAAAAATATTTTTCAACTGGTGACATTTCAAACTAACAGTAAAACAGTGTTGGCAGTTAGTTCACGTAGTTGTTTTGCCATTTCCCCAAAACGTTGTGTGCTGGTGGTGTCAGGCTCAGTGGGTGGGCTAATAATTACATTAAACAACAGATAAACCGAAAACAATAAACAAACACCTAATTTTTTTTTTAGTTATCTTAGAATATTGCAAATCTTTTTGTATTTTGTGTTTACAAACTCTAAAAACAGGTGTGTTTTTTTTCTTTCTTTCTGGTGAACACACCTTCGCTCCCCCCCCCCCCCCCTCTTTCCACGCCGACCGGCGACCGTTTCCTCCATCGGCGACTTTTTAAGCTGCGTTGATAGCTGTGTAGTTAATTTGAACTACAACACATTTTGGCAATCAGACGTATTTCTCGCCGGTCTTATTCATCTGTGTGAAGTTACACACGAATCTGTTCTTGCTTTTGTACACATCGGCGCAGTGATATTTAAAATACTCCCCTCTCTTTCTCTACGTTCTCGCCCTCTCTACTTTTTGTCTCAATACCTTTCTCTTTCTCCCCCCTCCTCTCTCTCCCCTTCTATATCTCCTTCTGTTCTTTTTCCTCTCTATATCCCTTTCTCCCATTGTTCCTCTCTATCTCTTTTACCCCTCCTCTCTCTACTTTCTTTTTTCTGTCCTCTCTCTGTCTGTCTCTCTCTCTCTTTCTCTCTTTCTCTCTTAGAGTGCCAATCTGTTGTGTAGATTGCTTCGCCTGTCTGATGGTATCGATGGTTTTATGGTGGGGTGGGTCATTTATCAAAACGTAAATCATAAGGTATTTTGTTATTATAACCCAACGTTACTTTTCTGATTTTATCACAGTTGGTTCAATAGTTTTTATTTTAATGACATTTTTGCATGAATGCAAAAAAAAAAAGAACTCAGAATAGATTTTTCAGGAAAACTAACCCCCCCCCCAAAAAAAATGGCAAAAACTAATTTTTTTTCACAAATATCTAAAAAAAAAAAAAAAACCCAAAAAAAACCCACCCTGCATCAGGTTTTCTCTCCAAATCCAACAAAAGTTGTTATTGCTGGTTGTTTACATGATCCACGTATAAGTGATCGCATTGAACCACACACGAATCACTTCACTCTTAGCTCACCAATACAAAATTCTGCTGCTACTTAGATAGTATGATGCAACACTGGAAAAAGCTTTCCCCGTGTGCAATCAATACGTCTTTTTTCCTCTGCATCTAAATGTTTGGCAATTTAAAAGATAATAATAATAATAAAAAATAATAATAATAAAAAATGCTAGGCCAGATAATTCGATGTTTAAAAAAATCTGTTACAAGCCATTATTTTATTTCTTAATATTGCAAACTTGGTAGCATTGTCACGCATTTCATCTCCGTTTTTTTTTTTTTTTTACAAGCACTTCGTTCAATATCATAGTATGGTAGGACACAAACGCCACTTTATCTCATAAAAAGCGTGTTTAAACGGCCGGCTCTCCACAAAGCAGATGACACTAACGAGTGCGCACACGCGCACACGCACACACACACACGCACACACACACACACGCACACACACACACACACACACACACACACACCGAGTATTTATGTTGATAATATATTTGCAGCAAATAAAGCTGATATGAGGTTCGAATGTTGTATACAAGTTGTCATCACTTGGTTTAGAGATTAATAGCTGTACCTCCACGGCGTTGCTCGGGAATCATTTTTGTTTAGCTTTTTAAAAAATCAGCTCCCAGGACAACCTTAGCATTTTTTACCAAAAAATGCTAAGTTGGTCCTGGGAGCTGATTTTTGGAAACAAAATTCTGCTTTTGTTTTCAGCTGGAATTTGGGGGCGTGGCTTGTGTTGTCGTCCACGCCGTCGGTCAGTCAACTTTATAGGATTCGGATAAGTCTCAGTCCTATAAACTATAGGGCCTTTTAATTGAATTATTATTTTAAAATATTAGTTTGAAAGTTGAATTTAATTATTACCGTATAGAACTAAGTTGTTATAAAAGTAAAACTATAATTAATTTAGTGAAGGTAATGTTGTTTTAATCTCTATATAAAATTATTGGATGTAA
>OY744516.1:118147992-118165492 GCA_963556195.1 Sepiola atlantica | reverse complement strand
AGCAGGAGAGGGCAACACCAGGCAACATCTAACATCTTCTCTTCATGCGGTCGAATCCAAAGGGTTAATATCGGCCATGCTACATGCAGTCAAATCACTTCTTACACACTCACACCAGGTCATCCTTTGTCTACCATGCTCCCTGGATAACCCATCCACTATGGAGGGTGGTGGACCAAGGAAAAATCAGCTTGAGGATGTAAGAAGCGATTTGACTGATATCAGACCGCATGGAGAAGAGTCCTGAGATGTTGCCTACCCATTATAAAGTCTGGGACACTTGCAGTACCTTAAATACCAAAACCTGATGATCGTCGCAGCAGCAGCAGCAGCATACAGTACAATGATTAATGCTTATTAACCCCTCCCCCCCCCAAAAAAAAACGAATAACAAAAAATTATTGCTAATAGATTTCGAGGCCTCTGACTGAACATAGATGTTGGGCCCCCAGAATTAAAATCAATAAATTGCGTTTCCAATCTTTGCTATTAGCATTCTTACTTCTTCTTGGTTTTTGTCCTTAACAACAAAAACGTTACCATAACGAGAAATAACTGTAGTTTCATAACAATTTGATTACATTAATAATCGACTAATACGACGATGCTGTATATTCAATTTAACTTTTACATTAATATTAAAAAATATCTAAAAAATATTTGAGAAAATAGACAATTTTCTTACCCGTGCAACGCCGGGTAAGGGCAGCTAGTTATTTATCCATTGAACAGGTAAAAAACAAACTCCAAAGTTCGACTTTTGGCCGGGATCAAAGTGTAGTATCTTTTTCGATGGATACTGCACCCCATAGACCGGTATTGTCTTGGTGTTCGGGGCTTGATTTATGCCGGTCTATGGGTTTGTCCTGTGCAGTTCTGGGAGGTCCACCTTCCCGGGCTTTGCCTCCCCTCTTTGGGGAGGAGTGAGTTTATTGCTTACTGCCTGACGCACCTCTACCAGGGAATGCCGACGGGCTGCCCAGGCATTTTTTGTGGGCCAAAGTGCTCACCTTCTCGGGTGCTGGCTTTTCAAATCCCACTTTCCCGACCTTGTGTCACATCTTACCTTGTGGGAGGAAGATAAATAAAGAAACTCCAGAGTTTTTATGCGATTTAAAAAGAAAGAAACAAGGAAAGTAAGACTCCTGGGCAGCATTCGGTAGATACAGCTAGTATGTAAAAAAAAAAACAAAAAAAAAAACAACTTACAAATGAGATCCAAAATAATAATTTTCTTCACTGTAATATTATTCTTCAAAAGAAAAAAAAAAAAAAATGGTTTTCAGATAATGTTTAAAAACATGAGTCTGAATCCTTTATTGGTGATATTCAAAATACACTCATAATGGACACTTATTCAGTCTCCTAATGTTTTCCACTGATAATGGCTCTTTTTTTACATCTCGCTTGTATATGTTTGTATATTCAGACTAACTGGCAAGACAGAAACATCTGGTAGGCCAGATTTCGGCCCCTACTGACCTAACGGACGGACATTGTGTTAAGTTTTACAATAGCAGAAGATGTAAGTAGATGCTGTAATTCTAAGTTAAGGATGAGGAATGAACTTGTGGTCACCATGCTACCCTGTTTGTTTTTCGTTCAGGTTCAGTGATTGATGATGTCATGCGTTTGCCTATTGGTGACATCTAGCTGGATAGATGGTAACAAGCTTATGTGCAGCAGAACCGAATTAAGACGAAAAAAAAATGTTTGTAGCAAAAAGACTGAATGTTTTATTTTGTAGCATTACATGGTTGATGTAAAAAAGAACAAATGCAATAAAAATGAAGAAAACCTCTTCCTGACAACTATTAGGGCTTCATCAAATTAATTATTACCCCTCCGTCCGTCTTTTAATTTAATTTACATGTGACATGAAACAAATTCCAGGGCCTTTTCTGGTGATACCAGATCAGGCTGCCCTGTGGCTCCCTGAGACGAAATTCACCTACATTGACGTTTTTTTTTTTTTTTTTTTTTTTTTTTGTAAAACTTAATTATGTTCTACAAAACCAAAAACAAAAACAACAGCCCCTCTCCCTTTCTCCCTCCCCTTTTTTATTTTTATTTTTCCTACCCTACTCCCGGTCCTGGATATGACCTTAAACTACATCCGATGGTGAGATCCGGCTTACGGACTTTGGGGAATGTGGAGCCTCCTCTTAATTACCATTGCTCCCAGGTCCACCCTGACCCGGAGTGGTAGTACCTGTTAGGGTCCCAACTATGGGTTAAATAGAAACAGATATTAAAAGGGGAAAGAAACAAGAAAGAGAAGAAAACAAGACCAGATTCGGCATTAAATAACCCAAAAAGGGTTGATATGCCGTAAAACAAAACTACCAAACCAAACTACCAGGGCCTTTTTTTTTTTTTTTTTTTTTTTTTTTTTTTCATGATTAAAAATTATTTCCAAATATTAAAATCTGTTCATCAAATAAAAACCACAAATATAAACCCCTTTTTAAAATTAAAAATCTTTTTTTTAAAGGGTTGAATTATAGCTCCTGCTGAGAACGGGTCGGCTTTATTTAAGCATTATCATAAAAATAACGTTTTATTTCATCTAAGCTCCCCTTTATGCAAAATTAGGGCCATTCTAAACAATAGTATTTATACTTGAATACCCCTGCACTCAATGACACACCAGTATCCCAATGATTCTTCGTTGCTAAATTAAGCACAATTCTGCCCAATACATTTGGAAGCTCTGAGGTGTTATTATTATTAACATTAGTAGTAGATATTTTTTGTAATGAGTCACCACTTAAAAAGCACAACCAAGGAAAAAGTTTAATGTGATGTGTAAATTTACAGTTGAATAATGATGAATACTATGAGAGGGTTAAAAATCTCTATATACCACCCACTCAAAACAGCCGACTCAGAAAACAGCTATTCTTCCCCCTTTGTCAGAAACATTTCTCATGGAATGTGAAGATTAAAAAAACAAGTGTTACAAGATTACCGAAAATAAACCAACATCCATTTTCTACTCTCCATAGTAGTAGTAGTAGTAGTAGTAATTTTAGAGGTGAAAGATGAGAATAAAAAAATTGTAAAGATACAATATTTATTAGAACATCAAAAGTTCAGAGCAAGGAGCCTCATATCCTTAATCCATGAATTTTCAAAGATAAACTCTTCTCATCAGAGGATAGGGAAAAGCCGACAATGTAATTGTAAATATTATCGGCAACATTTAACTTTGAAAATTTTACATAAAATAAAACAAAATAAAAACAATAAGGGCCAAAAGGTAAAGAGTCTTATGTTGAGATGGGAGCGTAAGTCAGGGTAGATGATATCCAAAAACACGTCAAAACAAAAAATAAAAACAGCTGTTATTTTGGAAATGAATGTTTGAAAAAGAACAATACTCAAATTGTTTAGGAATCCAAATATTGTTGTAAGAGGCTAGTGGTCCGACGGCAATTGGTAACGTCCATTTTATCCTGTCTATGCATTAGTTTGGTGCTGGAATTATCCGTTTCGCAGGGTTCAGATTGATTTTTGTCAGAGTTCGGTATATATCAAAGTGAGCATTTCGAACACCTCCCGCTCCCTGGTTGATCAGAATATCGGCAGGTTATAGACATCTATTCAGATCCGATAGTTTTCAAGTAGTAGTAGTATAATTTTGATCCCTTTATGGTACACTTCTCAAGGTGCTTCATACCAAATTTACTGCAATTCTGTTAAGTGTCTTTGGAGTCAACAGAGACAGAAAAAAACATAAATTCTAATTTAGACTCGCAGTTAAGGAACATCACGGCAGCATGAAGAGCATTAATGATCTTTCTGTTTCTCTCTCTTCCAACGTGGAGCACATCGTGCAATGAGGAAAAATGTGGCTGGTTACTTTTAATACATCTAAAACCAATCTTCTCTTCTTTCACCACCAACGCTCGGATCCTCACTTTGTTCCAACTGAAATGAATCACTATCTCTTTGAAGAAGCCCCCTTGCTTTGATAAGCTTCTGGGACTGACCTTCTCTCCAGATCTGAAATGGAAGACTTACACCAAATCCGTTGCCAAGATCGGTGGAAAAATGGTTGGATCCCTCTACTGCCTAAGAAAGTATCTAACGCCTGACGTAATGCTCTATCTGTATAAGAGTCAAATACGCCTTAGGATGGAATACTGTTGCCACGTCTTGGGAGGTGCCGCTCAGAGCACCCTTTCCTGCCTTGACAGAATACAAAACCGACTTTGAAATCTAGTGGGGGATGCCATCTTTGCTTCCTTTCAGCTTGTTTCTCACAGAAGATAGGTTGCTAGTCTTTCTCTACTCTGTTGTTATTTTCATGGTAGGTGGTCGACTGAGCTCTAACCTATGGTTCCCTCCTGTAAAACATTCACAACAAAAACTCATCTAGCTAAAACTACTGTAAATAATTTTCCTTTCTTTCTGTTTATCTAAAACTAAACAGAACTTCCATGAGCAAAGTTTCTTTCCTAGAACTACTCTTCTGTCGAACACAGTACTGCAGGGCTGCTTCCCAGCTGACTACAACATGATTGTTTTCAAGTCTAATGTAAATACGTTCTTGTTGAGCCGTCCTCTTAAATAATTAAATTTTGCCCAGTTTCAACCATCTTTCCCAATCATCAACGTGTTGTCTCACCATCCACCTGACGAACTCATTAACCTTTATCCTTGAATAGACTTTTGGCCTTGGTAAGCGGTGACTCATTAGTACATAAATGATGTCTATTGATTAGAAAGAAGGAAATATATTAATTGTTAAAAATTAGAATAAAATTTTCTGCTATTCCACCTCCATTTGTCACATAACATGTTTTCCCTTTTCTTTTTCTCTATTTTTCTTAGCCATATCACATTTTTTGAAATAAATCTTTCTTCCTTGCTTCTCTTTCTTCGATCTCTCTTTTCCCCATCTCCTTTTCTCTCTCTAATGTCTATATCATTTTTGTAAAAAATAATGAAAAAAATGACTTCACTCATTTTTGAGGAAGTCTTTTGTTTCATAATAAAAACGAAATAATAAAAAATGCCCAAGTTATTTTTTTTATTCTATTGTTTGGTTTACACCATTTTTTTTTTTTTTTTTTTTTTTTTTTAGCATTCATTTTGACATTTTCTTTGTTATATTAAAACTTTTTTCTTATATATATATATATATATATATATGAGCTACTCAGCTTGGCCTTTTGGCTAAGATCAAAGTGTAGTATCTGTTCCGATGGATACTGCACCCCATACTGGTGTTGTCTTGGCCTTCGGGTCTTGATTTACGCCGGTCAATTGGTCTGTCCTGTGCAGTTCTGGGAGGTCCACCTTCCCAGGCTTTGCCTCCTCTCTTTGTGGAGGAGTAAGTTTATTGCTTACTGCCTACCGGGGAATGCCGACGGGGCTGCCCAGGCAATTTTTAAATCCCACTTTTCCGACCCGACCTTGGGTCACATCTTACTTGTGGGAGTAAGATAAAAACTGGCCTTGTGCCTAACTCCTGGAGAGGAGTAAATCAATACTCAGCATCGCGCGGTGATCCTAATTTCTATAAAGTACATAGATTATGTAAAAAAGTGAAATTAAAAATTCTGTAATATTGTAATTAAAATGTTTAAGTCTATTTTCGAACAAAATCAGAATAAAAAATACTTTTACCCAGGTGAGGTTCGAACTCATAACCTCTGCCTCTAAGCATGGTGTGCTAACTGATTGAGTCATCAAATCAGTTATCTATTGCAGTCGAATGTCTTTCTTCCTTCTCTCTTTCTTTCTTCTTGTCAGCCAAAGGAAACGAAAGAAAGGATAGAAAGAAAGTGAAAAGAACAAATAAAGATTTTCTTTTTTGTCTTTTTTACCCAGTGAATCTTAAAACATTTGTCTTAATTTTTTCCTGGTTTTCATAAGTAGAGCATGAGTATATCTGAATTAGGAAGTGAAAACTTGTCACGCTTCCTTTATTCATGAAAAAAAAAATATTGATCCGGATTAAATATAAAAATCGATGAAATCGATTTTTAAAAAAATTGTCAAAACTGACTGCATGTAGAGATTTGTGTAACGTGTGACTTTTGTTAAGTTATTTAAGTCAAAGAAATAAAGATTTACTTCATAAGATATATCTAAATGAATAAATGCAAGAGTTTTTTTAATTTATCACTCCTATATTACTACCAGCTTACTGTTATTTAAATCTATGATAAGAACATACTATTATGAAATAGTGTATATATGTACCCTACTCCTCCAGCTTTCGTGACGTCACCAGTTCGGCCGTTCCTGGGTTCGGTGGTCACCCGATACTGCTCGGGAAAAGTTGCTGCCCTGATGAAGATCGCAGATACCGAAACGTTATCGCTGTGAAGGGTCATTTCATGCAGAACAGTTGAATAAAAGGAATTAAGTCTGTAACGACGTGGTCTGTTATGGTTTTCTTAGCAGAAGAATTATTTAAAAAAATAAAGAAAAATAATTTACACTTGTTTGTTTACAAAGCAAGGCAGTTCGGTAATATTAAAGTTCAACTCTGTTTTTTTGTTGTTGGACTGACGGGCTCTAGTAATTCGGGCGACTTCTTCGTTTATCAGCGAAAATTCTGTTTCAAGTTCTGGTGAGAAAAGACTACAAACTGACTGATGTGATGTTTTCGTGGGGGGGGGGTGCAGAAGCGAGCCCTTTCGTCCGGTTCTCTTGCTAACCATCTCACTGACTGACTAAAACTGCTCTGTCTTATCTTTTTATTGGAACCCACTGACCGAATTTTCCTTGGTCTCTGAAAAAAAAATATGTCCTTATCTTATTAGATATTTATTTCTGTCCAGGAGGGCTCTATAAAAGCAACCCTATCCTGGCAGCTGATCCAGTTCATAAAAGCACTTACATCTGACAGCTGATGGAATACTCCTTTGTCTCTGAAAAACAAATTCTGCCCGGCTTTATCTATTTCAGAAAGTAATTTATTTCTCCCTATGGGGGTTTATAGAAGCATACCCGGCTAGCAACTGACCGATTACTCATTTGTTTCTGACAACCAAATTACGGCTGTCATCAGGCTTCATCTACATTTGAGAAGTGTCAATAAAAAATGTATATCTTAATTAACTATGCCACTGGAGAAGTAATCCTATTTTTACCCCTAGTGTCTGGTAAAGAGGACTTGAGATTTTATTACTCCTCTGTTCACATATTGTCAGTGATTTTAAGGTTTTACTTCTCTCCATTCATACTAGTGCTCTATCTTAGGCTCCAATGTCCATGGGGCTGTTCGATACTGTCATATATTGTACTGACGAAATACCCAATGACATTTATTTTAATGCCTAATTTGCATAATTATTTTTTTAATCGGTTCATAATAAATTAATGTTTTGTGTTATCTATTTGTAATTCTATTTCTATGTTTGCTATATACAATAGTTTTGTCGATATTAACAGTAATTAAAGTTATTTTATAAATAAAAGAAAAATTACTAAAACTTTTCTTTAAAATATTTGAACTAACATCGCTAGCTAGAAAGAAATAATAATGTGTCATAGGCAAGAAGAGAAAGTGATGCCACATTTTCTTTTTTATTGCTTTTAAATTCACTGATTCTTTTCATTTCATGGACAGGCGTTTTGCATTTGTGTTTAAATATTTCTTTCCGGCATTTTATTTAGGGTGACTTCTGTAAATTTAAAAAAATAGAGCCCCAAACACACACACTATTGCTCAGGTGACTTGATTTCTTTCTTTTCATTTCTTTACAGTCTTAAGAGATAAATTAATTTTCATCACAATTACCAAAATGCAAATATTTATCTATTTGTATCAATAAATGTGAAGGTTCTTGTCTTGTGTTTACAATGAAATATTTATTATTTAAAATGTTGGTTTCAGGTATTTCAAGTAGCAAAATTTTCAAAGCGATTGCGAGCTGGCTTTATCAGCTAGTATGCACATTAGTTAAACAGATTATAGCTTGTGATTCCAAAATGTCAGTCCTAGTGTTGTAATTAAATGATCATATCTGTCATGTTGAAAAATTATCCAATCTTCGTTGTTGGTTGTGATGGTGATTGGTGACCTCCATTACAGTTCAATCTTCCAGTCTATAAAAATATGGCACCATCATTGGTTAGAATAAACATATTTGTCTCCTATTTTTAAAAGTGTGTTTATTAGAATTTTTGAGGTGAGGAATTGTCACTTGCTTTATTTACAGTCTGATTCATGTTCTCATCTTGGTTGCGGCAATGTTTCAAGTACTTTGATTTTCTTCAGCTAAGATTTTTGTCTAGATGATTTCTCTCGCTTCCTCCTCCTCCTCACCCTCCTCCTCCTATTTATTAGTAAGCTATCAAAATGCTAAACTCATATATAGTTTTCTAATCATTGTATTGCATCGTCCGTGCAGTCTTTAATACTTACCAGTCCACTTCCACCTTATTTTCTTTTTTACATAGAATCAGTAAGCATCATCTTTTGTGGGGAAATGTCTTGTTTGGTTATTAGTTACTTTGATCAAGCTACCAAAGTTCTGTTTTTCACCATTTTTATGAATGTTGTTCCAGAATACTAAGCATACTGTCCAACTATATATATATATATATATTTTTTTAATCAAATTTCTATGTTAAAATTTGGTTTCAAAGATCTTTCTTGTTCTTCTCAGGTATAACCATTTAATCATCTCTTTCCTGATGAGTTGATGGTGTCTGCTTCCAGAATTGCTAGATATTTATAGGTATCGTATTCACCATGTGCCCCCCCCCATCACCTCGATTTGGCCGTCCTATGCCTTCCAATGTTCCCTTCATCTCAAGTAGTACAATTTTTCTCTTCCGAATTCCATTCTTATATCCTGGCTGAAGATTCTGCTTGCACTTATTAGTATTTCTAGTATATATGTATATGCGAGATGGACATGAATAAGTAACAATCGAACCACATTAATTCAAAAAGACAGTCAGAAAGTGTTATGGTGCCGTACCTATAACAAACATTTGGACTCTTCCATTCTCAATAAATACTGAAAGCATAGGCTTCTCAGAGTTGAGATCAACCCCAGTCTTTGGACTTGGTAACACCTGTCTAGGATTCATTCTCGACAGTCGGTACACTGGGCCATTTCGGTGGCCTTTTATCTTTAGGGTGGAGTAAGTTTATTGCTTACTGCCTGAGGCAGCCTGACCAGGGAATGCCGATGGGGCTGTCCAAGCAATTTTTTATAGGCCAGAGTGCCCCTCCTTTAGGGGAACTGGCTTGACTCTCTCTCACCCTCCGGCCTTGTGCCACATATTCCTGCGGTCGAAAGGAATTAAATAAGGTCAACCCCAGTCTACACTGGCTGTCAGGACTGACGTACCACTTCTCTTGTTTCTTTGTTGTATATAATTTTCTCCAATATACTTGTTTTACCTAAACCCTGTGTTCGTGTTTTCATTCCGACCCCTAAACAGGGCCACAACAAAAAAGGAAGACCCCAAGTAACTACAGGTCGATAAACTGCATACCTACCATGTTGAAAATCTTAACAGCACAACTTTAATAACCGAACCAAGAAGCAAAAAGAGTGCCAGAAAGCAACAAGAGGAACAAATGCCCTGCTACACATCAGCCAAAAGATACTGAAGGAAGTAAAAAGCAGAAAAAAAAGGACATAGCCATTGCATGGATGGACTACAAAAAAGCATACCCCAGAATCCCTAAACCATGGATAATTGAATGTTAAGGATGTAGAAAAATACTGACAAAGCTGTCATCTTTATGGACAAAGCAATGAAAAAAACGGAGAAGAGAGCCGGAATTTTAATGACAATAAGCATCCTTAAGATTTCACTATTCTCCATACCCTTCTAGTGGAAGTTTTGAGTACACTCTCCATCCTTGCTTTTTCCATCTACATTGACCTTTCACGATCATTTATTATTATTATTATTATTATTATTATTATTATTATTGGTCCCCTGATTTATAAAATCGGGGGACTTATGTTTTGAGGCATGTCCGTCCTTCTGTCCGTCCGTCCGTCCGTCCGTCCGGATTTTTCTCCGCAACCATCCATTGAATTGCTCTGAAATTGTGCATGAAGTTGTAACTTAGGTTAGGTTAGAAAGTGACATTCTCCGATTTTTGAAAAATAATCTGGTTAGCCCCCCAGGGGGTCAAAAGGCCCCGAAATGGACAAAAAATGACATTTTTTGCCCCATAACTTTTCATCCATCCATTCAATTTCTCTGAAACTTGGCCAAAATGTGGAGGCAATTGTTCCTAATAGAAAATAAGTATTGCTGACCTTGGAAAAAATCTGGTTCGCGTCCCCAGGGGGTCAAAAGCCTCCAAAATGGCAAAAATTACCCTTTTCTCCCATAACGTTTGATCCTTCCATTCAATTTTTCTGAAACTTGGTCAAAATGTAGAGGCAATTGTTCTGGATATAAAATTAGCATCCTTGACATCAGAAAAATTCTGGTTCGCGCCCCAGGAGGACAAAGGGGGGATCAAAAATGCCCCAAATTGCCCAAATTTATTGTTGCATTTTACACTCGTCACATACAAAGGGGGACCACGCACGCGCGGCTTATTATTATTATACAAAGTCCATGTTTTGATAGTATAAGTCTTGATTTATATTGAACCATAATAAAACGTTGCTAAGAGGAAAACAATGTTTTCAAACAATGTATTCAACCATTGTCCTTCTTTATGAAATAAAATTGGATGGAATATCTAAAAAGAAATTGAAAAGATGATAGATATTAGTGACCTTTCGTTTTATTTAGTAAAAATAAAATCAATTTTGTCAGGGAAAATTGTTTTAATAAAATTCCACTTTATTCACAACATCAAAATTTCTAGTTTTGAATACTTTTTTTTTTTTTCTTTTTATACTTTAGCTTTCTAAAATCTTTATCTACTCTCAACTTATCTCATTTTACTTTTCAATATTTTATTAATGTACTCATAGGAAACCCAACGTTTTCTTGGATTGAATGAAGAAACATGTTTTACTCCAGCCCCATACCTATATATATATTCAATCATGCACGTTCTGAAATAAGGTCAACTCTTAACACACATTCACAAACAAAAGAAAAGAAAAAGATGTGAATTAAAGGTCAATCGGGCCTTTATTTGAGAGAAGCTCAGCCATTGGCTAATGAAATCATTAACCTATGGGAGAGAAACAACAACGACTCTGATTAGTATGCTAGACTAAACACTATGTGGATATATAAAAACAAACAGTAAAATAAAATCTGTGCACTTAACCTGACGATTTTCATGCGGGGATGAAACGCGGACGCTTCTGTCCAACTTAATTGCCATAAATATATTTTCATATTTTACTATATTTCTATGTTGGTAACAGTTTTCCATTGAGGCGAATGTTGTTAGAGACCAAATAAAAGAATTTCTACTTTTCTTTTATTTTTACTGTCAGATGCATGCATGTCGTGTGTATTTTTATGTTAATAGTTTGTCCATAACGCCCAATTTATTGGTTTTGCTTTCTAATGTTTAGTTCATTAAACTACTACAATGCAATAATTGATTGCTTGATGTTCAACATATTGCCGTATATTTCTATCTTTAGAAAATATTAATATTGAACTGCTATTATAATAGAATTAAGAAGAAAAAAAATAGAAACAAAAATTACAGAAACTTAAAAATAAAAAATAAAAATTAAAAAAAAAAAATTCATTAGAACAGTAGCAGAAACTTTTTAAACATTTTTATTATTGGAAAATTGATAAAATAAATATCTTTTAGTATCAAAAAGTAATTCTGTTTTTTTGTTTTTTTTAAATGTGTAGAACAAATTCAAAATCAGAAATGCCCATCCTTTTTTATTTTTCTGAAATAAATTAACCTCCACCCGAAATATTAATAAATCTCAACTAAATAATGGATGTAAAATAATCAGTTTCTGATTTTTAATAGACATAATCTGAACGGTTCAATCTGCAATCGGTGTGCACGTAAGTGATGTTTTAATGTGCAGCATTAAATGAAAATTCGATCACAAATTATACACATAAAATCAATCAATAATTTTACATATGATGAGCAGAAAGCCTTATAATTGCTTACATCATCAAGTGTTTGCCTATAACATGCCTTTAACACAGTAGTGTATAGAGGATGAATGTTAACAGCAGGCTTTATAACAGTTCCAAATTAAGTAGCTGATATTTGTGACGGGCAAAACTTTAAATTCCATAATGAAATTGGGATTTCGGCAAAGTTTCCATGGACATACAAATAGGGATGATTGTAAAATAATTTTTATCGACAAAAACTGGAATCTGCAAGCCGAGTTCAATCCCAGTTGGATCTGTTACATTCGCTTACACATTAACACCAATTTGTAAATAGGTAAAAGTAGCGGTGGTCATCTACCAAGAATTGTCTAAAATAAAACTGAGCATTAATGACCTACAGTGAAATGCTAGAGATGATTGGTTTACAATAGGTATTGTACTTATGCTATTGTATATATATTGTATATACTAATGTATTGTATCTATATACTACTAAAGCTTCCTGGATATGGCTTGCTTGTCCCAGTACACACAAAATGATGACGTCATCCATCAAATCAGAGAGAGGGGAAGAAGAGATCCTTTATCTAGACGAACCTTGACCCTTCGGTTCACAGGTCGTCTACTAGACAGATGTTTAGACTCCTGGGGTCTTGTATACTACTAAACTTTTATGGATCTTATTATTGTGTTATCTTGTTTGTCCCTGTGCACACTAGATGACGTCATTATTTTGTAACATCATCCATGTCACAAATGACATCACCCATCAAACCAAAGAGAGAGAAAGGGAAGGAAGAGATCGTTCATGTTTTCTCTAGATGACTCGTGATCCATAAGGTCCTTTACCAAATTCACTGACATTTCTTTTTTTTTTTTTTTAAATAGTTATTACAAATATGAAAATGAAGTATTCAAGGATGGCCTATCTCCTGTTTACTTGCCTCCTCACGAGAGCAAAGTTAGACACAAGGTCGGTTTTTAATATGGAAAATCTAGCTCCCAAAAAGATGAAGTCTAGACTGGAAACAAAAATAAAAAAATTGCTTAAGTCTAAGAGAATTATAGGCCTAATTTCTTTAATTGCTTCCTACAAAGCAAGATTGTACCTAGGGTCAGTTTAAAGTGGAGATTAAGTTCCCCGAAAAGGGACACTTTGGTTCAGCTTCAAAAATACCTTTGGTGGTCCTGTCTGCATTCCTGCATGGATGAGTGCATCTCAATCGAGAAGTAATAAACTTTTCTTTTACAAAAGGAGGAGGAATGCCTAGGTGAATGACCTAAGATAGAACAGATATTACACTTTAATCATAATCCAAAGGTTGGATAAAAATATAATGTATTTGTTATGTAGCTGCCTCTCCAAGAGGACTGATTGGTACAAAGTTGAGCTTGATGTGGTGTGTGGCCATTTCTTGGCCGGTAACAATTAGTTATAAAAATTCTGATCGGGGCCCCCCATCTACATTCCACAATGAGGGTGCCTGAGGTGATTGACCAAAAACCAATTCCTATCAGATGAGATAATGCCTGTGAGGATGTCCTGAGAATGAACAGAACACTAAGTCTCTTTGATAGCTATATCTGAAATCCATAGAAAACTAAAGAATCCTAAAATGGAAATAATAGCTTAATTCTTATTTCTTCTGAATTTTTTAAAAATTTTATTTTCTCTGGGAGAAATTCTTTCTGGCAACTTAAAAAAAAAAATGAACGAAGAGTTTAACTGTTGATTGTTTATAAATTGAAATCCGATTTTCTGATAAAAATAATTGAAATCTCAAGGAGAGCATCAAATAATTATTGATAGATTGATTGGCTTACTATTGATCTATTATTGAGCATGTTCTTTATCGTGCCATCAAATGTTGTATTGGGCATGACCGACACGACGCAGGCAGTTTGGATCAATTAAATCAATGTTTTCTTTTTCTGTTTTTATTAAACTCGCTTCTTCTTTTAAGCAAAAATCGAAAATTTATCAGATCTTTTTGATCAATAATCGACACAACAAGCGGATTCTTATTTGACAATTGTGCTATAAGAGTTCAACACCTGGGCGGAGATTGTCTTTGTATCAAATCTGATCAACTCTTTTTTTTTTTTTGTTTTTTTTTTTTTAAATTAATCTCGTCTTTATTTTGGATCATTTTTTCTCCATCATGCTAATCAAGTGATGACAGGTGAATAATCTGCTTCCCTTATCGCCAAATAGTTATCTTCTTGACATGATTCTGCGTTTTAAGATCGGAGAATTGCCAAGTTCTGTTATAAATATCAGTTCATGAAAATTAAATGCGCATTCATTTTTGGGGTTTTCTTGAAGTTCTAATTAAAATCTTCAGTGCCAAAGTGATATAAGTTATCCATCCATAAAAGATGTGTGGTCTCCTTATCTATCCTTCGATGCACTTTTCAACACAGTTTCATATCATGGTCAAACACAACTTTTCTCTAGTAAAATGTTTCAGAGAAATGCGATGTTTGTTATTTTGCATGACAAGAATTTTGCGTTGGTGTTTACAATAATATCGTGAAGTCTGTATTTGCTCAATACACCCATAAAGAGCAAAAGCGACGTTTTATTTTTTTTAATAAGACTTCGACTACATTCATTTGTTGTTTTGTTTCTTTAATTAATATTTTCCTCGCACTGACGACAATAACAAATTAAATGTTACTATTGAAATTAATTTTTTCCCAGATTAAGCCGTTGTACATGTTCATGTGTGGTTTTATTTCTTAAAGTAACTTGCGATTTTGGACAGTAAAATGTCGACCCTTTTCTTTCAGTTGTACTTAACTCGCAATGTTGCCAGTAAGGTATCGACTGTTATTGTGCTTTAGCCATTATACTCCATCCCGACCCCCGAGCAATGCCGGGTGCCGTGCTAGATACTTATATATTTTCTTTGAATTTAAATTGCATGATTCCTATTATGATAGAATATATTATTATTTGTAATCTTATTATATTTAAAATAAGTTGCATAAAAATATAACTTGTAAAAAAAACAAACATTTTTTTCTAAATGTAAGACATTTAAATGTGATGCATTTTGGGAAATCATAGAAGAACACCTTTAGTTTCTTACCACTTTCTAACTAGAATGGTCATATCTGAGTAGCCAAACATGTACATTTTTTACAAATGAATCAATGTAATAAACCATGAAAGAGCAGATGCTATTGAATCCTATAAATATAACGACTTTCTTGAAACGGAGAAACATGCTTTTTATATGAGCAATTAGAAATCATTGTAGCCTGAAAGACTTAGATTTACAATAACTTCAAGAAAAACCTTTTCAATTTGAGCTTACTTAGAAGTGGTAACATTTCAAACTTAATTCAGCCAGCAAAACCGGTAACATTTTTTTTAGCTCTGATAAAAATTTTCCTAAAATATTTTTCGTTTCAATGAAATATTAGTTACCTTACAAAAAATATGCAAAAGTAGTTTTTTAAGTTTATTCAAATTAGAAAACATTGTTCTGTCTGCAATCTTTCTTAAGTTATTTGAAATGTCATTCTGAATTATTTCTTTGTTTTTGGAGCACTTCACAACTATTTTCCAGTGTGATCCTTCTCCGATAAATGTATGGCAAAAAGTATTGGGCTACATGGTGTGGGTAACACGGTCCTACAAGCATATATTTATGAGAATCATACTATTCTTTTAGTTATGTAATGTCATAATAACCTATAATCATCTTGTACATTTTCCCAATTTTCCTAAAATTGAGTACAATCTAATATTAGTATTATTAGACTGGACTCGTTTTCGAGAAATCTGCAAAAGATTATATATTAACCAGCAGTGACGATGGCATATATGCATTGCCATGGCTAATAATCTCGGGCATAAATTACATTTATATTTTAAGTCTGAGTACGAGATTATTTAGCTCAAGTTATGATCCCTTAGATTCATACAAGAAAAGGAACAATTCACATGAAAAATACGATAATTGGTGAAAGGAAGACAGTGAACACTAATTTATTTCATTGATAACAAATAATTTTATTACATAATCAAGGCAGACAGTAAAAAGAGATAAACATTTGGTCTTATGTGTGTAAGTGAATCGTACAAAATTCTGTACAAAGATTTAAATATCATGTTTTGTCCTAAATCAATGGAGTTTGAATGACAGTTATCTGATCTGAAGTTCGATGGTTGCATATTCTCCCCGAGATTTGAATCCGATAGTTGCTGGTGTTCAACTAAGTGACTGGAATGGATCAACAGGTTTCAAAATAGAATCCTCGAGTCCACATGTAATTCTCATGTTCCTTTCACTAAAATTCAGATATTCATTGTCAAGCAAAATGCATTTCTATTCATCATCAACTATGAAAGGCATGAATGTTGTACTGTTGCTCCCACCCTAGAAGCCCATATTACTATTGTTATTGTAAAGCTAGCGAATATCTTTTTATTCTAGCATTTACATTTTTAGCGAGCATATGTTTGGGTATTTTTCTAGCACAGGTGGTTACCATTTTGTGTTGTTATTGTGAGTGACACACAAGGGTCCAAAGAAAAGAAGAAAAAGGACAAGAGTGAGGAAACGGTGGCATTTACGTACACACACATTTATTCTCACAAAGTTCGTTGAAAACCAACGTAAAAGGAGGATATAAACACATGTAAGTTGGTATTTAATACGATATAGAACTGGATAAAACCTCAAACATAATTACTAAAAAGAGAATACATTAAAGTCCCAACACAATCGATAAAGACACGTGTTGTTAAGGTCAGAGATAGAGAATAAGCATAAACAATGTATAAATAAATGTTACTCACATTTATGTTGGGCTGTTCTGGGAGTCTGCAATTGTTACCAGGAGGAAGTCTATATAACTACTACCAGAAAACATAGCGTCAGGGTCTGTTAAAGCCATGTAATGATGTCCAGCCAGTTAGATAACATTCAATTGCTTTGAAGAATCAGCTAGTAAAGAGGGATAACCTTGTTCTGAATTCAACACATACATAAGTTTTCTTAACTTCTGGACAGGAGAGCGCATTTCCCTAACATTGGCCAGAATAATTTAAGGGAGATCATTCAGATATCAGCCTAAGAGAGATAACTCAAATATTTCGGAGCCAACATTGTTCTTATTTTTTATTTTTATGATTTTCACTTTTCTTCTATATAAAGTAGACTTGATTTTCCCTATCTATTTTCTTCTAGGGTAGCCAGAAAAAATAATACACCCTACGCTAAGAAACTCACACCTTCTTTCATAAACTTCACTCAAGCATGTTTACAGAAACTTTCAATAAATTCAATCATCATACATTAAAAACTACTTTAAGACCCACAAGTCTTGCTCTCCCAAAAACGGATTCAACTGAGAGGGTAGCAAACTTATGGCCCCTATCATTTCAGTCCTGTGACGCGATTCATTTCACTGGTGAAATTATTTCACAAGGAACTACGCTTGCAAAGACCGGTGTCAGATTATGAAAACAAACCAG
>OY744516.1:118075492-118135492 GCA_963556195.1 Sepiola atlantica | reverse complement strand
TTTCGTTTTCCAGAAAAACTGCCAAATTTAAGCGACCTGTGAATTCAGCATCATTTGTGTCTGTACGACTGTGTTTAAAGTCGGCAAGCAATTTCTTATCCATTGTTTCCGATGGAGCAGAGTCCAAATAACATTAATCAAGTGATTGCTTTGCTTGAACAGCATTTTTCCCCCCACGAAATCAAGATTTTTTTTCAGTGTTTTGAAAATTTGCAACAGTAGCTTAAATAACTGTAATTTGTAAACGTATAATCCAATTGGAGTCAAAGAGCGGGAGGAGACTTATGGGGGTGATAATTTTGTGGGTCAGTTCTTTCACCAGAGTTTTTTAAAACTGCTTCCAGAGGGGAAATTTTTCAGCTATCAGGGAAGCAAGATTCAGCAAGGTATTTATTGTAAGGTTTGGAGAGGACGGAGGCCAGCTCAGCAGAGCTTTTCTTTATTACTATAGCAGGGATAAGATCAAGTACACATACTTTGGAAGTGTCAAGGTTTTTTATGATATCCAGGACATGGGAAGGGGTGATGATCATATCAAGTGTTGTTTCTCTCTGTAGTCGGAAATTTTAGAGGAAGTGGTTTGTAGAGTCCAAGGTGGAGTTTAAGGCGAACTGCTGGGCAAGAATTTCAACCTGATCCATTGTTGTACAAATGACATCATGGTGGTTAGATAGTGTTGGAGTTATCGATTGCCTATTTTTCATCACACAATTATAGATTTTCCATAAATCATGAGTTCCTAATTTCTGCGACTCAATGTATTTTCTAGTCATCATGGTATACCTGCATTTAGCTGTGGTTGTTACTCTTACAATGGTTTCTTGATGCTATATGTTTTTGTTCATTTGTAGCTGACTTATGGCGGTTAAAGTGTTAGAATGCTTGCTGGCTATGTGCAATAACAGCTGCACATGTTGAAGTGAACCATTAGGCAAAGTAGGGCTTGCTATGTAATTTTCACGTAGGGACAACCGCTTCTATGTCTACTTTGACCCATTATGTTAGCTTATTTGTGCACTGTTCAGCAGGAAGAGAAAAATTTAATTCCATCTGGCATCTCTGAGGTCTCCGAGGAATTCTTGTTGGTAATATCTCGGCAGTGTTGTCAAGAATAGGTTAAGAAGTGAGGCTTGCTGATCTTCACGATCTGGGAGGCGTGTAAGGAAAGTCACAGTTTGTGAAAGGTAATGTGCAATCGAGAAGCTATGCACGTTGTTACCAGCTGTGTCTGTGTAGTTCGAGACATCAAGCCAATGTCTGTGGTGGACATTAAAATCCTCAAATACATGGATTTTGGCGCTCTGATCTAAGGATAGCGCTGCATTTACAATATTGGAGACATAATCGAGTAGGGTTGGGGTTAGGGTTGAAGGAGAATGGTAGAAGAAATAGATTACTAACACTGTTAATCTAAAGCACATGTACGCCAGATTGTTTGAACCACTGGTTTTTCAAGCAGCAAAGCAACAAAGGCACCAAACTAAATGATGCACACAAATTTATGTTCGGAGAGAGTGTCTATACGTCGCTGTTTTCTTCAAATAAATGTTTTTCAGGTAAAGTAAAAGTTCTGAAATGGAATGTTTATATTACATCCTTTAAGTCTTAATGGCTCTACGTAATGGACTTGTTGTGTGCCAAACTGGACAGTCTTTGCCATGACATTTTCATATAAAGGATGTAAGTCTGACCAAAAGTGGAATCTGTTCTGGACTTTAAAATGTTTCATTTTTCTATTGATATGTATCCAAATTTATTCAAGTAGATTGAAGTAGAATCAATCCATCTATGTCTGATTTCAACTGTAAACAGACTTTACATGAAAATACTTTAACTTCACAAACGCACCACATATTTTCAAATATTGTACTTCTATGTTATTTCTTTAAATCAGTCATCTTGAGAAACTCTTGAAATAAAGACGAAACATTGATGAATTTATTAAAATTTTTTTTCATTTTTCATATATAATTTACTATTTCATGTATATACACATATACTATTATAAGGTGATATAATATATTGTGTATATTTTCAGTATTTACTTCAACAGTGTTCAATATGTGAGAAGAGCTTAGTTATAGTATGAAAATATATCTATGGCAAGTAAGCTACGCAGAGGCGACCATGTTTCATTCCCGCAGGAAATCATCAGGTTAAATGCATTTAGCCTGAGGATTTCCTGTGGGTATGAAGCATAAACTCCTCTGGGTAGCTTACTTGACATGGATATATTTTCATACTACTACATACATATATATATATATATATTTCTTGAATGTGAGATGATATATATAATTATTTCCACAATCAGACAACGCCGCAGCCCACAACCTATGAAAAGAAACATGGTAAAAAAAAAAAAAATTTACCATGCAAGTGACTCGGGTTTCGAATCCTGAGTTCGGATGTGTTCTACTGATGAGCCCAAAGGAGGGCGAAACTCGAGTCTAGGACTTCCGGTTTGTTTCTTTTCATAGGTTGTGGGCTGCGGCGTTGTCTGATTGTGGAAATAATTATATATATATATATATATAACATGTCTGGTTTAAGACGACTGCATTTTCTCTTTTCGTTATTTTCTTAAAACTTGCTCTCAGAGACAATGATTAACATTAATAGAATAGTTTTTAACATCGGCACTAACATAGTAAGCGATTCACACAATTAAATTTTTAAAATAGATAAATATCCAATTTAAATTATTAATATACCCCCTAAAACTCTTTAAAATTCAAAAGAAACTGAAATTGGGGAATATTTATTAATTGAATTCTAATATCTATTTTTTAAATTTAATTTTTTACTTTTATTTACCCCCAAACAAGGCAGATGGCCACTGAGATATAAAGGGCTACTGTGAATTTGGAGCCATATCCATAGGAGCATCCTAAGTGGGGATGTGTGCAGCGAGATGTTTGTTCACATTACATTTAAATTTCTGCATGTTGATACAGACAAGGGAAACGGAAAGAAGGAAAATAATTCCAAAGGCTAACAGTTCAAAAGAAACGATTATAGTAGAAAGCCTTCCGTCATCTGGGGATCTCTACAGTGAAAGTGAGATTTTGCTTATTGTCGGGTATATTTACTTCGAGTGGACACCAGAGCAAATGTTGGCTTTTCTTACGGCTAGCTCTCTGGATTGAAATTACCATTTGCCATTTGACTCTGAATTGAATAACTCCATAAAAATTATTTCTGCAAAGTCTATGGAAGTTTTCCAAATGTCTTTAATACACCACTGACATCCTAAACTTTCACACCCAACTACTTTTTCCAACTGGATCTTCTGGGCCATTTAATGGTCTTTACGCCATTTTTTTTTTCCTAAAATAGGACTGGATTTTACCTACTTTAAACTTGCTTCTACTGAACTCTCATGATGCCTTCAACGATGATCTTTGCCTTTATTTTCAACATTTTCTTTTTATATTATATTTATTTTATATCTTTTCAAATTTTGATTTTTGGTAATTTCCCCTGACAGATTTATCTGTTTACTCCTTTGACGATTAGATATCATTCTTCCAAAAGCCATGGCTTAAGGAAGGAATAATAAAATTCATTTTATTTAAAACCCCTTGTCTTGAACAACTGATGACTTAATTGATATTGTATTTTGTACAATTGTAATTCTCATCGTTTAAAGATACGATGCATACCTTTAAAGTAGAAGCTATCATGAAAAGTTGATGCTTGATATACGAGATCGAACAATTATATAAACATTATATAATTGCTCTCTCGTATATTGAGCATCAACTTTTCATGATAGCTTCTACTTTAAAGGTATGCATCGTATCTTTATTCTCTTGTTCCTGATATATATATATATATATATATTGATGTTGTAAAAGAACTTATAATTTTCAAAATGATAGAACCAAAAATTGAACATAAAATCCCATTCTCATCCAATGATTTTGGTACCCCCCCCCCCCTCTCCCGAGTCGAAATCCATTTCTATTGCCTGTAGGTAGAGATAGCCACATCCATTATGAAATAGTGATTAACAAAGATATTTTAATTTCAATTCTCATTGTTATGAAACTTACAATTTAACATATTTTTAGCCAGTTTTACTTGATCGTACGATAAAATGTATTCAGAGTTTTTTTTACTGTATTCTATTGATTACTTTGGCAAAAAGATGTTTTTTTTTTTTTTTTGTTTTTTTTTTTGTATTTAGCTGAGAAGTGAAGGAGGATTGAATTCCTGACTGGTTACATTGCTTCCGGCTGGCAACAGTTTATGACTTCCTTGTTTCCATTTTCATATCTCTAAATATTTACACACACACATACACACACGCACACACACACACATACACGCACACACACTATGATTTACCGTGCAAGTATTTATTTATACACTTATAGGTTCAGAAATGTACTCAATAACTAAACACTAATATGCAACTTTCAACACACAATCATGCAAAATTAATCGTTTGCATATGCAGGTAAATTGTGTATATATGTGTGTACATATACATAATGTGTATATTTATGTATATGCATATATGATGGACTCTCCCGTCGATTTCGACGTATGAGTGCCCCACTAGGGGCTGCCCGCGCGTGAATTTGTAATTGCAAGGGTTGCGCAATCTCCAGCAACCGCTCTCCTGAGTCGGCATTGCTTCATTCCAATGGCAAGTAGTAATACAAGACGACTGGAAACAATGCCGAGATAAGCAGAGAGCACATACAGCACCTGGTATTCCCAAATGGTCACCCATTTAGTACTGGCCAGGCTCGACGCCGCTTAACTTCGGTGATCTAATGGGAACCGGTGTGTCAACGTGATTGTGCCGTATATATATATATATATATGCATATATATATATATATATATATAAGATGTAGTTCGCTTGAAGCATTGCATGAAATATGTATATATGGAACTATGTTCGTGATTTTAAAAAATCACTTCGTTTTTTATCCTCCTTCTCAATACCGACATATTTCCATTTCTTGCATTGTGATAGTCTTCTGTTTCTCCCTCTCTCTCTCTCTATATAATGCAAAATAAATAACTTGTATCTCTCTCATATATAACTTTAGTTATATATGTGTATATGTTTATATATTTTTATGTATACGATTCACTCCCAAAATAATTAAACGATCATTATGAATTTTGGAACAAAGCTCGTAGGTGTAAAAGGTCATAATAAGGGCTATATTTAGTTTAATTGCCAAGTTTCATTCAACGGGGGTAAAAAAATGTGTGGAAGCCCTTCATGAAAATTCAGATACCTCTTCTGACTGTTCGAAATTTGAAAAGTATTTTGAAGTAATTAAACTATCGAATAGGAAGTCATTTAATCTGGCTTTAAAATGCTTAGCAAATCCTCACGTATTAAAAAATTAAAACTTCTTGAAGCTATTTACATCCAATAATTTTATAGAGATTAAAACATTATCTTATTTGATAGTTCAAATGTTTCTTAATTCCCTTTCAAATTTCGAACTGTTACGAAGCAATCAAATTTTGTTATACTATTAACAAAATATTAAAATGGTTGACTTGTTTATGAAGGAACCGAAATGCATTATGATGGATTTAATCTTGTAATAGGATTTAAATTTACTACGTTTTCTATCAATATAATAATTGGAAAAGATAATACAAGACCTGCGTTCTTCGAACGAACGCTTATGTTAGAAATATCGATTTTATTTGCTTTAAAACAACAGTAAATATTTTAAAATATATTATGTGTGTTTTATATTAGCTGCACACTCCTGGTTCGCCTTTCTTTTTTATATCTGATTCAAGAAACAATGCACATTTTTATGGCATATATTTTCTTCTGTCATAAATCATTTGTGAAAATATAGATACGGTGTGAATACGTTTTAACATGGAAAAGCAAGAACATAACGTCTAGGGGAATGATGTATCTGATTATTATTAATAATAAATGGTAATCTCTCACGATATGACATTTTTTTTCTTTGTTATTTCTGCACCCATAGGTATTTTAAAGTTAAAAATGATTTACTGTTTAGATTACTAATATTTTTTTTCATGAGAAATTAACCATAAGTTATTAAAATATAATATTTGATAGAACTTTTTTGATAAACTGGAACGTACTTTGAAGAATGAGTCCATTTTGGGGAAAAATATATACATTGGACTCCTGAATCCAATTATTATATCCTGCCATAAAAAGAAAATAAGTGTTCTTAATTTTGTTTGATATTTTCGTTTCATGTGTTATATCATTCTACAATTCTATTAACTCGACCAGTAACGAATTGATAAATATTAGTTTGTGCGGCAGGTGTATTCTCGCACATTGTTCCTGTTTCTTTGGAATGCATTTGGGATTAATTCTTTGCTGTTTTGCTTAGTAGCAACAATACTGCGAAAATCTTATGAGCCACTTTTTTAAGTAATTTTCTATTTTTTCTTATCTTTTAATTTTTTTCTTCTCTCCTCTTAAGTGACCTCAATTAAGGCAACACCACATTGTGTGTTGTCAGTTGTTGAAAACCCTTATTCCAGGTACTTAATTCCCCTGATGATCTGCCAAGCAAGGACCTGCTTGGTAGTGAAACATGTGTAGGAAACAACTCTTTAATTTGAATATATATGATAAATAAATAACCTTTGAAAGAAAAAGTCTTTTGTGGTGATGATTGATCTCCTGAACGGAATGCTTTGGTAGACCTTCAAAAAATCATATATAAATGCCCTGTACCCTGTAATCGAGTATCATCAAGCTTATTTTTATTGGCCTAATCCCGGTTTTCACTGAATAAATTATCTTCTAAGTGAAAAATATAAATCTAATATATATATATATATATATATATATAAAAGGAGATTGTAGTTTGCTTGAAGCATTGCTGGTAAATATAAATGCAGATTAGTCGTCCGAGGCTGTAGCAATGCGATGTAGTTGCCGTAAGATGGAAAAGTGAAACTCAAAACGATTTATTAATAATTTCACGAAAAACTGATTAAATACCAGAATAGTAAAAACTGTCTGGTAAATAAAAGTTCGGCAAAGGGTAATCTTAAATTTTCGAAAGAAAAACTTTCATTTTCAAAAGACAACAATAAAAGACCGAGAGGGTCGGAAAAACGGGAAAAAACCGGTGTCAAACCATTGAAATACTGCAGCAGACAATTGGAAGTAGGAACGCGGAAAATGTCAAAATTTAATTAAACAATTATTCAACTAAAGTTAAAATATTATAAACATTTGTTTATTTATATACTAATTATTATAATTTTCTTATATTTTATTTTGTATGAGTTATTAATTAATTTTTTTCTCTATATCTTTATTCAATTCTAAATCTAAATTTAAGTGTGGGCTGTATTATAATGTGCCCTCAAAGGGGGATATATATATATATATAACAAATATACTGTGAATTTAAGTATCAGAAAAAAATCATGAAAAACATAAAAAAATCACACAAGAAAATAATAATCACACAAGAACCAACTCTAAATTGAATAATATAGTTAATGTCTCAAATACCGGTAACTGTAAAAATGCTGAAGATTTCTCCCTAAAACAAAAGTGCTTATCATCTTCTGTAGTTTATCTTGCCACTATTACAACTTAAAAAAATCTAACAGAAAATAAATTTTATATAGCTATTGCTGGAAATACATCTAAAGAAAGATACTACAACCACAAATGTTCATTAATTATAAAGATAAAACATCACTTGCCCAATACTTTTGGTCCCTAACCACAAATAATAAAACGCCAATAGTTAAGTGGTATATAAGTAGGAAAACTAGCATTTTCAGATCTCTAAACACACCCGGTTATCTTTGCTTTAATGAAAAACTAGAAATAATTAGATTAAGCAACACAGGAAAACTCCTTAACAAAAATGTGTGTCTTCCTTCCGGGCCCCTTACAGGGTCACAATGGGCATATGCAGTGTTCACACTATGTGCCATTTTGAATGCTTGACTGAATATTGGTTGGTCCATACTAAAGTTGGATTTGTGGTAGAATGAGAGATGCTGGTGTCAGTATTCCGAAAACTGATTGAATGTGAGCTATCTTAAAGATGATCTGGTGAAGAAAGAAGTTCTAAACGAGATTATAGGTACACATTGTGAAAATGCGTGCAATGCTTTCAAGATGTTGATTTATTATGCTAGTGCACTGCAAGCGTAAACACTGAGTTTGGTTTGATGAGAATGGCAACTTAGATCCAGATGCCAAGTCGAAGGGCTATTCTCAAAGGTAGACAAACATGATGAACATGAGCGATTGATGGGTGGGTTCAAAGCTTATGTGTAGTATAAGCCATGTGGCATACAGAGGGCTTAGTGGAGCAGTAAAGCTGATGAAATTCAGCTTGCCTATGATACCAATGGCAAAAAGTTGTACAATCTTCTGCATGAGGTTTACAAACTTTCATATTTCTCTATCATGCCTATTGGCTCAAAGAATAGAAACTAACTTCTTTGAGACCCTATAGATATCCTTAATAGACAGAAGATTGCACTTTGAGCTTTTGAATGGACCTGATCAGGAGTTAACTTCCTGCAGTCCAATTAAAGGCGTTCTGGTAGATGTACCCTCTCTCAGAGAGTTTTAATCTACCTTTAAGTAGCTGGATAATGGTAAGTTACCTTGTATAAAAGGCTGACAGATCTTCAAATGTGCTAGGCTTTACGTGATGGAACGTCTAACTGCTCTATTGAAGATGCCCTGTAGTGGGATGCATTAATTGTAGCACTACATGAAGGAAAGAGGGGGGGAAGATGATTGTGACAATTATCGAGACATCTCATTACTGTCAGTAGTTGGGAAAGTGTTATGTAAGGTTGCGTTTAACAGAATGCTGAAACACAATTGTTGACGATTTTCTCCCAGAGTCTCAATGTCGTTACAGAAGAAGGCATAGCACAATTGATATGGTCTTTACAGCCAGGTAGTTACAGGAGAAATATGTAAAACTGCGAATGTGTTTGTTTTGTGTTCATTGAGCTAATGAATAAAGAAGCTCTTTGGGAGATTTTAAAAAGGTTTGGCTGACCTGAAAAAATTGTATCTATACAACGTCCATGATAGCATGAACAGTTTTATGCATAACCTAAATGCTATTGTGAACTTTGCAGAACTGATTACAGTGGAAAATTGTGTGAAGAAGGGGCAGACCGACACATATGCTGTTTGCTTTGTACTTTGCTATTGTGTTTTGGATGACCTAATGGTGTTTCCATCGCTTTATGACTCTGAGAAGGGGAAGGGGGCCTATTTAACATCAGATATCTAGATGCAAACACAAAGTTATTCATGAATCTGATCCGTGATCTTCTTTATACTGACGACTGTAGTCTGGTGGTTCAAGGCAAAGAGCAAAGTTTTTGCCTGCCATGTTTGCCTTACAAAGAACCAGAAGACTGACGAAAGTCTGGAGCAGTATTTACAGGCTCTCTGTCTGCTTAGTAAAAACTGCGATTTTAAACTTGTAATGGTAGAAATTACCCGTGATAAGTATATTCGAGATGCCTTAATTAATGGGCTCCTGTCTACACATATACGGACTTACCTCCTTGAGCATATGTCCCTGGACTTAAAGACTGCATACGACCAGGCCGTGGCTGTAGAAAGTGTTCCCAAAACATTAGTCTGTATGGAAACTGTTACTGTAAATGCTACCTCTACTAATGGCCTTACTCTGACTAAAGGCGACTCCATTGTGGCTGTTAACAAGTGCTGTTACTTATGTGGCCTAAAATATCACTCCAAGAGTTGTGTCCAGCTAGAAACGTTTTCTACAACAGATGCAATAAAACTGACCACTATGTTAAAGCATGTAAGTCTAGTTAACCAGTTGCTGCTCTAAATTTAGCTTTGACTATTTGAGCCACCAATTTCAACTTGTGGTTACCTACGGCTGGAATTATTAGTTTGATTTCTTGATCCCACTCTTCTAAAATTAGAGGCATTTGCTTGGTTAACTTACTCGTGGGTAACAAAAGTTATCCAACCGTGAAATTGGTCATCTTGCATGACTTATGTTGTGATATTTTATTGGGACATGATTTCTTAAGATGACACTCTTCTGTTTTCATCTCATTTGGAGGACTCTTACCTACACTGACTGTGTTGTCTTGTCACCGTAAGTATTCAACCTCCTCCCATATTTGCCCATCTCTCGCCTGACTGTAAGCACATAGCTGTAAAATTCTGGTGCTTTTCAGATCCCAATAAAACCTTTTTTGCTTCAGAAACAAAAAGATTGTTATAGAAAGGAATCATAGAACCATACGATCCACCCCTCCTTGGAGGGCTCAAGTTTTTATTTATCTACCTCTCACAAGGTAAGATGTGACACAAGGTCGGGAAAGTGGAATAAGATAAGCCAGCGCTCGAGAGGTGAGCACTCTGACCATTTAAAAATTGCCTAGGCAGCCCCGTCGGCATTCCCCGTCAGGGGTTCCTCAGACAGTAAGCAATAGACTTACTCCTCCCCAAAGAGGGGAGGCAAAGCCTGGGAGGGTGGACCTCCTAGAACTGCACAGGACAGACCCATAGACCGGCGTAAATCAAGCCCCAGAGGCCAAGACAATACCTTTTGGAGGGCTCAAGTTATCGTCACTTCTGGTGCTAATTACAAATGAAGGATCGTATTGGACTACTCTCTAACTATAAATCGCTATATCTTACTATACTCGTTCCATCTCCCTCGAATAGATGTAGTACACGAAGTGGCAAAGTATTACTACTTCAGTACTCTGGACTTGAAGAGTGCGTATTAATTAAGGACGCACAGAAGAAATACACCGCCTTCGAAGCTGACGGACACTTCGATCAATTCTTCGAAGTTACTAACGGGGTGGCTCGTTTTCAAAGGGTAATAAAAACATTTTTCTATGCCGAAACATTTTCTGCTTATGTGGATAATGTAACAATCTGTGGTAAAATGAGAGAGGAACGCGATATCAACTTGAGTAAATTCTTGAAAGTTGTTTGAAAGTACCATTTAACACTAAATGAAGAGAAAAGCACATTTGCTACCGACACGTTCACCTTGCTCGGCCATCTGATCAACTAATGATCAATTAGACCTGACCCAGAATGACTATCCCCCCCGCGAAAATCTTCTGATCTCTCGAGTGGAGATAAGGCTGTATTCCGTTGAGTAATTGGTCTGTCTTATTCTTTTTAATAAGTACCCAAATTCTCGGATACGATTTAACCCTTAATAACTTCAACTTTTCATCTCAACTCTAAGTCTGAGGAAGCTTTCAAGTATCTTAAAGAGGAAGTTAAATTACATTCCATGAGAAATACCAGTATACTGAAATCATATGCCCTTAATAGAGTTAAGATGAAAATTCATATACACTAAATGTACAAAAGCAAGGAAATTCCCAAATTTTTACACTTTTATTGTCATTAAGGGTATGACTACATATCAACCAAACCATTTCATTATCACATCACTACAGTATAAATCTCTATGCATGAGTGGATGAAGTGTGTGAGGTGCGCTGAAGAAAAATTCCTACCAGTAAAATACATTACCCTGTTGTGCTCGCATACCCTTAATGACAATAAAAGTGTAAAAATTTGGGAATTTCTTTGCTTTTGTACATTTAGTGTATATGAATTTTCATCTTAACCCTATTAAGGGCATATGATTTCAGTATGCTGGCATTTATCATGGAATGTCACTACTTTTGTAAAGGCTATGCCTCAATACAATGGTCATTTTTAAGGTTTTTTGGAATTTTCTGGAAAACTAAGGTATATGGTAAACTGAAATTAAAATGCCATCAACTAGACCCTAGAACCTCTATCTCTGCCAAAAATCAGCTGAATCCATCAAATAGTTGATGAGATACAGGGTGGCACATTCGTATGTACACACAGATAACATGATTTCATGATTGAACTTTCTGGATCTCTGGGTTGCCTTGACTAATGATGCTGAAATTCTACACACTTATAGAACCTATGAAATAAAAATTTTGTGCAAAGTTTTAACTAATTTGGTTTATTGGTTTTTGAGTTATGATTGATCAAAGAAATGAGATTTCCAGCATAGGCCATTTGTGAAGTCTATTAAGGGATAGAGCGCTCTCGTGCCTCCCTTCATTCTATTGCTGAAAACCTTCCCTTAATCATCGAATCTAATGCGCCAATACTGCTGTAGCTGTTACACTGAATCAATCGGGCCGACCGGTTACATTTTTTTTAGAGGACTCTCCCTTGTACCAAATGTAAGTCCTCTGCTGTTGATAAAGAATTTTGCGCTGTCATAGAACCAGTGCGTAAATAGTCTCACCTCTTAACCGAGAGTTGTTTTACTATTCCTACTGTAAACTAAATGTTCAACTGTAAACTAAATGTTCAATTTAAAAAAGGGGAGAATGAAGAATAACAAAATCCAATGGTGACGAATAGAATTTGGCTAATACGATTATGACATCGTATACCGACCTGATAAAAGCAACATTCTTGCTGACGTCCTCCCACACATTTACTGTGGAGCCACTATCAGTGATAAGAGAAGGTGTGAGCTACAGGTTCGCCTTTATCATTCTGTTGCTACAAGGTTTATCCATTTCGTCAAAATAAGAAACTTGCCATATTCTATTAAAGAAATACGAAAAATATCTCGAACTCTATCCATTTTACCATCCTCATTTAAGCTATTCTACCTCTCGAACGACTTAAAATAGACTTCAAAGAGCCATTTTCACCCTCCTCTACGAACCATTATCTGCTTGCGATTATGGACAAACATGTTTTCCTTTTCCTTATACCTGTTAAGACTTGACATTGAGCTCAGTTATAAATTGTCCGAATCTTCACGATGTTTGTCCCAAACCTCTTACATCCGTTTGGATTGTGGACTCTCATTTCAATTCCAGGAAATGAAAGAGTACCTGGCTAAACTAGTTGGACGACTTCCTTCAATAAAAACAAAATGAGCAATGCAAGAGATATAACAGGATAATATGGAAAGCTATTATCATGGCATTAGCTTCCAAAAATCTTGGAACCTCACAGTGAGAAATGGTGAGAAATGGTTTTATCTGGGATACTACATTCCATCAGATCACTGTTGTGCACTGTAACCAACACTACACCATGAAATATTATTCTGATACTAATGTCGATTACCTAGTGGGCACTCAGCACCTGGCTAACCACTCCTGGCTCTATCCAATTGCACCGTTATGTCCATAAATAGTAAGCATGACTCGCTGGTGGATGAAGTAGATTTGATTAAAGTTAATCTTGAGTATGAACGACTATGTATGACTGATGGATGAGAAACAACTGTCCCTGTTCACAACTTAGCTCTTATTGAGGAAGATTGGCTCCCAAACTTTCCAACTAGGAGGAATTTAAATTCTGTTTCCAAGAAATCCCTGTTCCTTGTCTCAGAGAGCCCTGGTGCCCAAATCACTAACTGAACCTCCAATCAAAGCGAGTCACTTTCCTCCTCCACCTTCAGAGTCTAGACACAATACCTGAATTATAACATTTGGCCCCCTGCTCCCATGTGATGGTGTGCTTGATAACGTTGAAAGTCATTTCGTTCTCAAGAATACGAAACCTGAAGAAAAAAATATGGAAAGGAGAATGAAGTATCTAAATCCCCTTATTCTACCTCTGGTGGACTGTTTCATTCTGATTTTTTTCTTTCTTGCATTTCTTTGTTAGACAAAGCCTTAGATGAAGCTGTTAGCCTCAGTACAATATATATGTACAAAATAAATGGAAAAAGCAGGTAAAACTTATCTAAAATCAACATTAAGTAACAAGAAACAACATTAAGTTGGATAACGATTAAGAAATAAAATTTAAAATAATTTTCATTTTCATTTTCCTTACACTTCATGATGATATTTAAAAAAGAGAAGAAACAAAATCAAACTGATTTGCAGTTTCGTCCCTTTTTTCATTTTGTCCCTCCAAAGATTATCAACAGACAACACTGTGACATAATGTTTCTCCTTACCTGTCTCTCTTTCTTTTCCTTTTTCCACAATAACCTATTTTTTATTGAACCGGCAATCATATAATTATTTAAACCACTTGAAACATATCCTGCCTTCTTCATTCTAATTTTACCACTTTCTTTCTTCCTCTCCATCTTTTATGTCTGTTTTACAAATGTATAAATATTTCAAATTATAACTCATTTCTGACGACGTTTTTCGAGCAATAAAAATGCAATATCAGTTAATTTCATTGTTTTGTATTGTTAATTTCTACATTTTGTCGGATTTTATCCAAACTTTTTTCCTCACACACACATATACACAGAAATATAAGACACACACATCTCTCTCTCTCGATATATATATATATATATAGATATATATATATATATATATATCTGAGAGAGAGAAAGTATGAGATATTTAAAAAAAACCACAAACATTAGTCATAGCGATGAGTGTTGTGTCTCGGAGCTGTACGTGTATATCATAAAGCTAATTTTCCTTGAGCTACTGCATCGCTCAGCAGGCGTTATTCTGAACGCCATTGCAGATAGCATAAAAACTCTTTGACTGAAACTTGATACACGCACGCCTTCACACTTGCTCGATTGTACACTCTACATCTCTTGAGAAATGCAGACATGGATTCATTTATTTTGCAGACAGGCCGGCCATGTTAGTCATGCAAAGATTGTCTTATTATACACACGCTATTTATTTATTTTTTTTTGTAGCTTTGGGAAATAACACATTTAACGATAATAATTACCTATACTAAGTATGTTTTTCTGATTTTATAAGTAAATGAATGCATCTCTAGGGATGTGCTGCAGTTTAGCCTTTTTAAAATGGATTCTTGACGACAGACCGGTATTAATATTTATTCACCATCTCACAGAAAAGGAGGTGGGGGGAGGGGTAGAATATTGTAGTTAAGGCTTTATTTATAGTGGCACTCTGATGAAGTGCTCTAAAATAGTCTACTTTCTCATGTTAGGTAGCAGGGAGTAATCTTGATTCACCTCACCTTGGTGCAGTAGGGGAAGAGGGTTAGGGTTAGGGTCATAGGAAAGACATGCTGCAGCTTGTTACTTCATGTTTAGACCTTTTGAATCACTCCACTAAGAAAGAAGTGGAGATTACTTTTAAATTGGTGTGTTTATGCCCATTTAGTCAGTAATTAATATCTATTTATATTCAGTTAGGTATGTGTATATGTTTATATATTTGAATGTACAGGATTAACTGATGGTTATGAACTTTGGAACACAGCTGTTAGGCGTAAGGGTTATAATGTGGGCTATATTCAGTTTGATGCAAAAGGAGTAAAAAGAGGATGGAAGCCCTTTGTGAAAATTCAGATACCTCCGATTTTTGTGAAATTTTAACAATATATATTAGACATCAATTGATAACTATTCCTCAAATTTCAATTTCTTTGGAGCATTTTGAAAGGTGCATAATATTGGCACAACCCCCTATTTGAAAATTCAAATATTTCAGATTTGCATTGAATTTGATCTATAGGCATAAGGTACTAATTAAGCAAGATTCCCTGAATTTCAATTTCATCTGAAGACCCCTTAAGTTTAAGCATTCAAATATTTTTCATTCTAGAATCAAAATCATGTAAAAGATTTTGATAAAAATTGGAATAAGGATTCTAGACGTAAGTATTATTATATCTTGATTTTTAATCTTCGTAAAGGGACATAAAAGTTGTGAAAAGCTGTTCTTTTCAGGGAACTAATTTTATTTTTCTTGTTATAAACAGCAAAGTTAGTCACTTACTCTCGCTTTAATACTAGTAAAACTAGTTCTAACGCCTAAAACTAACTGGAATCCATAAAGAAATTAACTGTAACCACTTTTCCTAATCAGAAAATAATAATATACCTCTCATCCTAAAGCACCGCCATTCACAGCTGGGTTGTTAAAAAAAGTAAACAACTATATATTAATATACTAGTACCGTATGTCTAATGTGTCACTCACTGTAAGTATGAAATAACTAGAGTTATTCCACATTTTTATGTTAACATTTTCGAACATTGCAAACTACAAATTAATTTTTTTGATCTTTATTTTTTTTATGGGTGAGGGTTATTCCATATCAGTGAAAAGGTAGTAGATGAAGTTTGTAAATGATGGCAAAGTGTGTGTGTGTGTGTTGGGGGGGGGGGGGGCTATTTGCAGATTGGTTTTGAAAAAAGACATTTTATTAATTGACTATTATTTGTTATTGTTTTTTTTATTTAATGATTGTTATGATTTTTAATATAACAAATAGTTTGGATTCGCAATATTGTTTTATTTTTTGGACAAATGTTTAGCATTTATGCTCAAATGTTCCCTTCTTTAGAGATAGACTTGATTTTTAACAAGTTGCAATCAATTTTTTAATTGAAAGTGTTTGATTACTTTTTTCTTAATGTTAATGCTTATTTATCTAAATGAATAAATGAGAAATATTTTGTTTCATGTTTACGACAAAGTTATGAATGAAATGTTTATTATTTTAAATTAATGTTTCAAGTAGAAAACTTTGCGAAGCGATAGCGAGCCGGCAAAGTCAGCTAGTATATATTTAAGCAAATCTGCTTCTCCCTACTTTTGTGCTCAATGGCTTCTTTATTACAATCTACATTAAAAAAAAAAAATATGTTCGGTCGGTCATAATCGGCACATATTGATCTGTGTTACAAACA
This sequence comes from Sepiola atlantica, assembly GCA_963556195.1. Classification (NCBI taxonomy): domain Eukaryota; kingdom Metazoa; phylum Mollusca; class Cephalopoda; order Sepiida; family Sepiolidae; genus Sepiola; species Sepiola atlantica. Next base: position 118,118,816 of record OY744516.1, on the reverse strand, counting down.
ACAATTTCATTCTCCATTTACTTTTTTCGGTTTTAATTCTGATCAATTCCTTTATTTGTTTTAGTAATAAGTAAAGCTAGGCAGAGGATTGGCCTTTTGGCTAAGATCAAAGTGTAGTATCTGTTCCGATGGATACTGCACCCCATACTGGTGTTGTCTTGGCCTTCGGGTCTTGATTTACGCCGGTCAATGGGTCTGTCCTGTGCAGTTCTAGGAGGTCCACCCTCCCAGGCTTCGACTCCCCTCTTTTGGGAGGAGTAAGTTTATTGCTTACTGCCTGAGGCGCCTCTACCGGGGAATGCCGACGGGCTGCCCAGGCAATTTTTAAACCTCACTTTCCCGACCCGACCTTGGGTCACATCTTACTTGTGGGAGTAAGATAAAAACTGGCCTTGTGCCTAACTCCTGGAGAGGAGTAAATCAATACTCTTACTGTCACCTGATTCACTGTAACAAATTCATAAGATAACATTTCATTCTATGCACTAGTTGGAAATCATATTTTAAGCTTTCTCATTGGCTAGTGTTTAACTTTCATTCTGACATTTTCAATATAGCCGATATGATACCCATACACTAGATAAGTTTTTTCTTGAATTATTTTGTAACATTTTTTACTTGAATTTTTTGTAAAAGAAAAATGTATTGATCAATTGCTTCATAGAACATTGTTTATACACAGTTAAAATTTTTATATTTCTTTAACATTTTCTTAATCAAACTGAGATTGTTACCAATACTCTGAAGAGTTACTGAGCTTTTTTCTGCATTTTTGTTCAGAAGATATCAGTTTATTTTTAAATTTTTTTATTAAAACTGTGTTCTGCGGCTACGGAAGTCAAATGACATCCCGTAGCTGCAATCAGTCCTCCATGCCAATCCCAGGCCATCTGGCCTTGTCATGCGCAAGTTGTCGTAGGCAATGAAGTTGTTTCGCTGTACGTAGTGGTCCTAGTCCCGCCTGCTTGAGGTCAGCACGTAGTGTGCCCAGCAGATTTGTGCAGTGCCGTCCTAGTCGCGGTTGGTAGGCTTGCGAGCCAGTAACGGAGTGTGCGGGAGTGTCAGGGTCCATTCGTAGGACATGGCCTAACATAGACCATCTTTGTTCAGCGACCTTTGTGGAGAGGGGTTTTTCGTTGCACAGCCTGTATAGTGCCTTGTTGCTGATAAGTTTTTTCGGCCAGCAGTGACCTGTGATGGAACGAAGGTGTCTGCGGTGGCATGCATTCAGCTTGTGAAACATGGCTTTTGTTATTGCCCAGCTGTTGCTATTGTAGAGCATGATGGACACGCAGTACGCGTTATAGAGACGGAGTCTAGTCTTCAACGGAATCTTTGTTCGTCGGCTCCAGAGTTTATGTAATGAATGAAACGCTACATTGCCATATATACAGCGGGCTGTGACGTCTGTAGTGCTGCACAGCAGGGAGCCCAGGGTCTTGTTCTTGCGTCAGCTCTCATTGCCGCAGAGGGTCTTGCCTTGTGGATCCAGCTCTGTGGCTTCTGCAAGGTATACATGGCTAAACTCTGTTTTCATCTCGTTCATGAAGAGATATAAGTTTCTTGTTTTATTTTGTAACATTCGTTAGTTATACCATGTACAAAAGTATCGAAATGCTTTTCTTTTCAGTAATTATGTTCATGCACAAAATATGCTTTTTAATTTATTTTGTAAAGTTGTTTAGTAAAACCATGTTTCAGTACAAAGAAAATACATTAAAAATGAATTACTATCATTCCTCATAAAATCTTAGAAAAGTTGGTTTATCTTGTTATAGAGCTTTGTTATAAAAAGTAAAGTATAAACCGTGTCTTTGCTTTTCATGAATGTCCAGCACAAATGTAAACTTCACAATATTATTTTAAAACCTTTCCTAATGCAAAATAATAACTACACCATTGGGAAAAGTTTTGTTTGACCTTCGTTAGGTCTTTGTTTTTAATTGAATTCCCGGACTAAGTGACAAACTGACAGACACCAAAAGTATAGATTATTTATTTTTTTGTATTTATCTACCTCCCACTGCAGTAAGATTTGACACAAGGTCAGGAAAGTGGGATTGAATACCAAGCACTCTAGAGGAAGAACACTCTGGCATACAAAAAAATACCTTGGCAGTCCTATATGCATTCCCCATTAGCAATAAATTTATCCCTTCTCAAAGGGTGTGAAGGCAAAGCTTGGGAGGGTGCACCTGCTAGAACTGCACAGAACTATAGCTGAGACTGGCGGAATCAAGGTTCGCTGGCCAAGATGGTACTGGTCTTCAGAGTGCAGCATCCATCGGAACAGATGCTACACTTTGGTCGTAGCCAAATTTGAAAATTTTTTTTTAATTAGGTAAAAAAAAAACATCCACAGGAACCTGCTGATAACAAATCTACCCCTAGTTTTTCTCTGGAATCAACCATTCATAATTGACGTCTAGCTATGCATGTACACACACACACACAGATTTTACTTTATATATACAGATATATGTAAGCATGTCACTATATTAAGTGCTTATTGATTCTATTCATAAGCAATAAATAAAGGAAACTGTCCATCATGTATATCTGCCTCTTAAAGTGATTGACCAGGATTTTCATATTAAGATGATCCTTTCTCTCGCTCTCTCTCTTTCTCTTTCCTCTCTGTATACCCCTCCCCCTCTCTCTTTTTCTGAAAGTGGTGATTCAGTTTATCTGTCAGCAGGCATTACTGCTATCATACCTTTAGTGAATAGTTGGACATTTTTCTTTTCATTAAGGCGATATGGATATTTGAGTTTTCCTGAAACAGTTTATCATTGGAAGGGGAAGAGCAAGTGTAGCATTTCTTAATAGGAGACAATATTTTCTTATTCAGGAAGTTTTCCTACTTGTGCAGGCAAGTTAGATAAGGTAGGTGTCGTATACGGACACTATTCTCCCTGTGTGTATATTCTACGAAAATATGCTAGAATGTTTATGAAATAGGAATATGTCGTTGTGCATCTTTTTATATATCAAACTATTCATATGTTTACAATCCTTCGGAAGATTAATCAAAGTTTGTTGAAAGCTTGAGAAATAAAGAAATCTCAAGAACATGTTGTACATTGTCGTAGTGCACAAAGGAGCGAATATCCATTGCCTTGTCAGTTATGATGAGTACACAGAAGAACCCTCCATTTGCCAGGTCAGTACTTGTAACATCAATAATATTCAAGTTATAAACGAATTCCTTTGATTTACATAAGTTATTTAGATAAGTTTAGAAAATTTGAAAGAATTTTCACCAAATTCAAAAACAAATCTTTTATTTGATTCTCTGGAAGTTGAATCAAAGTCAATCGAAAGCTCAAATATTAAAGTTCCAAACAGCATGACTTTTGGAAAATGTTATTTACTTTACAGTCTTACTTAAGTTTGTTAGAATTTTCAAATGAACGGTCACCGAATTTGATTGCAGTGAAAACAAACTTTGGTTTAGTAAAAGGAAATTCAGAAATGAATAGAAAGTGATGAGTTATCAATTTTTATAATTCCATAAATTAACTAAAACCTAAGCCTGTCTTTCATTTGCTTTTTCTTTTTCTATTTTTTCTCTTTCATACCTTTTGTCTCCCCTCTCTCTTCCTATGTATTTCTCGATTCTCTTGTTCAATGCAAATAACCACCTTGATGGTTGATGAGAGATAATCGGATTTAAAATCGTAATCTTAAGAAAATGGAAATTAATAATTCATTTATGGTCATCAGATAATAATTCATTAGGTTATTTCTGGTCCCTTCTACTGCCATGGTTCACAAAGGAGTCAGTTCCAACTATCAAGGTTCATAAGGTCCAATCCCCACTGCCATGGTACACTAAAGAAATAGTCCCCCACTGCTATGGTTCACTAAAAAGCCGGTTTCACTGTAGTAGTAGAAATGGTAGTAGTAGAATAAGGAATAAGTCTCTACTGCTATGGTACACTAAGAAGCCGGTCTGTGTTTGAGGTTCACTAATAACCTGATGCTCTAGTACACTAAGGAACAAGGGCATACTCTCATGGTACAGTTATATTGAAGACATAAAAAAACGCTCCATTTGTAAAATCGATAATGATCAAATTCTAAATGAATTTCTATGATTCTTAAGTTCTTTTGTTGTAAAATGAAGCCATGCTGTCTTTTCCGATTTTCATTTCTCTTTTGTGAATAAAACAAAAAAAAACAAAACATTACGCTTGACATATTACGTAAAAACGCTTGTCTACGCAACTAGAGTTATTCCAAGTAAATCGAGTTTGTAAGTCCAGTCCACATATTTCATTACTACTTGAGAAATGCCAGATTGATTGCTGAACAGAAACAATCTCCACCTATCGATTGAATAAAGGATTCAGTTTAAAATATAGCAAGTTATGATGATAACAAGAATGAAGATATTAATCTTTATGTAAATGAAAATTCTTAGTTTAAAACTTCTTATGAAGATAATCTGTCATAAATGTCTCATGTAAAGACGATGACACAGTTTCGATATTCTATGAAAAAAAGTGATTAAACAGATGTAATTTTTTTGGAATAAGTGTATTAACAACTAACGCGATATTTTGTAAATAAATTAACATTTCATGTATTTTTCCTTTCTGTCTGGATATTTTTTTAACACATTTTGTATTTTAAAAGAAATTCATGTTTTCCGTTCTTTCAGTGTATTTTATTTCTGATTTGATAGATACTGCTCAAGTCTCGATACTTTCTGCAAGAGCCTCATCTAAACTCCGACCAGCAGTAATAGCTTGATAATAAAAGTAAAGATTTCTCATTTTTCTGTGAATCAATTTCTAAACTTTTTGAAAGAAAATCTGTCCGGTTTTATCAACATCGTCGTGTTTGTTTACATTGTACTGTGCATCGTTTCTAGCTGTCTTTTTGTATCTTTCAGGATGATCGATGATAATAGGTTTTTATATCTTCAATAACAATGCGGCATCAAAAGACACTAAATGATGATGAAAAAGCAGTTAGAATCAAAGAATCTGCTAAAAGCAAATCTCCTGATGCTATTGCCTAAAAAATAGGGAATCATGTCTGTTAATATGAAAATAAAGAAGTGTTACTATGTAACAAAGGGAATGTAAACACGGACTTCGATAACGTATATTGAGAGAAGAGTTTATTTGCGCTCCATTACAGATTATAGGTAAAACAATAATGGCGATTTCATCACTTCCGGCCGGAAGCCGCCTCCAGCCTGGGAGAGTGTTCAGGTGGAGATCACTCGCATAGATTAACAATGTCAATACTGAAAAGATTCCAGAAGGAGCCATTTCAAAGGAAAAAAAACGGCCACATGCCTGGATTTCTAAGACTGTCATTAATAGAGATTTGTGGAATATTGATTGTCAACTCCATAGAAGATATAGTAATCAAACCAGTTCATTTTATTGCTGCTGGTCGTTTTGACATACTGGAAGCCACAAGGAATGCCATTCTTTGTACCAGAACTTCAGTAAAAGTTTCACTGGAAATACCACCTCTTTCCAAGGCACAAGTTAGACAATAAAAAGGAAATATTTGAAGATTGATATGAGTTGTGTTCTTTTCATTTATGGGAACCAGACAGACATTGATGGATATGACGGCTGGGCAAATGGTTTGGTGGATTTTGCTTCATTATCAATAACAGGATGGTGGAATCATGATATGAGCCGGCATCGTCAGGGATAGACTTGTTGGTCCTATAAGAATACCTGAAAGAGTAAGTGTGACCTCTGCCATCTATTGCAATCTTCTGAAAGAAGATGACATACCTCTTTCGCGATTAAGGGACTTTGGTTGTTGCATGACAACGCCCCCTTCCACCCTTCTCATGCTACCCAAGCATTCTTAGCCAGTTTTGGCATCCAAGGTGAAAAGTTGATAATCTGGCCACCATCTTCTAATTTAAACTGGATGGAAAAGTGACTTTTTTCATCCTGACATTCTTCCAGATCAATCAACTCAACACCACTAAAATATTTACTGAATATCTTCATTATTTACCTTCATAATGGCTGCCATGAAATGTTATTACCTCAACAATTTTGGTATTCATGAAATAAGTGAATTTCTTAATAGTTGCACTACCTTCGATGCAGTATTGATGGTTTACTATAAGGTTGTTTTTGATGACAATTCATATCCATCAGCATAAACATTGCATTTGATGTCAGCCCAAAAGTTTTCCACCCGGTTCATGCCGTGACGAAATCTACTTGGGAACTGAATCATCTTTTGGCACCAACTCTCTGAGCAAGAATGAGTGTTGAGTCTTTCCAGAGGTGTCATCATGTCTACACAGTTATGTAAGTCTAGAAATGATTGCGCATGTGCCAAGCCTAACCACAACTCAACATAATGCAAGTTATTGCACATACACACATACAAACAAAATGGATCTGTCATGCAACTGCTCCATTATATTGTGTTATTACAACTATTTGTTAAGTAAACTCTAAACTGATGCTTATTTTGTATGTATGCTCCTTATTTACACCGACAGAGGTGAAAATTTGGTTGCTTTCATTAATTAGATGTTACTTCCGGTTAGTCAAAATTGAATAATTTCAAAATAAATATCTTTTTTTTTTTTTTTTTTTTTTTCTTCAAATACTAACTTCTACTTTAAGTCTAACTTTTGCCAACGATGTTTTCTGTAAAAAATATTTGAAATTGATTTAAATAAAATTCTGAAATCTTTTCTTTTACTAGCAAACTGTTATCAGTGTATATTATTTTCCAATTTTCATCAGTGAATTAATATTGGTGATGAGTTAGCGGAAATGTGAGATTTTTATGAATAAAAGTAGAATTGTGTCAAATTAAGAATAAGAAAGAATTAGGATTGAACCGACATTGCTGTTAGCGTTTCCACTTAATCGGTATTTTCTTGTGTTTATTTGACTTTATCAAGAGTCATTTACAAATTCTGAAAGATGGAAATCTATGTCATCTGTACATAAACATGTGAAAAAAGAAAATGTAAAAAAATATACAACATGAATAGAACAAATGCATTTTTATAAAAAAAATTACTTTCTACTCAATCTCCATTTTTAAACAGTTAGACAAATTTATGATTTGCTTATGTGCACCTGTAGTAATTCTTATTTTCAACTGCTGAATCCGCATGTTCAAATCGCACAAGCTGCAACCAAAAAAGCTTCAAAATTTACTTCAAATTTTCCATCAATCAAACTGTCTCGAACGGAAACACAGATGCGAGAGGGAAAACATAGTTCCTGCATTAGTTTATTTCTTCTATTCTTTTTGCAAAAGGATTTGATTTTTAAATGTCTATATTTACTCGTTCTTCACTGATATTTTGGGACAAAATAGATTGTTTTCTTACTACCACACAAAAAATGATATTTATAAACCCGTTCTTTTTTTATCACTGTTAATGTATAAACTTTTATTTAAAAGAGTGTGTGTGTTGAAAGTATATGCGGAGAGTAAAAAGAAATGAATGAAGAGGCAAATGGAGTTGAGGCCAGACAGTTTTGAATTTGTACAAAGAAAATGTTTAATATGGACACATCTTGTGATACACAATTTTCCGTTATTTTATTAAAACATATGATGATTTATAACATTTTGTAAAGCAAGATTTAAAAAAAAAATAATTTTCTTGGACAAACTAACTGGAATAACGCGCTTACCTTCATCAAAGAGAAGAGGCCAGAGAGCTTTACCACATGATTAAATACAGAATTCTGCTTGGGGGATTCAAAGATTTTAGCAAACATCGGGAGTAGGCTGATTGGGCAGTAGTTCTGAGGATCAGTTCTATCCCCAAAATTCTTAAAGACTGGTACCACAGAGGCAATTTTCCAGCTATCAGGGAAGCAAGATTCAGCTAGGCATTTGTTGTATAGTTTTGAACGGAAAGGGCCAGTTAAGCAGAACATTTCTTTATTAATATTACAGGTATAAGATAAGGCCCACAAGCTTTGGAGGTGTCAAGGTTTTTTATGTCTCTGACCTGGGATGGGAGTGATGACCAGGTTTTCACGTGTGGCTTCGGTCAGCAATAGGAATTTAAAACAATAAACAAGTCTTACATTCTGTCACACGAATACAACAGCCAATATGAGTATTAAAGAGTGATTTATGTATACACTATTAACAAGGTTACCCGGCGTCACAATTACATTAAATTATCCAGATTATAGAAAACTATTATAAACTTAATAATCTGCGTAATTTATGCTATTCTCATACATCGAAATAAAATAAGAACAAACCTGTAATATTCAAGATAATATATATATATATCCACTAGTCTCTCCATCTCAGAGACTCTTTTTTGGACCTTGTCTAATGTAATAGGTTCTTCACTATCCACCAAGCTCCAGTTCCTGTCCTATCGCTGCAATGTTGCATCCTTGTGCTTGTTTTACAAGTACTTCAATGGAATGTGCTCCGATGAACGTGTGGCTCTGGTGACCTCTTGACGTAAATACACTCGACCAATCTGACAATCAGCTAAATTCCATCCATTCGCTGTGGATGTCTTCAGATGCCGGAGAACCTTCGACTCTAATAGCTTCTTTCCTCGAGCTGCCGGACTTTGGAACTTTCTCCCTGCTCTGTTTCCCTAGCTGTACCGACATGCAGAAATGTAAAACTAATGTGAAAAAGCATCTTTCTGCACAGCTCCAAATTAAGGATGACACCCCAAAACTTTTACTAAGGGGCTTACGTATACAGTGGCAACTTGCCTTGTTTGGGGGTGAACTAAGTAAAAAGAGAGAGAGAGAGAATTTTTACAAGGTTAACAAATAGAATTAAAAAAAATGAAATCAAGGGAGGCATGAGAGCGCTCTATCCCTTAGACTTCAAAAATGGCATATGCTGGAAATCTCATTTCTTTGATCAATCATAACTCAAAAACCAATAAACCAAATTAGTTAAAACTTTGCACAAAATTTTTATTTGATAGGTTCTATAAGTGTGTAGAATTTCAGCATCATTTGTCAAGGCAACCCAGAGATCCAGAAAGTTCAATCATGAAATCATGTTATCTGTACGTACATATGTGCCACCCTGTATATCATCAACTATTTGATGGATTCAGCTGATTTTTGGCAGAGGTAGAGGTTCAAGAGTCTAGTTGATGGCATTTTAATTTCAGTTTACCATATACCTTAGTTTTTCAGAAAATTCCAAAAAACCTTAAAAATAACCATTGTATTAAGGCATAGCCTTTACAAATGTAGTGACATTTCATGATAAATGCCAGTATACTGAAATCATATGCCCTTAATGGGGTTAAGATGAAAATTCATATACACTAAATGTACAAAAGCAAGGAAATTCCCACATTTTTACACTTTTTTTGTCATTAAGGGTATGTGAGCACAACAGGGCTATGTATTTTACTGGTTAGAATTTTTCTTCAGCACACCTCACACACTTCATCCACTCATGCATAGAGATTTATACTGTAGTGATGTGATAATGAAATGGTTTGGTTGATATGTAGTCATACCCTTAATTAATGACAATAAAAGTGTAAAAATTTGTGAATTTCCTTGCTTTTGTACATTTAGTGAATATGAATTTTTATCTTAACCCTATTAAGGGCATATGATTTCAGTATACTGGCATTTATCATGGAATTATATTTAAACTTTATTTTATAGAGTGCTCGATGTTATAAATTAAAAAATATATCACAGAGGTGATACAATTCTTTAAGTTTCAGTTCATACCACAGATTCCAACATTACACCAGATTTCATGTCTCTAAGGGGCAATAGAAGCAACATCTGATGAGTGTTCCTTAGGAGTGTGAAAATGGGTATAATATTGAATTCGTGGGATAATATATATGTGTGTGTATATATTCAGATATAAATCAAGTGTGACATGAAAAGTACCAAAAGAACACAAATTTTATATACATTTCTGAAGGAATATTTTGACTAAATAAGTCAGCAGAAACTCACAGAAGTAACATTTTTTAAAGGAAAGAGTCACAGAACATCTTCCCCTCTCATCAGAAAATCACATTTAGTCAACATGCAAAGGAATACATACATAAATTAACATGGATAAAATGAATCAATATTACAACACCAACATAATTAAGCAATTAATTATAAGAATTAAATGATCATATTTTCTTCTTTTGCATTAGATTCTCTTAATCTAAAATATGCTATTTGTTAATTTATATTTATTATATATAAGATTTTTTTAAAATTCCAAATAGCTTTGGGTAATTACAGTTGTGTGACTTAGATTAGCAATTTTTCATAACGGTTTTATTTAGGAGATACTAGCCCCTCTACTCCTTGGCCTTTTGGCTAAGATCAAAGTGTAGTATCTGTTCCGATGGATACTGCATCCCATACTGGTGTTGTCTTGGCCTTTGGGTCTTGATTTCGGGTCAATGGGTCTGTCCTGTGCAGTTCTAGGAGGTTCACCCTCCCAGGCTTCGCCTCCCCTCTTTGGGGAGGAGTAAGTTTATAGCTTACTGCCTGAGGCGCCTCTACCGGGGAATGCCGACGGCTGTCCAGGCAATTTTTAATGGCCAGAGCGCTCACCTTCTCGGGCGCCGACTTTTCAAATCGGACTTTCCGACCTTGTGTCACATACACCTATTGTGGGTAGGCGTTAAATACCGGCCTTTTGGCTAAGATCAAAGTGTAGTATCTGTTCCGATGGATACTGCACTCCATACTGGTGTTGTCTTGGCCTTTGGGTCTTGATTTAAGCCGGTCAATGGGTCTGTCCTGTGCAGTTCTGGGAGGTCCACCTTCCCAGGCTTTGCCTCCCCTCTTTGGGGAGGAGTAAGTTTATTGCTTACTGCCTGAGGCGCCTCTATCGGGGAATTCCGACGGGGCTGCCCAGGCAATTTTTAAACCTCACTTTACCGACCCGACCTTGGGTCACATCTTACTTGTGGGAGTAAGATAAAAACTGGCCTTGTGCCTAACTCCTGGAGAGGAGTAAATCAATACTCTTCTTTAATATCAGAGCTCTTCAATGAAAATACAGACTTAAAAAAATCCCAGCATGGAAGTTTTTACCGGAAATCTTATTACACTGATTATTAACCATACGATTTGAATTTCTTAATTGTGTTGGTACTGAATCATTTATTAAAAATATTAAAAAAACATTTCTTTTTTAAGTGTATGTAAAATGCATCTTCTTCTAGGACTTTTCATTTTGAAACTTGATTTAAATACTATAATAAATCTCTGAATATGAGCTCTATTTAGTGTATATTAAATATGGAGCTTTCCCATGGCAATTTGGAATTGATTTGTATAGTTAACTCTAAATTAGATTTTCTTATCTGTAACTATATAAAATTCATTATATATATATATATATATATATATATATATATATATAATGTATATCTAGGCAACATCTTCTCTTGCAGGCAAGTATTGTTGAATATAACAGACAACTGATGTCTGGATATCCTTTGGTAGATCCTTTCAATACTTCGAATCAGAATCTTAGAACCCCTATATAAAAACCAAAAAATCCCTAATAAACAGAATTAACTTTAATATCAGTAATAATATACTAAAATGTCTATAATTCTAACAATAGTTTCGTACTTATTACATAATTCCCGCCAAAACTATCTATAATACTAACACATGGTCTGTATCTGATTATTCTCATTCCCCCGAAGATGGACCCGGATGGGTCTGAAAGTACTTGGGACACAAATCCAAACTATGGCAAATTCATTGGCCAATTCCCCCCTGAAACTAAGGTTTTGATTTGGAGTATTGAAAGGATCTACCAATGGATATCCAGATATAAGTGTTCTGTTATATATATATATTGTTGAATATATATATATATATATATATATATATATATATATATAATATATATAATTCGTTGTGTAGTCCCTAAAATGTTAACTTCAACGGATATTAGATGTTCCAAAGGTACTAATGTTATTCCAGTGCAATTATGAATTGAGATATTTTTCTAACAAGAACAAACAAAATTGTTTTGTTTACTTAAAAATAACAGCTGTTTCTTCATAGCCATACAACCAGAGCATTGGTAATAAAAGACTAAATCTTATAAACAAATGAATCTTAAGATTTTCAGAAAAAACCGACTTACTATTAAATATTTTTCTGAAAAGCATTTTTTTCTCTTCGATACACACAGTCTGCCATTTTTAATTTGAGAGTTTGCATTGAGATATTTCACACAGGTTTCATTCCTTAAAAGACTAACAAACCACAGGCGCTTACATAAGAAAAATATAATTCAAAACGAAGGGAGATAATCCACTATTTTTTTTATTAGCAAGCATATATTTTTTACCCTATGTTTTCTATTAGTCTTAAATTAAAAAAATAGTCTATTTTATAAAAATGGTTACATAAAACTGGATCAAAGATCAAGGTTGTTAACTAATATCTATTTGTAAAACCTGTCACCTATTTCTATTAGTTTAAGTGGTATTTATATAATTATTCCGGTATTTGTAAGAGGTAAGGTCAAAATTATTACCTCAAGAGAATTATGATCAGTATCAGAAATGCTAATCCATAATTCTGTAATTATGTAAGCTTACAACTTTGAATTACTTTAAAGTTGCTTGTATCATGTTATTTTTCTTACTTTCTATGCTCAGATCAAACTGCAGAAAACAAAAAACAAGGAGATACAGGGAAGTTTGGGTTCATGCGAAACACAAGTGGTTGATTAAATGACGCTTGTGATTTCTCTCTTAAACTCTTTTGATATTCTGCTAAAATGACGTTTTCATTCCTTCCATCCTCTCTAATATTTTCAAACATTTCAGAATATCTCACCTTCTTGTTTTCAGGATTCTGATTCAAAAATGTCGATTCCAAATAATAGACATCGAATGTTTTGTTTGGTTTCTATATCACTACCTTATAAACATTTATTTATAAAGATCAGACTTTATTTTAGTTATGGAAGACCCTAAAAACTTATAATCTTGTGTTTCTCCATCTCTCCTGAAAACTAGGCCAGTCTAATAATACTTAGCTATTAGTAGCAATGGTTATATTGAAGTTTTTTGCTTTCAGATGGAAATAATATATTCTAATTATTATGGTATTGTTTGGTTATTAAATTATTAATTGAACCAAATTGTTATAACACTATAATTTGGTTATGCTATGTTGTTTCAATGGCAGTCATCTTAAAGCTAAAAAAATTTAATATAACCGTAGCAATATTATATGCTTATATATTCTCAATGTCATATCACTGTATTTTTCACTTTAATTGAAAATATACAACTGATCGTTATTATTCCCCCCCCCCCTTCTGCTGCTGAATTCTTCTCAACACTCACTGGCTGCTACCGGTTTTTTGTTTAACACATTTATGGATACCAGTCTGTCATTTGTTTACATCTACAGTTTTTATTCTATGTTTGTACCACCATTGTCACTTCTTGTTAAATATTTTTTTGAAATTGGTTCATTAGTTTATAACAAAATTTTGCAACAAGTTATTTGATCAGAAACGAAAAAAAAAACTGACAGATTTTTTCAGAAAAACTCTGGATTTCTCCCCCAGGGAGCTAAAATTCACCGAAATGACCAAAAAATGACAATTTTTGGAAAATATCTCAAATTGCCGTCATTAGTTTTATTTTTTTCAAAATCAAATGAAATTTAGGATCTCGAGTTATTTCCAGGAAATAAGTAGCAGTGATTACAGGAAAATTGTAAAAATTGTAAAGATTGCACTTTTTTCACAATATCTAAAAGTAAATTCATTTGTTTTTTTCTCCAAATCCAACGAAAGTTGTGATCAATGGATGTTTACATCATTTAAGTAGTAGTGGTCGCAGGTGGAGACAACTCTTGCTTTATTTGTTTACATCTATTAATAAGTCTGATATTCAATAGTTTGATGGACTGTAGATTATATTGAATCTGTAGAACTGTAGTTCATAGAAAAATGGATATTCGGAAAAGCTTGAAGATGTGGAACCAATTAGTTTGGAACACTCAGTTTAAGAAAAGTGAAGTTTAAAGAAATAACTTATATCTTTGCGCCTATTAAGCTTACGTCTGCTGAAATCTAAGAAATGCCATTTTTAATATTGTCTCTGAAAAGACAAAAGGAAATGTCTTTCTATCAGATTTCGGTCGAGAACATTTGAAGAATTCCATTCATTCAAATCGTAATGAAGCAAATCGACTTGTATGGAAATATTATTGCACAGTTCTTGTTGCTTATGAATAACAATGATGCTGAGGCAGCAAATCAGTTTCACCTAGTGCCATTCACATTCCACTGAATTTACATAAATGTTGGTTATTTGTGTTTGCATCTAGAAATCTGATAGTGAGCTGAATAGAAGTTTTCTCAATGGGGAACATAAATTATAACTATAAGTATTAGTCATAGCCATGTGGATATATATTTAAAAGCATATGTGGGCTTTTGTATATAGCTAAAAGCACTGTTCAGAACTCTCTCTTTCTCTTATATATATATATATATATATATATATATACACATACTAGATGAATACCCGTCCTGGTGCAGGTAAAATTCATTTTCCAAACAGAACAGTTTTGCACCACTTTTATGTCTCCTTACGAAGATTAAAATCAAATGATACTAAACCTTATGTCTAGAACCTTTATTCCAATTTTGATTAAAATCCATTACATGATTTTGATTCCAGAAAATGTCTAAAATTTGAATCTTAAGCTTAATGAGTCTTAGGAAGAAATTTAAATTCAGGGAATCTTGTTTAATTGGTGTCTAATTCGTATGGATCAAATTCAATGCAAATCTGAAATATTTCAATTTTCAATTGTTCATATTATGCCCGTATAATACCTTTAAAATACTCCAAAATGCCTTTTAAAATTTCACAGAGGGTGTCCACCCCCTTTTTACCCTCTTTGCATAAAACAAAATGTAACTAAAAATAGCCCATATTACTCACCCTTACGCCTAGAAGCTGTGTTCCACAAGTAATAATGATCAGTTAATTAGTTTGGGAGTAAATCTTATACACAGAAATAACTAAGCGTGTGCACATACCTAATTTTATATACATGCATCCCGTAAATATTAACATTTACAAAAAAATAATGTACCCATTTTATTCACCATGTTGCTGGGAATATTTATTCTAAAATTCATAATGATCGGTTCATTAGTTTAGATTATCCTGTACATAGAAATATATAGATCTAGTAATAATATATATATAATGTTAATTTCTAAAAACCAACACATGGGGCAAATTTAAGTGATAAATCATTTAAATTTTTTTTTTTTTTTTTTTTTTTTTTTTGAAAACTTTCATTGTAAAACAACTTTGTCAGGTGAAACTGTCCTAGAGTTTTTTTTCTTTATGTTCATTTCAATGGTATTATCCCCGAAGGGTCAAATCACGGTAGTCAGAAAACACGTCAAGTTGTAAGGGACGTTAGATTAAAGTGAAGTCCAGTCGATGTTTAGCGCTGGTTGGCGCATTTAAATTTGCCCCATGTGTTGGTTTTTCAAAATTTCACTTAAATCCAATTTCATGTGTACTCTAAAGATGTTGTCAATTTCCTTATTCAAAAAGCGCCAACCAGCGTTAAACATTGACCGGACTTCACTTTAATCTAACGTCCCTTACAACTTGACATGTTTTTCTGACTCCACCGTGATTCGACCCCTCGGGGATGATACCATCAGAATGAGGAAGAAAAAAAAACCCCAAAAATCTATAGGACAGTCTTGCTTGACAAAGTTGTTTTACAATGTAAGCTTGCAAAAACAAAAAAAATAATAATTTATCATTTAAATTTACATTATGTGTTGGTTTTCAAAATTTCACTTAAATACATTTTCATGTGTGCTTCAAAGATTTTGTCAATTTTCTTTTATTTATATATATATATATATATATATATATCATTAAAATATCAAAGCACATATCACAATCATTTATGAGTTGCCGTTTGCTTTCAGTCCTTACAAATATATAGTCACTGAATTAGACAATTTATTTTGCATATACATAATTATATAAGAAAACTTACCATTATTATTGTTATGACCTTGAAGAGCAGAGAATAAATTAGATAACACGGTGGTATATTTACAAGAGTGTATTTACAGAACAGAATAGCATGTTACAGAAAAACTGGGTATTTACTTCCTTCCCACCGCAGGAAGATGTGGCACAAGGTGGGAGAGAGTCAAGCTAGCACCCCTAAAGAGGGGTCATTCTGGCCTATTGAAAATTGCCTGGGCAGCCCCATTGCCATTCCCTGGTCAGGGCGCCTCAGGTACTAAGTAATAAACTTCACCTCAAAGAGGAGAGGCAAAGCCTGGGAGGGTGAACCTCCTAGGACTACCAGAAACCAATACCTCAGCCCAACAGATAAAAGGCCAGAGAAATGGACCAGTTTCTGCCGAACTGATTGTCGAGAACGGATTCTTGACTGGTATCTTCTGAGCAACAGAATCTGTGGAGAGACTGCTTGTCCTTCGTTGTAAGCACCTCTATACATAATGTCTATAAGAGTCCATATAGTCACGAAATAGCATAGATCAGCATCATCGCACCATAACAATTATGCATACATATTCTTATAGTTTATTTATATGTCTATTTGGTTGAACAAAATTGAAATATGGATTTATAAAAAAGATATAGTCTTTTATTTTAATGAACAACAATGATGATGAAAAAGAAACATGACTAGAACCTCAGGTACCTTTTGATCGACACATTTTCAAAGGATAAAAAATAATCGTCGATGAATATCGATTAAAAATTATCGAAGGAGAAAGGAAAAGGCAATCGATATCTATAATTTTTGTCGAAATGGGAACGTACAAGAATTAAAGCTTTCTTAACAAATCTAATTTATGGAGAGATCTTTTTGCCTGATATATCGGTCACTGCATTGTTATGGAGACGCCTTCTAAAACATTAAGCTGATGTTTAAATCAAGCCCTGTGTATAATGGAGAAGTAACTATCTGAATAATGATCAGCACATGACTCGCTATTATATACATATTGGCCAATAGCCAACACTTGTACCTGTGAAATGCCGGATTTACTAAAATATATGTATCTATTTTTTATGATTTGCGCTAGAGACCTGTTGCAAAATCCTCATCACCAATCATTGGATGGTATGACTTGCATAGTCATTTGAATTTATAAACGTTTATGTAGTGAGAAGATCATCTTTATGAAAAGATGGAAAAGAACGTCCTGCACAAAAATAAGATTCTATCGTCAGAAAGTAGCCTTATAATAACCAAGGTTGTGAATTAAATATACACTGGTCACTTTGGCGAGCCAAAGATTTATGTTATTTATTTATTTTTTAACTTAGTTCCCTCCAAACAAGGCAAGTTGCCACTGCAGACGTAAGGGGCTACTGAGAATTAGGGTGTAGGTTTTGGGGGTCATCCTAAATTGAGAGCTGCGCAGCGAGATGCTTGTTCACATTAGTTTTAAATTTCTGCATGTCAGTACAGTCGGGGGAAACAAGGAGCAGGAAGAGAGTTCCAAAGGCCGACAGCTCGAGGAAATAAGCTATTGGAGTAAAAGGCTTTCCAGCATCTGGGGGGCCTTCACAGTGAATGAATGGGATTTAGCTGATTGTCAAGTTGATCGATTGTATTTATATTGAGGGGGCACCAGAGCAGCAAGTTCATTGAAGCACATTCCATTGAAGTATTTGTAAAACAAGCACAAGGATGCAACATTGAGGCAATGGGACAGGGGCTGGTAGATAATGAGAGATTTATTAGATTAGATACTCTTTTTTTTTGTCTAAGAGAGAGAGGGAGACTGGTGGATGGTGCATCAGCCCAGATGTGACAACAATACTCCATGCATGTTATATTTGCTAATTTTGGAACTCCTTTCGGAAAATCAATTGAAATTCGAATTTCAGTAATTCTTTCATTCCATCGTCAGCTTAACTTTCAGAAAACAAATCATTAAGACTTGATGGCTAATGATTTTGATCAGTTTGATTTTCTTATTTCTAGGGGCAAACGAATCCCCTCTAATAGAGAGGCTTATAAAGGTTTTGTATAAAATGTGCTAGTATTCCAGCCAAAATATTTCGTATCGTCAAAAAAATACCAATAAGCAGAAGAGTTGAGAGGAATTTTCAAAAAGTAATTTCTCTTGAAAACTAACGAAAATATTTGCAAAAATCGACCCGTGAGTTCTCTATCTATTTACTGACACATTTCATTATTGAAACTGAAATGAATGTATTTACTTTTTAGGAAAGGAGGAAGTTATATATATATAATATATATATATATATATATAGTGTGTGTGTGATATATGAATTATTAAAAATAATCACAAGCCGTTAGAACGCCATACAATGCAATCTAGTTTTATTAACTTTTTTTTTTTTTTCAATTTAATTTTCGAAGCTATACTTGCTCATCAGAATTTCAAATCAGGTTACATTAAAATACCTTTTTTTTTTTCATCTTTTTTTTTTCATTTTTTTTTTTTTTTTTTCCGGATGTTTTCAATTCGTCTGTTGTTGAAGTGAATATGGAATGAAAGTTCTTTTAGTCAAAAACGTAGCACATGGCAGCACAAAGTGAATAAGTAATAGTGTTCTTGTTTTAGAAAGCATTGTTTATATTGGTAATTTGAATTATTAAAAATAATATATATATATATATATACATATATGTGTGTGTGTGCATATATATAATATATATATATATATATAAATATATATGAGAGAGAGATGTGTATGTGGCGACACATATTCAATAACAAAAAACAAATTTTTTACCATATTTTCTAGGGATCTATAATTTTCTATTTTTGCAATAAAAGAAAACAAAAAAGGTATGTGTTGATATATATGTAACTGTATCTTCATATATATCATATAAATATATATATATCTCTATATATATATGCAATAAATTAAATTCTTCAAAATACTCAAGAATTTTGAAATTCATAAAAATACTAACTTATTAACTCAATTTTATTAATTTCATCAATAAAATAATTATGCTACAGAAAGAAAAAAACGTTATTTAAACAAATATTTTCATTTATTGCAAAAGTTAAAAACATTTTCATTGCAATCATTCTCAAGACTCAAACACTATTATTTTTATAGTAAATTTTATTATAGATTCCCCAAAATATAGAGAACCATTGGATTCCTTATAAAATCTTACCCTATAAAAGTGGTGATTAATCTTGTTACAGGGCTTTGCTGTGAATAAAAAAATGTATTTGTGGTTTATGAATTTCATGCATGAACACAAAACCAACTGTAATTGATTACAAAACATTGTAATCCTCATACAATTTTACCCAAGAGAAGTTGTTTTATCTTAGTATAGTGTTTTGTTTTGAATTGCATCCCCGGCCAGAAAAAAAAAAAAATCAAAAAATAAGATTATTTTAAAATAAAACTTTACCATTATTTTGGCTGTTAAAACATAAATATATTTGAAATTGTAAATACGTAAAAATATGCTGTTTTATATAATCTTTTTCTTTTTTTATTATTTTTTAAACTAAACTCCTTATCTTTATTTTTCCTAATTAGTATTTATGTTGTTTGTCTCTTTTCTGTTTAAAGAAAGAGTTGAAGCCAGCGAAATTAATAAGAACTTCTTAGCTGCAAAGCAATGGTGTACGAGTTCACATCAAAGACATATAAAGCAGTCATATTCTGGCTCATCGAAATCAACAGCTACATATGAGTTAGCAAAGTATTGTGGCACATGTTCGTCTTTTACCACAGTCCGTTTTTCACAACTTTTTACTAACCTTTTTGTTTTTCTTTTTTTGGTGTACACTTACCTATTAGACTGCTAGAGAATTCCGGGGTTTTTGGAAATATTTAAAAATATTTTACATTTTAGGAGGGGGGATCAGTTTTCAATGTTAATCAGATGTTAATTAGACTGATCCCCCTCTTTTTGACCATCTCAATTTAAAAAAAAAATCTTTTTCGGTGTACAATTACCTATCATGTCGCGAGAGAATTCCGGGGTTTTTAGAAAAAAAATTCAAAAAATTTACATTTTAAGACGGGGGATCAGTCTTGTTCGTCTTTTACCATAGTCCGTTTTTCACAACTTTTTACTGACCATTTTTTTTTCTTTTTTCTGGTGTACACTTATATTGGAAACTGATCCCCCCTCCTAAAATGTAAAATATTTAAAAAAAATTTCCCGGAATTCTCTAGCAGCCTGATAGGTAAGTGTACACCAAAAAAAGAAAAAAAAAATGGTCAGTAAAAAGTTGTGAAAAACGGACTGTGGTAAAAGACGAACATGTGCCAGTATTTTTTCATGCATGTGCAACCCCCTTTTTTATTGAGGTAAGATATTGCATCCACATATGAACTAATACCATTGATAAAGGTATGAAGCCACCCTCTGTGCAGCTATGTATCATGTTTAAATTATTAAACAGCTCTTAACATGAATGATATGGCTACAAATAGACAGACCGAACTGATTATCATGTTTGGATGACCGCCTTTCCTTCAATCAAATGGTTTTTGTTTCAGAAAAAAGTTTACTACGTTTGGTTTCTGACTTTTGGATTATTCAATAATGAAACGCCCACCGTTAACGATTGTATATAATTAATACCTCTTGAATACAATTCATTGAACACAAGTTACTACTTATCCATAATGTAGGAAGATTTGTAGGTTCATACCTTTCTAAAAAATATTAATGCATAAATGACCACAATAGATATGATAGGGGTTGAACTCGGCATAGTTGATACCGGAGTCTGCAACTGTATCCATTAGACGAATAATTACCCCCCCCCCCCAAGTTTCCTGAACATTTGAATTCTTCCTTAATGAGAAAAATCTTCAAACTAACTTCATGTTGGATCTATGACATACATTTTTGCATGTATTTGGGAAGTATGAGTCACCCCCCCCCCTACATACACATGCACACTTGGGTAAAATAGCCATTTGTCTTTGTGTCTTTTACTATAATAGATATTGTGTTTGAATATTAGATAGCATACAAAATGGTTGTTTCGTGTTGAATTACTGGCTTATTTAAGATCGTTTTCATCTTGGCTTCGAGAAGTCGCTGTTGTTGCAGTTGGATTTCTTTCATTGAAAAATAAGTTCCTTTTTGTTGAGAAAAATGTCTAAGAACATCTTTTATCACTTGCATCTCCTGTTAAGAAGTCTTCAAGGTTTAATTTCTAATACTATGTAAGACTAGATGGAATACATGTCGCAGGACGCGTTTATAATATTGAGACACCAAAATATTTGAAAGCCATAAAAAAATCGACTTCAATGGTGAAAACTGTAACAATCGAGCTTATACGACTGAAGTTATGGGCTTAGAAAAAGGTTCATTACTTTTAAACGTTAAGCTACAATTGGGTGCTCTTAAAATGACTGAAATTGGCTTTTAAAAAAATCAGAGGTTAAACATTTACAGTAAGGCCCAAGCTCCCTAGGGATCGACAGACTCTTGAAAATAATCAAATACTGCTATCATAAAAACTGTGGAAATACAGCTTATTTGATTGAGATTATGGTCTAAGAAAAGTGTAAGTTTAGTTTTGTAGAGTTAAATCTTAAAAGGATCAACGTTTGCTCCTATTTTGTTACTCTGTCTGATGTTGTGTAATTCAACAATGGATTTAAATCATATAAAAATCAGAGGTGAACAGTTTGCAGTTGTTAGTTCATCAGAAAACAGATAAAAATACAAGCCTGACAACAATTTGCATACGTGGGTGATCTGTTGTACCAAATTGTATCAAGCATAAAAAATAGCCTATATATATACGCTGTGTTTATAAAGAGCCTTTGAAAAGCCTAAACCATCCACTGAGAGAGATTTTCCTCTAATTTGTGGCAAATTTATATTTTTATGTAAATTCGAGCTTTAGAAAAGTAGCCGGTGTTCTGATAAGAAAATAAGGGAGGTAAAGGGAGAGAATGTGAATAAAAATCATGAATGATCTTGTTTGAAATTAATGAGAAAGAATTTCATTGTAGAAAACACTTCTCGAGAGGAGATGTGTCATGGTTGCATTGTTTGCATTGAAGTGAAAAACACAATAGAACATTTTGTAAAGATGTCAGAAAATGAAGATGGCCAACCTCAGCAAATCAGATGCAAATATCTTTCTTTTCTCTTTTACATTTGATATTTTTTCAGGTAATTATTTAAATAAATTTGATAAAATTAATTAATCAAATGAAGTTTAAAAATCAATTCGACCAATATGCGTGGCTTTTCTATTTTATCACTGTAAAATCTGAGGAGAAAAACATAAAATTCACAATTCCAAACAATGTTTCTCAGGAAGACTTTTTGTGTCAACACTACATTAATTGTAATGTTGAAATGATGTTGTCAAGCCTAGGCCAATGGTACAAAACCGTAATGAAAACTTCTGAAAGAAATAACCTGCGTCCAACAATGGTTGCCAACTTTGGGGGTGTTGATCTAAGCAGGTCCTGATGACGGATCAAAGCATCAAATTACTAACTCGGACAACTTCTTGGCCTTTTGGCCAAGATCAAAGTGTAGTATCTGTTCCGATGGATACTACACCCTATAGACCGGTGTCATCTTGGCCTTCGGGTCTTGATTCCGCCGGTTTGTGGGTTTGTCCTGTGCAGTTCTAGGAGGTCCACCCTCCCAGGCTTTGCCTCCCCTCTTTGGGGAGGAGTAAGTGTATTACTTACTGCCTGAGGCGCCCCTACCATGGAATGCCGACGGGGCTGCCCAGGTATTTTTTGTAGGCCAGAGTGCTCAAATTCTCGGGTGCTGGCTTTTCAAATCCCACTTTCCGACTTTGTGTCACATCTTACCGCTGTGGGAGGTAGATAAATAAATACTAACTTGGACAAAATATTTATTATTTATTGTCCATATTTGCTTTTATTTTTCCCTCTAAGCATGCATTTTTTTTTATTAGATCTAAGAAACAATACAAATAATATTAACTTATTTTAAATTAAAACTGGAATTGTATCAATTGGCCTAGGCAAACAAAATAACAAAAAGCAGACTGCTACCAGGATGGAACGTGAATCATCAATGGGAGACACTGCTGTGGAATAATATTCTCATGATTGAACTAAACAAGCTTAATGATGAATCAATGGTAAAGAAATGCTAAACTACAAACTAAATATTCATGTTCATTTGTTGCCTATATCTGTTTTTATCCTTAAAGCAAATGTTTGCATTTTTTTATTGGTTCAAATGTCAATCGTTGAACTTCAAGTCACATTTGAGGTCAATAATGAAGAATGCTCAAAGACAATTCAATAATTATCTGACAAAGGAAAAAAAAAATCGTTTCAACATTCATTGAAAGTTAGAAATCATGGCCCCCTTGAAATTTAGTACAGAGTTCTTTTTCTATTGTTTAATAATACAAGCAGTGAACAAAAATAGCCCATCTCCATCATCTCTTGATTTATGAGATGCATGAAAAAATCCAACATATATTTACAAATATTTGTATTGAGAACTTGTTTAAGTTGACACTTTGTTAGCTGTACAAGGAAAATCAGAACAAAGTAATAGATTTCTGAAGATTAAAAACCACTTATGCTTTTTAATTATTTGTCTGTTTAAATCCTATCATTTCAAAAAGAAATCAACTTCATAAGTATATTGTATTCGTTATGTGGTGGTAGTTTTGTTTTACGGCATATCAACCCTTTTTGGGTTATTTAATGCCGAATCTGGTCATTATAGTAAAAGTTTTTATGCTTCAAGTTCTTTATATCTTCAAATGTTTAATCATCGTTTTTGGTTTGGTAGTTTTGTTTTACGGCATATCAACCCTTTTTGGGTTATTTAATGCCGAATCTGGTCATTATAGTAAAAGATTTATGCTTCAAGTTCTAAAAATAAAATAAAAAAGGGGAGGGAGAAAGGGAGAGGGGCTGTTGTTTTTGTTTTTGGTTTTGTAGAACATAATTAAGTTTTACAAAAAAACAAAAACAAAAAAAAAACCGTCAATGTAGGTGAATTTCGTCTCAGGGAGCCACAGGGCAGCCTGATCTGGTATCACCAGTCGTTATGTGATATCTTATATTCTGAAATCGTGTTGGTGTGTGAATATGAGCCACATTGGCCTCTTCCAGATCATTACACGTTGAACAAAGTTATTTCAGAAGCTTTATCTTTTCCCCTTAAAGGGGTAGGGATATGCAGTTATCTATGGAGAAATTAGTATGATATTTTACATTAAATTCATTCATACTTATAAATATATAATTTTATCTTGCAATTCCATTTAATATGATCTGGTACATATATATTAATAGGTATGTACATATAAATTATATATATTTTAGTTACTATAATGTTAGAAGATAAGACACAATGTGACAAAGTTGATGACTAAAATAATGAGTATTAAAACATTTATTATTTGGGTCAATTTGATAAGGAAAAACACCTAAAATATTTCCTTATGTAAATCTAAAGTTTGTATAATATAATTTGCTTTTTTTGAATAAAAATAATTTCCTTTATTTGTCAGTTTCTCACAGAAACCTCAATTGCTTTAACGGCATCACAAAAAAACACCCTCCCTCCCAAAAATTGTTTTTCATGTATAATAATTTTTAAGATTGATTGTTCAACTCTTTTTTTTTTTTAAATTTTTTTTTTACTACCTCCCATTTCCCTTTGCTATATCTCTCATGAAAACAAATTAAAAATGATATTAACAGAAATATATCACCACTAGCATTCAATGAATCCCTGAGAAATAACAAATGCTTTCAATTTACAAAGTTAATATACAAACACACCTGATCTATAAATTGGATTGTTATTGTAACCAGATGCAAGCAAGATGAAAAATCGGGCATTTATAAGGACAGCTAACAGAACGTAAAAGGGATGAAAAAACAAACAAATAGACAACAAATAAATGGTGCCAAAAGCAAAATAAGTTACTCTTCTACCTACCTGGGTAAGTTTATTTGTGCTTTAACTTATTTTAAAGCGTTTTTTAATTTAATTTAAAACTAGTATCGAGACGTCACGTGATACAATAGGTCCATTTTGTGAAAAAACGCTTTAAAATAAGTTAAAACATAAATAAACTTACCCAGGTAGGTAGAAGAGTAACTTATTTTGCCTTAGGCACCATTTATTTGTTGCCTATTTGTTTTTTGTTTTTTCACCCCTTTTTTTGTTCTGTTAGCTGTCGTTATAAATGCCCGAAAAATCTTAGTAAACTGAATTGATAGATATTTTAGAAAAGTTGATAGCAATTGTTTAAGAAGCAGTTCCTTTCTGCATTACATCCTTCTAGTTGAAAGAATTACGAAAGAAAAATGCAATAATTTTTAAACTATGGGAAAATCTTGTTTGACGTGTTCAACATTTTAGTTCATGTTTCTTTAATAATTCTATCGACTTGAAAGATGTAAAGTAAAAGAGAACAACTTCTTAAAGAATTGAATCTTACCATTGTCCCCACATGCGCCGTCTCCCATACAAAAGAGTAACAGCCAAGATCAACCGTTGATGTGCTCCTCAAAGAATTAACCGTTGGGAAGGAAGGGGGGGCATGATTCATACTTTTCAGTGAATGTTGGAGCAATTTTTATTGCCTTTGTCAGATAATTCTTGGATTGTCTTTGGACATTCTTTATTATTGACCTTCAATATGACTAGAATGGCTACAATTGACATTTGAACTTCACTAGGCAAATAACTCAGTGTAGTATCTGTTCTAATACTACATTTCATCTGTTCTGTCCTCGGTCATTGAAGGAGAAATCCTTCTAGACTGAAGCAATTTTTATTTTTGTCTCAATCAAGAGTGCCCCTTATTGGGAGGTGGATTTTCCCCACATCAAAAACCGATCTTATGTCTAACTCTGCTCCCATGAGGAAGCAAGACGGACGGACGGACATGCCTCAAAACATAAGTTCAATAAAACCCTCTTTTCATTAGCCATTGTATTCTGCAAATAGTATAACATACATTCGACTGTTTCTTCTATTTCTTAGCATAGATAAAGCGATTATCCATTGATAGTCTAAAGATATCAAGATTAAAGTGATACGATAATATTTTAGAATTTTATTTCTACTTCTAACATCACAAATAAATATTAAGACACTAGAGAGTTGCACTTGAATGAAGGATAATGCTTTATTTTTATTTTTAGCTACTGATGCATACTACCGCTGCCACAAAAGACTTTTAATAATATTTAACCATTTTTCTATTCCAATGATGTATCAGATATTCCTTTGGTGTTGATGCTTTCATGTGGAAAGAAATCAATGAGAAGTAACAAAAAGTTGAATAAAGACTTAATTAGCTTTTCTCCATTCTTGAAAACAAAGAATCAAGTTAACGTTTACCTCTTTATTTGAAGAATGGAGAAAATATTTTTTTGAATAAATCTGGGAGAAAATTCATTAATTTTACTATTTTGTCGATGAAATTTGTAAATTTTTCCAAACAAAAGGGAAGAAAATAATCAATTATTCCGATAAAAAGGGGGTCAGTGGATGCTGAGGAGATATTGATCAAAACTAAATCAGTAAACGCCTTTAAGATAAACAACAACAAAAATTAGTCACTGTATCTATAGTATACATGGAGAAATATATCTCTCGTAAGGTTAGATACGATATTAAAACTGTTGAAGTATTCTGAAACAATAACAGGTGAATTATATTAAAACTGTTCATTTTTTGTATGACTAAATATCAAAGACTAGCAGGCACCTCTGCCATTGTCAGGGAATAAATGAGTATCCCTGTATATCCCTTTTCCTAACCCTGAATCTCATATCATTTTTATTCTTATTTTTTAAGATTTATAATTTTCAAGTTATTAATACAATCAAATAAAGTAAAATGTTGTATTTGATGTTCATGGATGCTCATCACAAATGCAGACCTTGCAATATTATTGTAAAACCTTTTAATACAATTGATTCCTCATGAAATATTACTTGATACAAGTTGTGTTTGATCTTGTTATTTTGTTTTCAGTTGTATTCCTGGACGGAGATAGCACATTTCTAGACAGTGTATCATTTTTAAACAAGCTATTGGTTGAGATTATTTTATTGAAAAATTAAATCAAATATGAAACAAAATTGTCATGGCATATTGTTATTATACATGATTACTATATATATATATATATATTTTTTGTTGTTGTTTTTATCTACATGATACGTATACATTTCATCCTTATGGGAATTGTTAGTGTAAAGATTATTCATACCAGTCGCCGGACTCGAACCCCGGAACATGAGTCATGTTTCAAACTTAAATTTCAGACGTCTTAGCCTAACAACCCGGTAAATCAGCGAGAGATTAATCCTATTTACAGGCAACCGTTGCCAAAGTGTTCTATAACTGAAAGGAACATGCATTGAAGCCACGATAACGGTTGTGCTAGTACTACTCACTTCCGAGCCCATCCAAGCTTTTCGGGGCGACAAATAATTATAAATATTTATAACATAAATTATATATATATATATATAATTTACATGAGCCACTAACATGGGTAACAAAGGTTGTGAACCTCGAAGCCGCTTCCAAGAGGGGAAAAACGGCTTCATCACTGTGCCATTAGTCTTTTTAAGAGCAATTAGAAAGTACATACCACCAACAAAGTTCAACAAACTGACTAGTTAACTTTCAAATTTACTTATGCAATTTTCATGAATTTGGCATACAAGGATTGACAAAATTGTAATCTAGAATCAGATAATTTTCAAAATGTAATTGGTTAACCGTAGTATATTTTCTGTTACAACTTCCATAAAGATCTGAGCAGACATAATGTGCAGTTGATAACAGAAAAGTAAATTAAAAAAATTAAAAAATACAAATGTAGACCAAAACTTCGATGTACAAGCATAATAATATTTAACAATCATTTTGAAAAACTGTTTTTGTCAATTTTATCTTAGATATGAAGAAATTAAATCAAGATGTAAATGTGGAAGCAATCTAAACTTCAGGAAAGCAGTCACTTGAAATGTGTCATGTCAATCTTCCCGTTCTAGTTAATCTAGCAAAACGACTATAATATTTTATTTTGGAAACCGCTATCAATTACCATTTGGGGAAAAAAAAAAAAAAAATTGGTTTCTTTTTATCATTTTTATTTCTTTAATATCTGTGAACACAAATCCTGACAACAATTAATTGCTGAATAATAGAGAAAAGAAGTAATTGTCAATCTGATTTGTAAATGTAAATCTTTTACAACGTTTTATATTAGCTGATTATTGCTGCCAAAATGAATAATACAAAGAGCAAAGAAACCGGAAATAAAATTTAAAAAAAGTCGAAAAAGGCAAAATTGGAAGAAATTCAACTACATGGACGATTTATAAGACTGACCAAAGAAGAGAAACACATAGACATGGCTACGAACTGGACTAACAGAGAAACAGAATCGTCATTGACAATTATATAAAACCATGCAATTAGAATGAACTACTTGAAGGTCAAGATAAGCAAAATTCACGAAAACAATAAATGTAGAAATCGTGGGCAAAGAGATAGTAAATCACATAAGTGAATGCAGCAAACTGACCTGAAAAGAATTAAAAAAAAAAGAAAAAAAGAAAAAAAAAGACCACTGGGAACGATGCAAGTGTCTGCACTTTGAACATGCAGATAAATAGTACAAACACAAACTGGAGACTGTATTGGAAAATAAAAATCATGAAATTCTCTGTAAAAAGCAAAGAAGGAGACAGAACATGATATTAATCAACAAGAAGAAAAAAAAACTGCAAAATTATAGATTTCGCCGTCCCAGCAGTTCACAAAGTGAAGATTAAAGGGACAGAAAACTAAGTAAATACATAGAACTTGCCAGAGAGCTGAAAGGAATCTTAAGAAAGTTATTGTAATACCAATAATTGAAGGAGTGCTAGGTAAGCTGACCAATCACAGGTAAGTTGGAATAGAATAGCACTCTGTGAATACAACTAGAACATGCTAAGATGAACTTAACAGAACTGAATCTGCCAATCACTTTTCAAAGAATATCCTATGTCTGTTTAACCATTTCTATAATAGTGATATTTTGAGAAACGTCTTCGGCAATTGTAAGAATATTCACCAAGCTCTATTCGAGTAGATTCATGTCCAACAATATTGCATTGTTTTTTATTTGAAATGATGAAAAGTGACTCAGAAACGTCATCCAATAAAGGTGCAAATTCAAAGAAAAATCTTGGTAACTCCTCCCAAAGTTTTTATCTCTCATTGAATGTTACTTCTCCAGTCGATGCCTGAATCTCCTCGTCATTGGTGAATTCTTGGGATCTTAGCCACTGATGCTGCCATCTGCTATTTCTGTTTCCTTTCAGAGATTAACTTTTATATCTCATGCCTATAAAATGAGATTGAATATTTTGGATGCTAACACTACATTGCGTCAATGCTAAAATTTAATCTGAATAAAGTTGATTTTAAAATGTTAAATCTAAGTAGAAAATGATTACATAACTGAGGATGTAAGCCAAAATGCAAAGTAATGTCAGTTTTATTGTGACTATTATTTTCAAGAAATAAAAAATATTAAGTAATATATGAATAGAACATTTCAGACAATGCTCGTATATATATATATATATATATATATATATATGCAATTAATATGCTAATAACTTGCTTACTCTAAACTTTATTGTATTAGTGGCATTTATGATGAAATAAGGGGAGAAATATTTTTAAAAATATTAAAAATCAGGAAATTCAAATTTAATGGAATTTCCATTAATTTATTAAAAAAATTTAATTTTTAGATAAATAGATTCTTTACATTATTTGTTTTCTAATAATATTAGATAAATAATTTATAACATAAAAGGAGGTGTTTAATTGTTTTGTCATTTAAAAAATATATTTTAATCTTTCAAAATAGTCTGTTTTAAACTTCTTTACAGAGCATGTCTTCTGAGATTTTCATAACTAAAATCTTTCACAAATGATTATTTGCTTCTTTTTTCATAATCACCAACCACCACCAGATTTTGGTATTTAAGGTGCTGTGGCAACACCAGGCAACGTCTCATGTTTGCTCTCTATGCGGTCTGATCCATAGGGTTGATATCAGTAATGTTTTAAACAGTTAAGTCATTTCTTATGCACTTTGGCCAAATCTTCCTTGACCTCCCTTGCTCCTGTGGTATCAATGCATGTTATTGAGTTGATGCAGGAGGTGACACGCTGTACATAGCCAAACCACCATAGACACCAAGCGCTTAAGGCATCTAAAATCCCACCAGCTTATGACTGAAGGGATTTTCTCCTCTAGTTTGCTGCCATACATCCACCTAATCATGAGTCATTACGCTTAAGCCGTTGCAAGTCAGAAGCCTTTGGACCCATATCTCACTGCCATACAAGATGGCAGAGCGAACACAGACCGAAAAGACCTTGCCCCGAGTCCTGAAGGAAATGTGTCTATATATAACGATTGGCAGCAGGTTCCTGAACCTTCCCTAAGCAATATAACAACGAGCTGTGATAAGACCTTTGCAACCACCACTAGTATTTAACATATCGCCCAGGTAGCAGAGGGTAGTTTTAATATCAAATGGGATGCCATCCACATCCATAAGTGCCACCGTTCGACTATCTATTGTGCAAGCAACATCCAGATATCTGCAACATCATAATCCGGACCAAAAACCAGACACCCAACAAGACCATTACACTTTTTGTGGACCCATAGTTTGCACTGGGAGCATTCAATGGAGTTTACACCTACATCTCTGCAACAGACACCACAGGGAAACATGCCAGCATCCTGCAGGAGGTCGAGATCAACGCTGGAGATAAGAAATTTTGTTTTCTTCATCTTGACTCTCAGTTCTTCGCTTTCCATGCATGTCTTCCAAGTCTGCAATCAGGATTTTTATTCCTTTACGGAATCTGTGATAAACACACAATCGTCTGCATACAGGATATTCCATGGGACACCTACACAGAACTCATTCAACAATGCTTCCAATGATGAAGAGAAGTGTGCTGAGTATAGAACCATGAGTGATCTCAATGCCCACTCCAAACTTCTTGCTGTAGTGGCCGTTAAAACGAACCCGACTATGAGCATTTGCATACATAATCTGGACAACACGGACAGCCCATTCTTCCACACCAAGGCTTCTCATTGCCCACTAGAGCACTTTCCTAGACACACAGTTAAATATCTTCTTGAGATCAATGAATGCTAAGTAGAAAGTTTTCATAGATATGATGTACCTTTCCTGCGCCAAAAAAAGTCTTAAAATTCCCATTTTCTCTGCCAACGTTTTTCAGTTTTATTATCAAACGATTAATTGTAAGATCTAGTATCTGAATTATTCAAATTAAACATTCTTGAATAACTATTGATTTTTGACTATCATATTTTAATTCATCTCCAGAAAGTACCTCCCCCCTGACACAATCCTCTACCTGTATAAGAGTCAATCCGTGGTCCCCCTCCCTGTAAGACATTCACAGCAAGAACATGCCTAGCTACAATGAAAATGGCATCCGGCATGTCCAAGATATGCTCAGGCAGTTTCATTACCTAGCCAGTAAGCTTAAGGCCACGATTTCACCATTTTAGATACACTTTTCCCCTGCAACATCCTGGTTACTGCAGTCTATTTGTTTTGGTTAACCGGTAGATATCAATACTGTTAGGTGAAACAATTCAAACAGCATGTTTGGCTTCAACCTCAGCCTCAAATACGCTCCTTGTCCTCTTGAGCATATAGTAAACTTTGAAATGTGCCCATTTCTCCTCGTTGCATCTTCAACACGATTATTCCACCACCAGGTCTCTGGTCTCCACTGATTGTTTTTAGAGAGGCCACATACCTTGATGGCTGCATTCATAAGAGGGCCTTTCAATGCAGACCACACATCTTCCACAGCATTTTCAGAACTGTTTTCTGTAGCAACACTATCAACCTTGGCATTACAAATTCTATAGAACTGGCCAGCAATAGCTTCGTTCTTCAGTTTGAAGATGCAAGGTGTACAATTGTGTTTTCATTCTTGGTACGTTAACCAATAAGCCACAAGCCACAAATTGGTGCTGTTGAACGCTTTTTTCTGCACTGGGATGACTTTAACACTGCTTGCTACCCCTCTGAAATTCTTTCACAACAAGATGTAATCTATATGGGTTTTGTAGTTCCCAGAATAAAAAATTACCAAGTGGGGGGGGGGAGCTCTTTTCTTAAACTATATGTTGCCAATGAGAAGGTCATTGACGACTGCAAATTCTAGAATTCTCCTCCCACTAGCATTCCGGGTCCCAAGGCTGTAGCCACCATCCACCTCATTGAAAGCACCAGCAGCAGTTTTAACATGAACATTATTCCAGTCACCCACAAGAATAAGAGTTTTGGTGGCAGGTATCTTGGAAACTGTGTTTTGCAGCTGGTCATAGAAATGATCTTTTATATCTTCAGGGAGTCCGGATTGTGGCGCATAGACAGATAGGAAGGTGAAAACAACCTTACCGATCACTAACCTTAGAAGAATCCTGTCCGAAACACGTTGGACTTCAAGAATTTTTCAACTCGACACTCTGTCAGTAGCACAGCAGCATCACCTTGACCAACCTTGTTCCTGCACCAGAAGAATTTATAGCAGTAGTCTTTGCAACTCGGGAGCCGTGTTTGATTTTACATTAGTCCACCAACCCATCTGTGCCCTTGCACACCACACAAGTCAACCCTCCTTCTCGTTAAAGTTTCAACCAGTTTGCCGTTCCACCTCTTAAGTGTGCCCACATTCCAAGTGGCCACGTTAAGCTTTGTAGAGTGCTAGCAGGATTCGCAGTGAAAGCTTGACTGTGCTTCAGGGGAGGTCAAGCCAGAGACGTTAATTGTCCGAAAACACCGTTTATATTTGAAACAATTTTGAGATTTGCCATAATAGTTGAAGCAAGGGTTTAATGGGGTGGCTGCTCTGCCTATCCCCAACTCAGAACTGTGTGGCTGCCATTGTTCACTCAGGGGAAGATCGTCCACCTAACGACAATGGCATTTTTGCTTTTTGTCAGCACATCAGTTTGTCAATGTCTGCAGCAGGAGCTTACTGCTATCCAGATTGACACAGCTCGTGACCCAAAGAGAGTGGGAGGCATATATATATATATGTCACATAGTATACCAGTGTAAATATGACTGCAGTGGACTATTAATGGACCTGTTTGGCGTCCAAAACCACCAACATGTTAACTACTACACATCCGGTCTGTTGGAGCATGCTAGTAAACATAGTTGTGTGAATATCATGCAGGATGAACTTCCTCTGAAACTGCCACATTCTCTCTGTCGAAGCATCCGTTAGTTAAAAATCGCCACAGGAACTACAAATACATGTAAAAAAAATAGAGGGATTTTTTTTATCGAAGTTAGACTCCTCTAGATCCAACGGGTTCAGGCTATGCTTGAGCATATTAACAGGGGTACCGCGTGAAGGGTGTGACTCTTTGCTATGCACAGGCGCTCATTTACTATAGAGAGGCGAACTGCAGACTAACTACACTAAGTGCTTTGAGGCGCATCATATAGTGCTGGGTGCCATGGAGGGCCAACTCTGAAAGGTATTATCCCTCTGCATGAATGTCCTTAACCACCACAGCAGACTAAATGTGATCGAAGAAAAAATAAAGAAAAATAGGCTTCGTCTTTGTGAGGTCTTAACCAAGTTTCCTTTCTAAATTTAAAATAACCTCAGCAAATGTGACGCAATGCAAAGTAAAGCATTTGAAACTAATTACTGTTGGTGACAACCTATTTTATTATGAAATTCAAATAAGTTCAAATGTTTTGTTGTTAGGTGCATGTCAGAGTAACCTAGTTTGGCATTTTTTTTTTAAATTATGCTGAACTACATTCGTTAAACTACATTCTGAATAAATAATGGCAGCATTAAATTGTTTTTAATTTCAGTTTAGACGGAGGGAAGTTACTCATTTCTTTAAAAGAATGCACATTTTTATTTAATTCAGAATTTTTTTAAAGTTCTTCATATTTCTATACTATTTTCATATATCTAAATGGTCTAAAAATAGTGTCAAACTATTATTCAGACATGACTGTATTTCATACAAAATATCTAACAAAATCCTTGCAGTTTGCCCTTTTAGAACAAATGCGAAATTTAAACAGACATAAAAATACTTTAGTTTGAAAGTAAAATTTATTTACAATTCATTTTTTTTTTGTATTTCAAATCACAATTTGATAGCTTAAATAATGTAGCAGGCGACATCAGTGAACAGATAATGTATAATTTTCCTTCCCATATAAGAGATAAGAACAGAGTAATGTATCATGGTCAGATCAACAAATGGTATTAATGACCGCTATGTAATTTGGACGATGTTGGTGCCAGTTTGTAATAGTTGCTAATAAAAAATGAAAAATTGATTCGAAAGTTTGTTAGCTCCATGGCAAATTTTCAGAGCACATTTTGTCCTACAAGTTGAGTAAAAACTTTATCCACTTTAAGAACGATCTTCCCTGCACTGAAAATTTAGTACCCCCACATCCCCTGTTAGATAACTTTGATTCTCATTAAATTAAGGAAATGCATCAAAGAGTTGAGAAGTTCAAAATAGTAAGCACCGGTTTTGCTTATTACTATTGTTAAGGATTGACAATATAAATTATGAAAAACAGCAAGAAAAAAAATATCTGCTGAAACCAGCCATTTTTGGAGCCTAAGACTCGTCGGTTTTGTCTTCGTAGTATACACCGGGTCTGCTCGGAAGATTATCAACAATGACAGAAAACATCTGAAGAAGGTCCGACCAAAGCATTGTGAATATAATAACCCCAATGTTGATAATATAAATAAACAATGTATTTAATATTATATTGCGGTTATTTATATTGCTTTTGGGTTGTGCATATTATCACAGGGGATTTCATAAGTTCTTGTCTGTCTTTTCTATTTATGAGAGCTACAAATATTTTACTTTAATAGGAAAACCTCTTTCCATATTTCGATAAGTTGTTGTGAAGATGGTAAGGATACACTTTATTCCTTTCATTTGTTTGAGTGTAATAATCGCTGATTCTTGTTATTGTAAGGAACTTTCTTGACTTTATCATTTTAAAAGAAAAAAATATTTAGAGCTTAAATAGTAGTAACGACATTATATAAGGATGATATTTATTCGTTTATGAATTGGTTTTCTATGAATATCTTTGTATATAAATTTGATTTTACATTAATAACATTTGGGTAATGTTTTATTTTGATTGTTATTGCTACACTGTTTCAACTGATGATTAGCCTTCTTCAGGTATCATAGTCAAAAATGATAGTTACATTGTCTAAAGTATTTGTAACAATGAAAACCAAAAACCAAAATCTTTTTTCTTGAATGTCATCATACGATAACTGTATCTGCGCTTAAATTATTTTCTGTGGCTCCTATAAATAATTTCTCTTCATTGTTAACATTATTTACTGTTGCTATGTATATAAGATTATTTTCTTCAACATTTGTTGAACAATGGACGAATTTTATTATAGAAATTGCTATTATTAACACTAACAGCATTATCACTATTCCTGTTACTATCATTTTATTGTGTTCATTTATTATTGATGGTATATTATCCATGCAACAATAAGTAAGTTTAATGCTACTCATATTGATAATTTTTAATAGTTTATTGCTTTTAGGGAAATGTTTATCAATTATCTTAACGAATACTTTGCCAATCTGTGTTTTTACTTCCCTATTATAAATTGGATTGAACCAAATTATATTTTGTTTTGTTATTTTTCTGTTTATTTTTATTGTTAATTTATCATATTTTTTTAATCATATTTTATATCTGTTGGAAGTAAATTTTATTATCATTTATTACTGATATAGCTCTCTTCAAGCTCTTTATTGGTCCAAGATCTTAATTCGGTTTTGTTTCGAGTTTCAAAGGTTTATATATATATATATATATATATCTATATATATAAATAATGCGTGTTACTTCAGCAGGCGAACACTCGGACAACGGCTGCCTTAAACAGGTTTAATCTCTTGTTGATTTATCGGGTTATTGATAGTGGCTGTGTGGGCTAAAGCATCGGAATTCGAGTTTGAAACATGATCCGTGTTCCAGGGTTCGAGTCCAGCGACTGGTATGAATAATCATCTCTACAATGACGATTTACGAAAAGAATGAAATATATACGGATGCAGATAAAACAAATATTTATAATTTATCATATATATATATATATATATATATATATAGTAATCCAGGTATAATAATTCTGTAAATACTTCTGTAAAGTTTCTAACAGCTGTTGATCGATAATATCGACACGCCAGTGTCTCTGATTTTGTACATGTCTGTATAAATAAAAATAAGCATATATATATATATATATATATGGTGACCTCCAAGAAAAATGCCACTCATGGTATCGTTAAAAAAATTTGCAATCCTTTCTGCAATCCAACCATGTATGGCACAAATAAACTTCAGTCTATGCTTGACTTGTCTACTCAGTTTCAGTCATGAAACAGTTTTTGTTTTATCGCCGTGCAAGAATATGTGGGGACACTGTAGGGTTTGTCTCATCAGTAGGAAATGTAAACCTATATTGGCTTCACATTCAGTGGACTTTAACCCCTCCCTCCCCCAAGATTTTTATTTGTAGGGTTGTTTAAAAGATAACGTCTATCAAACTAATCCCTCTGACTATTTCTGAACTGAAGAGGCCGATCACAGCCTAAATCCGTTATATCCAGGTGTGTTTGCAACACAGAGGTGCCCATTATTGAACGGTGATAAAACAAAGATTGTTTGACATTCATGACTAGCTTAGACTGAAGTTTATTTGTATCACATGTGGTTGGATAGCAGAAAGCAATGTGAATTTTATTAACGATTTAATGTGTGGGTGGTATGTGTATATGTTATATATATATATGTCATCCACAGATGGACTGTTTCACTATCACGGCTCTTCAGTGTGGGTAGACGTGCGAGTGTTCTAGTTTGAGATTGAATCCCAGTGGGTTTTTCAACCGTCCGAACTTTTATCCAATGTGGCATCTACACAAATGCGGAAAGGAGGATCTGACTTTTTATATAAAGAACAGCAGCAGTCAAACTCGTACAGGATTCGAACCGGTTCCTCGTGTATAAAGGGAGCTTTAAACAATTATTTTTATCGTAAATATTTTAATATCCACATTCATGCTTCGTCTTAACCAAGGTTCATCAGTGTTGTTTATATATTTGAATAACACTAACAGTTAAATTACCCTGCTATATTGTCGCAAAAATCAATTTCTCCCTTCCTATCTTTCATTTATATTCCTTGTTATTTTTTTATTTTGTTTTATTTTGACAATTCTCAGCGAAACATTATTGCTATCTTTTTTTTTCCTTTTTTATTTATGAAATCGGTGCCTGGGACGAAAGCTGACGATTTCGATCATGGCTACTATTATTACATTCCAGATTCACCCCTCAAGAAGCTTGATGACCCCCCCCCCCCCCAAAAAAAAAAAAGAAAATTAAGCATTGCTGTAGCATGAAGCTGGTTATAACCTCACTGTGTTGTATCCAGGCGAAACACAAAGTGACATTAACTGATAACTGTCTACACAATGGTGTGTAATATTTGTTGAAATGGCTATTCTGAATGGTAATTCAATCATGACTAAAAAT
Organism: Sepiola atlantica; assembly: GCA_963556195.1. Lineage (NCBI taxonomy): Eukaryota > Metazoa > Mollusca > Cephalopoda > Sepiida > Sepiolidae > Sepiola > Sepiola atlantica. The sequence continues at coordinate 118,081,105 of OY744516.1, read as the reverse complement.
AAACTGAGGGGTGGGGGTGGGCGTCAATTTTATCTACTCAGTAACTCTTACTTTCGGTCAATCTTACAGAGCTGGTTTTAATGTTTTATTTTTAATACATCCCTATATTAATAAAATTGTGTTATCGTTTCTCATGTGTCTGTATGTGTGTTTATTTGCCTGTATGTGACTTGCACATGAGACAAATTTGTTTACTATTGATTATTTATTCAAATCAAAAATGCAATAAATCAAAATATTAAAATTAACTTTAAAAAAATCCTATTTAAAGAACATTTATTTCGAAATTAAATCTACCAGAACGAATTTCGATTTCTTTGTGAACAACTTAGTCATTTCAATCTTTTTTTTAATATTTGGAAAACAAATAATTAATTACTTTGTGACCCTTTGAAATTTGGAAGTATTTAAACTATTAACGAGAAAGTTGGAAGCTATTTTCATCCAATAATTTCATGAATACAGATTAAAACATTATCTTTAGAAATTTAGTACTAGTCTTATAAGAATTTAGTTCCATTAATAATCTAATGATCAAACAATGCCATGATAATTAAATTTAACTTTCAAAATTCTATTTAAACAAATTAATATAGTTAAAAAGAATATAAAAAAGTAAAACAAAAATTGAACTTAAAGACTCCCAAGGAAACACTGGATATATATATATATATATATATATATATGAGAAAGGAAGGATGAGAGTAAATTAATATCATTTTTCTCCTCTTTCTTTTTTTTTTCTTTTTCATTCCCTCATTGTCATATTCACAGCACATTTAAAAACTTTCCTTCTAACTTACTTATATTCACACATTCCTGACATAGCCCGCTGGTCAATATTCCTCCCCACCAAAAATTTCACACCTAACCACAACAAAATCTTCCCTCTGCCCCCCCCCCTCACCCATCTCTCCCTTTCGACTACTTCTTTCACACTCTTATCACCCACCCCACCCACTTTCAAATCATCTTCATTTCTTCAAATCTTTTTCCAAAACAATGATACTACCTACACACCAAAGACACAGTTTCCCCCTTCCCTCCTCTTTCCCCAGCCCCTCAAAATCCATGCTACACCTCACCACAACAAAAACCTCAGCACCCCCTCCCCTCTCTGCCACTCTGAGACAAATTCACTAACACTCCCACCCCTCATCTTTTTCACTCACAGCCATCCACATTCATTTCACTCTCTGCCACCGACTTCTCTCAGCCCGGACCTTGGTCCTGCGATCCCAGTAGTGGCTACTACTTCTCATCAACCCATCATGTCAACCCAATATTTCTATGTACTTGCATGACATTTTTCTTTAAATTATCATCCTGAAGAAGTCTTACAAATAAAGACGAAACGTTGATGAATACATAAAAAAAAACATCTTTCTGTTTTTCCTTTTTCATTTCCCATATCTATATATATATATATATATATATATATATGAGTTATCTGGCCAGATATAGGTTAGCTGTGAAGTCAATTTTTAAAAGCTGTCCAATGCATGTCAGCATGTAAAACGGACATTGATGATATATATATATATATATATATATATATCGAGATTTTCTTATATTTGCTTGATCAGTACAGCTCCACTGTACGAGTCTTATTTTTCACTTTGTGATATTTCTTTGTTTATCCCAAGCCTCATGGACTAAATAAATCGTTTGTTTAGTGATATTACATGCACAAACATTAGCATCAACAAAAAAAGCAGTATAATACATAATATATTATCAGAAAGAAATTCCAATGTTAAACATATTACAAGTTCATATTTCACTCGCTTGACACAGCTAGAAGATATGGTTATTCCGCTAGTAAAAACGTAAACAAAAATTCACCACAGAGATTGGGGGGGGGGGTATTTGTACAATTTCAGCTTTCTCTAGATGTTCTGCTCGTTTGTCATGCAGTCTAACCCTTAACCCCATGCGGTCTAACCCTTAACCCCATGCGGTCTAACCCTTAACCCCATGTGTTAGATAGTCTCTCTTCTGAAGCACATGTTCCTATTCTGTACGAGTCTCATGGTATTTTTTGTTTATTTCCAGTCCCGAGGACTAAATAAATCGTGTGTTTAGTAATATAACCTACATTATCATAAAAGAAAGCATAATAGGTCAGAAAGCGACATAATACTGTCAGAAATAAATTTCAATACTAAACATATAACAATATTGATTGTAAATGATTCATTAAATATAAATTATTTTACCCATAACAATAAGGAAATCTGGTGTTAATACCTTTGCTGATTGAAATAATAGATTTAACTTGATGTGAACTCCGTTTGTTGATTCTATAGTCCACCTGCATTTTTCTTTCCCAATTTAAGTGCGTTCTTTTATACGTTGTTTTTTGTCACCGAACACAAATAAAATGTGACCTAAAGTTGTTTATTCAAATCATAGAGATACTTTCTAATAAAGATGTTTTTTTTTTCTATTTGTAAGTATGTGTTACCTTTTTGCAATATCACTCGAGATTAATTAAACAAATATAGAAGCCAACATAAAACCAGATTGCCTCCAGAAAACATGACTTGCTAATTCATTTCCACTTGTTTCATCTGGACGCCATTTTGCATTTTAGTTTTCTTTGCTCATAATTATTCATTAATTTTGCCTTTCTTTTTTCGCTGTTTGTATTTGCATGGAAATTGCCTTGCTGATATTTACAGGGGACAATTAATATTCCCAATTTTTCAACAAGTGTTGTTTTCTTTTTCATTGAGTGGTTTAAAATTTTATGGCAAAGGCAGTTGCTTTTCTAAATTTGAAATCTTCTCAATCAAATGAATCTCAATGAATATCCTCACGTCTCTCTTCATTCACATTGTTCCCTATCAAATAATATTTATTCCTTTTTTATCTGGAAGATTATTTCTTACATCATAATTTAATTTGCCTTCAAGTATTTCATGACATTTTGAATGTCATAAGTTTTGTTTCGATGCTAAAGAAAAATAAAGGGAAGCTTGCATGAAGAACACTTTGATGAAAGCAAATATCAAGGTTAATGGTTGGGAAAAGTCACCTTTTGATTGTTCTTTGTGGAGGAAGTCAATGCAGATTTGTAAGACGTCATTTGAAAGGAATCGTATCCATCATGAGATACGCAAAAGCATACACATCTTACACCACAGACGTCTCATTGAAGCTGCTGTCATCCCTGATTTTAATCATATGATCAGATAAGGTATGGAATTTTTCAAAATTTGCCCAGTCTAGAAAAAGGATGAAAGAAAATTACATTGAAATTAGCCATTTTTTTCCCCATACACTTCTGAATTTTCCACTTACTGCTTACTTTTTCCTTTTACCCGCTATAGTATCAATATGTTCACAGATTTTTCATCCCGGCTCTCCTTCTCTCCTCAATCGAAATATCTTGATACGAGTCATTTTCTACACCTTTTTCGCACATTCTGTGACGATCCACTGACCTCACCTTAGCTCCTTTTCCTTCTCCAATAATACGACTACCTCTAGTTTACCTGGTCTACCCAACCACTTTCCCCTATTTCTCTGCCATCCTCGTTTTTATCACCCTCTTACAATTCCTTCCTTCTCATATTCGTCTCTGTATAAAAGGTATCAAATATACCGTTGCTTGACTCTGACAAAGGTTCTGTTCAATAAAAGAAGCGAAATATTAGTCTACTTGATGGATTTTACACATGATTTTGTCTTTCAGATTTTGTGGCTTGTCCACTTTTCTATTTTAATTTTTCTATACATTCTGTCGGATTTTATCCCTTTATTCAATCTCATACGCATATATATATATATATATATATATATATATATCATAACTCAATAGTAATTTTTAAACTTTCAGCCAATTTCTGTGTAGTCTAAAGGAATTAAAAATGGTATATATATATATATATATATATATATATATGTTTGGAAAAAGAAACAAACGGAAAACAGGTTAGAATGCAGGAGAAAAACAAGAGATTTGACCGGTTTCGTTCATATTATCGAACTTCTTCAGAAAAAGTGAAGATTTTGGAAAAAAATTTATTTTGAAGGCACACACATGGGAGAAGGAAAAGATGATCTGATTGGACCATAGCCCAATCGGATCATCTTTTCCTTCAAAATAAAATTGTTTCCAAATCTTCACTTTTTCTGAAGACGTTCGATAATACGAACAAAACCGGTCAAATCTCTTGTTTTTGTTTTTCTCCTCCACTTTAACCTGTTTTCCGTTTGTCTCTTTTTTCAAACATTTTGTCTACCACGGCATTTCATTTTCATGACTTATCGTGTACCTTACCCCATATACATATATATCATTCACATACGGCCGTGTGTGAATAATATGCTTACGGTCAACATTTACCTAGTATGACCAATTCTTGGGCTTGCCATTAATTCAGATTTCATCCAAACTTAATGCTGTTTTTTTTGCACTAAAATTGACTAGTCCTAAGCCTTTTTTGAACATAAATAAAATAAAATTTGGTCCTGTAGAAAAAAGTTATTCAAAATATGTGTGGTCATCAGTGTGTATGGTAACGCCCCCCCCCCCATTGACTTTTTTTATTTAAAACAAATATTTATTTTTTTTATATCCAAAATGTAGAAAACAGCACAAGGAATCTAAAAATATAGATATCTTGAAAAGAGTTTGAGATATGAAAGGGTTGAGCAGCTTAAATTGACAAAAATGTCAATTGAATAACGCTCCTCATGCCCTTTAACTCGACGTAACTTTTTAAATTATAAATATAATTTAAGGATGGAAAAATAGAAAGATATAACTCGATGAGTTGATTCGAAATATGTTAGTATTACAAAGATTGGGGTCATAGAAACCGAGTTGTGTGACTTTAAGTAGAAAAAAAAAGAAAGTGATAATTGACTTTTGAAGCTAAATTTTTCAGGAAAAAAGGCCAAACTGAAAACTGAAGCTACATTTTTAGATGAAAGTAAGCCAAAAAAATGCCAAATTGAAAATTCTCTTTATTAATGAAGAAAATGAAGAAAAAATAGCTATATTGAAGATATTAACTCTTGAGTATGTTGAAGATGTTAACCCCCAAATATTTGGGGGGTTTTCTATTAGTTTTGTATTGTTTTCTTAGCAGTGAAAACAAAGATGTTTCCTATGAAATTGAAACTGTGGGCTTTTTATATATACTTTTTGTGGAAAATTAAAAAAAAAAATTAATATAATTATTGCACTAAATAAATAATACTTTCTACAGTATACATATTAATTTTTATATCGTACTGGAAGACTTGAACATGTTATATTTAAATAATTGTTGATAAATTTGAAGATAGATACCCTCAGACCCCTCCCCCCCTCCTCGAAACAAAAATGAGATTATCCTTTTTTTAGGCGATTACGTGTTGGAAAGGAAAACAATTATTTCAGAATTTAGCGTTTTGCATATAAATTTAACATAAAATTATCACCCATTTCTGGCCGCTCACTATCGGGATAGTTTTAAGAGCATATAACCATATTTTTTTGCAAAGGTATATAAATTGGTTTTTTTGGGGGGGGGGGGGGGAATAAAAAAATCCATTAATCCTACCACTAACCCTAAGTCCATATGGAAACAGTCAGCCCTCCATCCCAAAAAAACAAAA
>OY744516.1:118035492-118070492 GCA_963556195.1 Sepiola atlantica | reverse complement strand
AAAAAACCTATTTTAGCTTTGATGTGTGTAGAAAGATTAAAACTTAAAAACAAAATCAATCTAAGAGAAACAATCTATTCTCAATAAATCTGTTGCTTCTCATGGTCATAAAATAAACAGACACAAAATTCCTTGATTCAGATGACTTCCAAAATTGAATAGACTTCTTTACCCAAAGATAAATCTCCGGTAAAATTTTCATTTGTAGTTTTATGAAATTTCATAAACGACGGACAAATGATATTTCCTTGGGTGGATCTATCTTCCTCTTTCAATTGATTGGGATGTCTCTACATTAGCTCTTGGTCTTATATGGACTCATCTTTTACTTCCACATTTTCCTTTCCTGTATGTGTTTTCAACATCATCTGATGCCATCCTTGACATCCGAACCGGAGTTCAAAGGCCAACCTTTTGTTTTTTGTCAGGATGTAACAAAGTACCATCATACATTTAGATGTAATTGATTGGTTCAAAATTTAGATGGAATACATTGGTTTAAAATTTAGATGGGATTCATTGGTTTAAAATTTAGATGGGATACATTGGTTTAAAATTTAGATGGGATACATTGGTCTGAAATTTAGATGGGATACATTGGTCTGAAATTTAGATGGGATTCATTGGTCTGAAATTTAGATGGGATTCATTGGTTTGAAATTTAGATGGGATTCATTGGTTTGAAATTTAGATCGGATGTACTACCTTCCATAGAAATAACGATAGAGTAGAGAAAGACTAGCAACGTATCTTCTGTGAGAAATGAACTGTATAGAATAGAAGATATCATCCCTCACTACATTGTGCTTTGTGAAGGCAAGGAAGAATGCTCTGAGCGGCACCTCCCCAGATGTGGCAGCAGTACTTCATCATAGTTTATAGAGTATAACATGGGTCTATGATAAAAAACAAAACATTTGAAATAAAGTTCTTCTCAATCCAAGATGAAACAGCTACTCCAATTATTCAAACGGTTACAAACCCTAGTCATGGTTACGTTTCATGCTAAGAAGTTTGTCATAGCGATGATTGCAAGTGTCATACATTTTTGGCCCTCATCCCAGCTTAGTTTCCTACTAAAGCTAGTCTCATCGAGCCAACCATTCTTTTTATAGCTGGGTGAAAGAGAGATTGATTTATATCTTTGTCAAGGGAAAGACATTAATAAAAATAGTAAATTCAGTAAAGTTGACATGCGAAACATGAAAAAATATAACCTGCATTCAACGCACAGCCATTTAGCTGTGTAACATTTATTCCGAAGTGGTCAAATACTGAATTGTGATCCAAAGTAAGAGCATTGAAAAGTGGCTTCTTAGTTTTAGAAAGATGGTACACATCAGAGATGCTGATTCATATTTATTTAAATGCTGACAGAAATATCCGATGTTGCCTTTCAAATTACGTATTATAGAATTCTAATATCGACGAACATCTCGCCTACTTTGGTTGATGAACGGACGACGCATACAGCTTCACCAGAATGTTTTCACAAATCAATCGTATAAAAAAGAAAAAAAAAACTCATGTACGGTTTCGGCATAAAATGACCCAACGATGGTTAACATGCTGTAAAACACAACAACATCCTCATCTCTACAGAAAAATTCTAAATAGACATCCACTTCTAATATAAAAAAAATGGAAATAAATAATTTTCAATAATAAATTTCAAATCAAGTTTAAATGTCTAAAATTAATCTTAATGAAATGTTGGCATTTGAATTCAGTTCAAAGTTGCAATTGTCCACTAATTTAATCAAGTTATTTCGCTTCCAATGCAATGTACTGTAAAATAAAACTATGACTTGAAGAAAAAGTAATTTTAGCTAAAAAGGTTTGTGTATCATTGAGTTGTATTGTAACCTATTTGCCAAATTTTATTATTTTATGTTGAGGAATATTTGTGGAATAACCCAAACTACCTCTTGAGTAATATAATGGACAACAGCAACACTATTTAGAGACTGTGTGTGTGTGTGACAGTAGAGAAAGAATCGTATTTAGTATTTATTGTCTATATTATTGCCTAAACTCTACTACTTATTTTATACCCGAAAACCCATTTTCGTATCTGAAGTTTCAGTATACAACAGTCATGGAAACAATTTTGGCCAGTATTAGCAATGTTTTAACCTGCATACGCCGTGTGCTCTTGGTGTTAGACAAATTCAGTTTCTTTGTGTTATTATGGGATGTATCTGAACCTCCAGGTCAAATTGATCTGATAAAAAATGCTGATAGTGTTTCAAGAAAAAACATACAAACCTTGGAGCTTATTCTATTGGGTTGACAAATAATGTATCAACGTTTCTGAACCTTGCCCATAGTTGTTTTTATTACAGTCCCTCGGCTTCACCAATTCTTTGGTCATTTGACATGGATTTTTGTGGAGAAGTCGATTCAATTGCTCTTCATCGAATTTAAATGGTCGACTGATGTGTGACCCGTTCTTGAGATGAAAATTCACACTTTTGAAATATGAAAACCAACGGAGCCTCCCTCTGTTGGTTTTCATATTTCAAAAGTGCATACTTTGAGGCATTGCCCCTACCTCCATACGCAGCAGAAATCTCACACCTCGATTAAATCCAAAAAGCAAATAGTAGCAAAAATGCTCAGTTTTATTTACTTGACATTCCATTTTAAGGATCTGAAAATGCACAAAAATCAAAACGACATTTTATTGTGAAGCAAAATATTCCTTTTCAAATAATATCAAACATTTTCTGAGTGCATTGAAAAAAAAATCATCAAATATTCCTTAACCCAATAATAGACTTTTGATGGGTATTCTTCTCATGAATAAATAATCTTCAAGATTAGATAAATTGACCGAGGTTTGTATGGAAGAGCAGCATTCATAAAATAAGTATACAGTCAATTTTGTCAATTGGGAATAGACCTTGTTCCCTAGCTCATTGGTATGACTTGTTGGAACTTAAAGGCAGAAAAGCCGCCCCACCCCACAAAAAGGACAACCCACTACCGCGATAAATTAAATAATCTTTGAGTTATTTCGGTTATCTGACTTTCTCACATGAACATTCTTTTATTGCAGAAGCAACGCTTGAATGTGCCGCATAGCAATAACGTTCAGAAAACAACTTTGTCTAAAAAAAGGGCAGCTCGGTAGGAATCGGTTTTCTCTTTTTTACTTTGATATCTTTTCCTTTTTCGTTAAGAACTCACAGAAGCAATGAAAACAATATTCTCACTAAAATAGGATTACAAAATCCTCAGATGGAGCCAGTTGCGATATATTTTCTGCATTTTCAATAAAACCCTGACAACACTTTCATTTATAAGAATAAAAATACTTGAAATAATTCCAGTCTTCTGCGTTGACTAAATTCTTATTTCAACCCAAAACCGTTTTTATTAGCAAATCCTGGACACTGATATGTGCAGAGTTTCTTAGTGTGTATAGAATCTGACTAAAAGCGAAAAAATAAAATATACTATTTTTTTGTCCTGATACTACTTTCAGAATGAATGCTGCACATTGTTCAAATATTTTTGGAAAAAATTGAAACATATACATGTCTGCTGCAAGGTTCCATTCCTGTTAAAAATCAAGTTAGAATATTATTTAAACGAAATAAAGAAATAAACAATTGAAATCTGGATTACTTTTTGTCTATTTTAAGTTGAAAATACTTAATTTGACTCAATGAAATTTATTGATGCTAAATAAAATTATTGTGATGTAATTATATTTTTCTTTCTCCTAATTTCCTCGTGTCCATACTCCTTATCGCAACAAAATGTTACCAATGTTGCTCTGCCAAATGATATCTCTCCGAACAATCTTTCATCCAGCACACACACCAACGTAGTCACCAACTCAAATAACCAACTCTTAGTCGCCCACTTCCTTCAAAACATTCCCCTTTTATTGCCAGTGACATTGCACTCATGCAAATGAGCAGTGAGCTCTTCTGCCAGAGAGATCAGGAAGTAATGGGAGGTCTTTGCTATAACTAGCCATTTCACTCAGGTTCTGTTTCTTTATGAATCCATTCCTGGCTGGGGTAAGTCATACTTTGCTAACCACATGTGATTTATATGATCGATTAATAAAAGTTTAAAAAAACATTAAACGTAAAATTCTCTTATGATTTGAACTTTTGTAAAAGATATTGGTAGGCAAACTTAAGCTGACTCTTAAAACAAAACTTTAAAAAATTGATTTTAGTTAAAAAAAAAAAATAAATAAATATCAAACTATACCCGGAAAAAAGCTTCTTTGACCAGGTGGAATTGGGCGGTATCTGCGAACCTCTTTGGCTGGTGTAAAGATTACCCAAAGCCATGTATCGATCTATTGTCAACGGCAAATCATCTTGGTAGAATTAGCATATGAAAGTCGGATAGAACGAAGCCACCAATACTAACTAGCAAACACAAAGATAAAAAGGAGCTAGGAAAGGAAGAGGATAGTGTCATCAACACATGTCAGCATGTAAAACAGACGTTCAACCGAATGATTATAATGATGATGATGATGATGAGATTGGAGCAAGAGGATTTGCTGTGGGAACCCTGTGCCGAATTGCAATCAAAAACCGTATTAGAAGCAAAAGTATAAAATGTCTCACAGAAAAAAACGGAATATAGCTGAATGTGGATATGGAGAAAAAGAAATATCCCATAGACCAATTTAAAATAAAGAACATTGGAACTCTGTGTTCACTAGTAGGTGATAATATAATGAGATTTATGCAATATTTTGCAGGTTTGTATCTTTTTAAACGATCAGATTTTGCCATTATTCGTTTTAAATAATGAAATGATATAATAGAGTCGTACATAACTGAAGGGGGTGAGTAAAATAAAAACCATCGAGAGGAAAAGCCTGAAACGGTGCACATTCTCTCCTGATGGCCCCTTAAAGACTATTGCACAATCTATTTAAAAGTAGAACTGCTTGGTGGAAATAATAATGTCATGAGGAGCAGTTTACTATCTCACTGTTTGGTGAATTTCAATCGTCAAGTAATTTCCTTCTTCCTAGCGATTAGCATTCTATTATAGTCTTTGTCCGGGCCTTCGGGTCTGGATTTACGCCGGTTTATCGGTTTCCGTCCTGTGCAGTTCTAGGAGGTGCACCCTCCCAGGCTTTGCCTTCTCACCCTTTGGGAGGGGGTTAGTTAATTGCTAATCGCCTGAGGCGCCCCTACCGGGGAATGCCGACTGGGTTGCCCAGGCAACTTTTAAATAGCCAGAGTGCTCAAATTCTCGAGCGCTGGTTTTTTCCTACTTTCCCGACCTTGTGTCACATCTTACCTTATGGGAGAAAGATAAATAGAATAGGCTTACTTAATTGTTAGGTTACTGGATGTGATTACTTAATTGTTAGGTTACTGGATGTGATTACTTAATTGTTTGGTTACTGGATGTGATTACTTAATTGTTAGGTTACTGGATGTGATTACTTAATTGTTAGGTTACTGGATGTGATTACTTAATTGTTAGGTTACTGGATGTGATTACTTAATTGTTTGGTCACTGGATGTGATTACTTAATTGTTAGGTTACTGGATGGGATTACTTAATTGTTTGGTTACTGGATGTGATTACTTAATTGTTAGGTTACTGGATGTGATTACTTAATTGTTAGGTTACTGGATGTGATTACTTAATTGTTAGGTTACTGGATGTGATTACTTAATTGTTAGGTTACTGGATGTGATTACTTAATTGTTAGGTTACTGGATGTGATTACTTAATTGTTAGGTTACTGGATGTGATTACTTAATTGTTAGGTTACTGGATGTGATTACTTAATTGTTAGGTTACTGGATGTGATTACTTAATTGTTTGGTCACTGGATGTGATTACTTAATTGTTTGGTCACTGGATGTGATTACTTAATTGTTAGGTTACTGGATGTGATTACTTAATTGTTTGGTTACTGGATGTGATTACTTAATTGTTTGGTTACTGGATGTGATTACTTAATTGTTAGGTTACTGGATGTGATTACTTAATTGTTAGGTTACTGGATGTGATTACTTAATTGTTAGGTTACTGGATGTGATTACTTAATTGTTAGGTTACTGGATGTGATTACTTAATTGTTAGGTTACTGGATGTGATTACTTAATTGTTAGGTTACTGGATGTGATTACTTAATTGTTTGGTTACTGGATGTGATTACTTAATTGTTTGGTTACTGGATGTGATTACTTAATTGTTAGGTTACTGGATGTGATTACTTAATTGTTTGTTTGGTTACTGGATGTGATTACTTAATTGTTTGGTTACTGGATGTGATCACTTAATTGTTAGGTTTCTGGATGTGATTCTGAACTCGCAGGTTCAAAACACAACTAAATGTTGTAAATTATATAGATTGGACTAATTTTGCCTGAATTTTTGTCATCTCTTTTAAATAGAGTGAGGATTGTTCTTGTTATTACAATTAAAAATGAAATCACTTTTAATTTTGAAATAAATTTTCAAAATATTCTTTTTCGTTTGATTTTTGTTCATTTGTTTGTGCAGACAAATGCTTCAAAGAATATGGAAGATAGCAGCCAAGCAATATAATGTTAAAAAAATAACTTGAATATGAGTCACACTAAATAACTTCAGAATATTCTGAGCCAACACTGTCATTTAAATCACCACTGTTCATCAAATTGGTCTTTGAACAAAAAAATGATGTGATAATTGAAGTTAAATGTTTTCATATATTTGTTTAATACGTTCTGTTCATACTTTCAGAGTTCATAAAAATCTACTAATATACTTATCGTGTATACTGTATATATCTTGCTGTTAGATCATGTTGAAACAAACATAGGTTTTTGTTGGATCACCAAAGTTAAGTGACGTTAAACCTAGTTAGTACTTAGATGAGTGACCGTTAGGTATTCCTTGGGAATACCAGATTCCATATGTACACACTCTATCCAGATGTATAAATGAATAGCAGCCTAGCTGGGATTAAAATCGGCAGCAGACTAGTGTCTTATCACGAAGGTGCTATATGACATCTATTTTGTTGAGCTCTACAAAGACTTAAACAGAAATAAGTACCATTTCTATGGGTCTTCCTGCTTTAAAAAGCAACTTTAAATTACTTATGTCTACATATATATTAGTGTTGTGTATTATATGCTATGAAATAAAATGTAGTCAGAAAATTCTGAAATTAGTTTTTCATTCGAGCAGTTAATCAAAAGTGGAAGGTTTGAACTCTAACCATTTGGACAACTGAAATTTGTTAAGATGATTCATAAAAATTAAGATACTTAAATAAAAATATGAATTATGAATTATTATAATCAGTTTTTGTTTTTCATGCATACTTTTATTCAAAACAACACCTTTTTCTATCAATTTAAATCAACAAGATATCTTTTAAGTAATAGCTTCGCAATTATTGATTAAAAACGATTTATTTTGTTTTTACTTATCATAGTTCATAAATATAAGCCACATTTTTTGGCAGTGAAACAGAATGTGTTTTTTTTTTTTTTTCAGTTGATCTTTTGTTAAAACTTAGAAAACTGCTGTGATTATTGACAGAATCGCTTGTGATATATGTATATATATTTGGAGACTTCCTTTCAGTCTTGAGAAACAATGGATACCCTCTATAAATGGAGTCTATAGTGAAGCAAGGGTTGCATAATAACCAGCCGAACCTTTCCGGAACCTGCATTGATTTAGTCTAGTGGCAAGGAGAAGTCCACGATGATTGGAAAATGCCAGGATAAATAGAGAATGACTGGTGTTATTTCCAAATTTTTCTTCTCCTGTATATATATATTTTATTTCTAGCTACCATATCGCAGAATGGTTCTTGAATGTAGTGTTTAGATAGTATTATTATTATTATTTATATTATTATTATTATTATTACTATTACTAGTATTACTATTGTTATAATGAATTTTATTTGATATGCAAATTACCATATTACACGGTAGTCTTAAGGGTAGTATATTATTATTATTATTTGATTATTATTATTTATTTATGTATATATAAGTGAAATTTAAAGCTGAATTATTTCGACACTTGATTATTGGGGAAATGGTAGTTTGATCAGTACCATTGGAGAGCCATGCATATTATAACTGTCCTGTTTTTAAATCTCCGAAACAGTTACATGGTAAACAGCTGATGATCCCGTGTTAATATTAGATGCTTACGTTAAGGTCTCCTGTTTTTGTTTCACTGTTAGATACTTAATCCCCCTTTTTATTTTATTTACTTACTATTATATTTTTTATTTATTTATAAATTTTTCAACGAATGTTCAGTCTGCACTATTTTGGATTTAGTTAGTTTCCCTTGGAATTTAAACTGCATTTTCCTTTTTTTTTGTCTTTTTGTTTAAAATAACTCAAAGCTTCTTTAGACTATATATATATATATATACACTCCACCATTGCTAATATCCTTGCCATGGATTAAATAGACTCTCAAGCCTAAGTTGTGCTAGTTGCACAACTTAGGCTTGAGAGTCTACTTAATCCATGGCAAGAGTATTAGCAATGGTGGTCTGTATGTATGTATATATATATATATATATATATATTGTGTGTGTGAAGTGGTGGTATTTGTGAGATATGGGACGAATATAAATAATGAATTAAATAAAAACTTCTATTTATTCTCTATTTACAACTGAAGAAGAATTACTTATTAGTTTAGCCATATAAATTCAAGATCGCTGTACGACGTATTTAATCCAAAATGTCGGCTGTCTGGAAAATACAAAGGACATAACTCAGTCTCAAAATCTCTTTGAGGCAAGGGAGATAACCAAGGGTTAAGAGTTACTTCCTTTTAAATATAAAATGTTTCATATTTATTTTCTTTTTTAATTATATTTTCTGGATGAAATCATTTTCATCTAACAGTGTATATATATATATATATATATAGTAAATATTTATCGATACAAAAAAAACAAAAAATCTCAACACATATATAATAAATTTATTTCAGCCTTCTTTGGCCTTCTCAAATCTGGACTAGTTAGTATAAAAATTATTTTTGTTCATTTTTACATTTACTGCTGTGAATATTAGAGGTGTTTTATTTCGGGTTTTGTTTTTTATTCTTGATTTATATTCTACTCTTATTTGTAACCCTCATCTTTATAGTCTTATAATAATCTCATATGATATATCTTACTTTTGACTTTTATTCCTTATTTTTTATTTCATTTTAAATTATTTTTAAAATTTTATCTATTTGCTTTTAATTTTTTCCATCCATTTCATGTTTTATATCTCTTCATATTTGATCTTTTATATAGTTTTGTTTATTTTTATTTATTACATTCTTTCGATTTTGTGTCTGTCTGTATTCTGGGGGATACAATAAAATATAACTTCTGCTTTTGCTCTTGTTGAGTTTCCGGTAAATGTTAAAAAGAAAGAATAATTGTAATACTAAGCAGTACAGATTTGAGAAGACTCCAAAAGGTCGAAATTAATGTCTTATCTGTTTGTATGTGTTGAGGTGTTTGTTATCCTGTATTCATGCACATACTGTATGCACATTGAGTTCGCCATTCAGAAATATGCAGTTTAATATATATTTGTGTCTAAATATAAGTTGATATTAAACAAGGATTTCTATCAGGATTGAACCTGAAACCAAACTTCAACTTGATATACATACATACATACATACATACATATGTATAATACTTACCTAGCATAGGTGAGTAGGCGTTGTACCAGTCATAGATACGTCCTCGACGATCAGTCTGACAGCGACTTTGTTGCTGTCAGGCTCATGGATGATTCTGTTCAGTCCTAGGAGGTCCACCCTCCCGGGCGTTATCTTTTCTCTGAGAAGGGGTTAGTTTATTGCTAATTGCTTGAGGCGCCGTTACCGGGTAATGCCGACGGGGCTGCTCAGGCATTTTTAGTAGGCCTGAGTGCACTTCATCTAGTGCGCTGGATTTTCAAAACCCACCTGTCCTTGTGTCTAACCTGCTGCAGAGGAGGTAAATAAGCATGCATATATAAATAAATCCACACATAGACAGATTTAAGAAACAACTTTGGTAATGGCAAGAAGTAAAAACAAATTGCTGAGTGATGCTAAAACCCGTTTAGGTATTTATGGCAGTATTTTGATTTTATTAATTTATAGATATCATGTGAAAAATCTTTTTATAATCACTTTTATTTTATTCCTATATCCACGTTACAAAAATAACATTCTAAAGACGATAGGTCTCATTTTCTTAAATTCTCTTGGATATCTTTCATGAATACGGTGAAATCGTTCCCTTTCCTCCATCCGATTTTCCATTCATGTAAGTCGATTGTCAGCTGACCTTGTAAAAACGTTGATACAAAAAACTCTAGCATCTCTTTGCAACCCCAACTGGTTACTAGAAGAACAATGGTTAGAAAAATCTTTTGACTCGGATCTTTCATTTTCTGATGCGTTTACCCATTCCCGAGGAAGCTCTTTCAACTAAATAAAAGCAAGACGTTGAATACATTTCTTGGTTTCTTTTTTAATACATATATTCAAGCATTCATTTATGAAATTAGATCTTTTTTTTTTTTAGACCCAATAAACTTAAATGTTTCCCCAGCTCTCCTGAACACTAGCCCAGTCTAAGAATACTAAACAAGCAGTGCCATGGCCTATCTTACCTTTTTAGCACCTTTCCTCTTTGTTCCGTTTTCTGTTGGCTTCTTCTCAACAATGTTTAATTTCTAGTTTCTTTCTTTCTATCCAACACATTTACAGATACATGTCTTAACATCACTTATTTGAATGTATATTTTATATTCTACGCCTATATTCCCATTAGGCTAGCTTGATTTTAAACTTTTTAGAAATATTAAATATATCCATGCAGATGAAATTGGGAGTACTGACACCAACAATTCGATTTCTAACTTGCATCGGTGTTTGAGCAATTTATTATAAAGATCGGTTTATAAGAAACAGTGAAAAAGTAATGACAACCATTTTTTAAAACAACTTTTCGGGGTATTTTCAACACAAATTGTAGACGTATATCCACAACTAGATAAGTAATCAACACATTAATATTTAGAAACTCAGCTCTTGTAGTTTCAAAGATATTTACATCTATAATAGAATGTTTCAAAAAACGAAGATTTGTCTGTGCTTCTTATAAGATGATCGTTAGAACTAAATGCTAAGAATTGATTCAAGTTAGGAATCAAATTTTTGGTATTTTTACTTGGTATTCGTTGCCAGTGACCAATTTTGGCATCGGTATTGACCAATATCCGACTTTCTCTGTATGGACATACTTTATATTGAAAAATAAAAAAAATAAAAAAATCGATTTACCCTTGTCATCGTTAGTCTATTATTATAAGACTGTGCTAGTTTCCAGGAGAGATGGAGAAAACAATGGGAGGTTATTCAGAGCATCTGTAACAATAAATGCTAATAAATCATGTCTGGTTGGCACTTGTCAGTCGTTTTAACAAACTTGAACATAATGATTTGTCACGGAAGAACATTTAGATGTAAATAAGTTTTACATGAAAAATGGGTTTCTTTTGTATCTTTAATTGTTTGTCACTTTTGACTTCTCGACGCTGAGCAGATGCTCTTACAAATACAAAAGGGTTTTCTCTCTATCTGTTTGACATTTTCCCCTCTGTTGCATCTCGTGTCTAAATTAAACTCAAGTTAGTTTGGTGCATGGACGAGGGGGGAAGGGGCTTCTTATTTCAGCTTCTTAATAAGATAGGTATGATAGTTGTGAGGACTCCTAAACAAGGATATTGACACTCCTTATCCTTCATGCAATATAGATGTATATGCATACATATACATGCATTATGTGGTGATATATATATATATATATATATATATATATATAGGTACGTGCAAAAATGGCAGTGTCTTATACGGACCATGATTATTATAAAGCGCTTTTCATTAATTTTTTTAATTAGTTTCCGTGTAAATTTTGATTGTGTTTGAAAGATAAAAGCCTAAACTTAATCTCTAAAAGGAAAATTAAATTAGTCATAAGATACTGAATTAAAACAAAATTTCCTACGTTATACTAAAAATTAGCAAAATTATCCCCCCAAAAGTCATAGTTTAGTCAAATCCGGTATTCAGTCAATCGGTAAACGATGTTGTTTAACGATTGACTATCACTATGCAGAATGTATGGAAGACAAAAATGTAATAATTTATTATTTTTTAACTTTATATATAAAAATGGTTTTGTGATAGTTTACAGAAATTGAAAAATTATTATCTATAAATTACTTTATTCTTTTTAAGGTTATAAAGAAATTGAATTAATTTAAGTACCCTTATTTTGTTGTAATAAAGGAAATGCTTATTCAATTAAAATATTTGTGAATGTATGCAATTAAGATTTTATTTATTTTTATCTAAAAAAAAATCATATTTTACTTAGTATTAGTTTTTAATTCGGTAATGCTCTGAAATTATTGATGACGTCTGTTTATCAATGTTTTTCCTTACAATTTGAAATAAAACTTTGAAAAAATGTTGTTAAAAATTATTTTTACGTTACGAACTGCGTCAATTTGATCAATTTGTTTTACACAATGATTAAAAACTTAGGTTAAGAATAAATCGAATAACTGTCATAACGATAAATGACATTAATTCTTTTTTAAATAAAGCTAAAAGTGTATTTTTTAAATTTAAATTGTAAAAAGGTAAATTAAAGTCAATGACTACACTGAAAAGTTATTCATTGAAAAATAAAGTTAAAACAATTATTTATTAATAGAATTCAATTTTGAAAGAAAATGTCATATTTGAATTCTATTTATTTATTAATAAATATTTGTTTAAAACTTTTAAAATAATATTTCTTAATGAAAAAATAACAAAACAAATAAAAACTTACGTTTCCAAATAACTGACGATGAATTGTGAAATTAACGAACTTGTTGAATCTCTAAATATAAAATTTTTACGACTGTGTGGAGGGAGTGAGTGATGGTTGTTGAGATAATCCCGCCTGTTTATTACAGAACAAGGCTACCATACCTCTTCAAGGCAATCGTTAGTAGAAATTATCCATTTTTTAAAATCCTTTTTTTCGTTATGATCCTGATTTTAAAAATTTTAAATATTTTGTTTATTTTCAAGATTATAAAAAATTTTCTTACACTGATTATAACATGTTTATGTATGAAAGGGAAATATAATTACATAGCATTTTATATTTTCCCAAAAACTCTTATCATAAAAATCATATGAAATATTTTTTGTAATTATATTATTTTTTGTAAAATATTGATTAAACAATGCTTTATTCAATGATAACATTGCCAATTCAAGAAATTAATTTTTCTTAGAGTTATAGTGATTTTATTAAAACAGAATTTAGGTGCCTTTTTCGTAATATATACGACATAATAAAAAAAAATAGAACACTTTTAAACATGTACAGTGCTTTATTTTCATTTAAACATTTTTTTGAATTCATGCCATTCGTATAGATCTCATTTAACATCTTGCTCAAGCGTTTGATCAATATCATCTTTAGTTTTCCCAGGTAGCTTTCTCTTTTTTCTAATCCGCTTTTGAAGTGAAATTCCCATTTCTTTGCACTTGGTTTTACTTGTATTAATCAAAGCGTCTCTGCTTCGATTGACTGCTTCCATGTGAGTTATGCAGACATCCAAACCAATGCCCAGTTCTTAGACTTGCTTTTGTATCAGATTTATTTCTTGCAGTATTTCTTCTCAGAAATGCAAATGCAACACAAAGGAGAATGTTGCACATTAGAAATAAATGTCTAGAATAGTTGAATCTTGTAAAAAAAATAATCTAAAAAATACACATGTTAAAAATGATGCAAGGTAATTTATTAAAATGATTCAAATAATTCTGCAAATCAAGAGTAGAGTTTGCAGTCTCGAGATTATTTTCTCAATTTCAAGATTCTATATTTAGTCTCGAGATCTCGAAGTTGAAATTTCAAGAATTGGCAATCATTGATCAATTATAAGGTCTACTTGCTTTAAGAGCTTATGCATTTAATCCTCACTTTATGGAATATATATCTTCGGTATTATTGAATACATGCACATGTGTGTGATTTATTTCATAACTAGCTTGACCTGTGTCCCGACGTTGCCCACTAAAGAATATTTAATCAACAATTTTCAGATCTCAACATAAAACTATGGGAGTGAAGCGAAGTATAGGTATTGTTAATATTTATATATTTATGTATTCTGGAATACTTCGTAAGTAAGTTAATAAAAACCCCAGAAATATTACGTTAAATATATATGCAAAACCAATTCTCCACTTTAAACTCCAAAATAAGGTTTTGTTTGATATTACTACACAATTTGAACCGAACTGTTTATAAAGTTGTTTTTGCTTTTTTTCGCCGATAGTGAATTTGCATTTTTTTTAGTGATGATGTAGAATAGTTGCCTTTTTTTTTGTTTAAGAAATTCCAGGTCCCAACATTTAACTAAGGGAGTGAATTTATAATTGGTTAAAGGCAAAAGGAGGAAAAAAACATGAAAAATGTTAATAAGCGAAGTACAGTTATTGTTAATATTTATATATTGTTAATATTTATATATTTATGTTTTCTGGAACAAATCGTAAGTAAAAAAAAACAACAAAAAAAACAGCAACATATTACGTTAAAGGTTTAGGCGAAACTAATCCCCCACTGTAAATTCTAAATTTAAGTGTGTGTGTTTTTTGTTTTTTTTAATCTGGGAAGAATCTATAATTTTTTGTTGGTTATGTACAATAGTAACTGATTTGTATTTAATTAAGAAATTTCGGGCCCTAACATTTCACTGCAGGAGTGAGTCTATAATTTATCAAATGAAAAAGGGAAACAACAAACACGAAGAATAAGATTAGAAAGCAAATTAATGTATATATTTATGTATTCTGGAATGCTTCGTTTATAGTAAAAAAAAAAACAGCATTTTATCTTAAGGTTCTATGGGAAACTAATTCCCTATTGTAAATTCTAAAGTAACTGTGTTTGTTTGTTTCGGCCTGGTTTGACTGAAATTAAAAATAATTGTGTGTAATAAAAAACACTAACGTGAATGTTTTTTCTGCTGAGAGTGAATCTGTATTTATTTTATGTAGAATAGTCGCCGATTTGGGGTTTTTTTTTGTTTAATGAAGAAATTCTGAGCCCCAACATTAACTATGAGAGTGGGTCCATAATGTTTTAAAGGCAAAGACGATAAAAAGAACATGGAAATTTTATTAGGAAGCAAAGTATTGTATTGTGAATCAATATAATAAAGTAAAGTCGATTTTCAGTAATTTTGACTAAAATATATGACGACAGTGTTATTTCCTAGTTTAGTCATCTAAATTATTAGTTGTTTACATTTTGCTATTATTGTCGCCAAACATTTTTTGTGTTTTTTTATATATTTGTATTCTGGAATACTTAAGACAAGTAAAAAAAATAATCAAACTCAAACAACATTTAAGAACAACTAATTAATGCTTTATGTAAACAGAATGGCAACACTTCTTTAGTCAATAATTAAAAGTTCCAGTTTACCTGAAACAACAGTATAAGGCGATTGAACATAGGTTATAGACGAGATGTTTTACTTCCTCTCGCCAGACAATAGAGATTAAATTTTCAATGCTAAACATTTAATTAAATTTCAATTCGTGAAATGTCATATCAGTTAATGTTATTTTAAACTATGCGTTCACTTTAGAGGCTTGGTCATGACCGAAGTGCACTTTGGCGTCCAGGGCCCGTGACCCCCTACCCCTTCGTCCGCCACTGTATTGTGCACAGATTTTCAGTAATTACTTCAACAGGGACTAATACCTGAGTAGAGTTTATTAGTAAAGTATGAAAATATATTTATGGCAATTAAGCTACACAGAGGCGTCCGCGTTTCATCCACACAGGGAATCGTCAGTCTTAGCTAGACTAAACACCACATGGATATATAAAAACAATCAGTAACAATAATTAAAGTCAAAAGTATCTATAAAAATTGATAATAGAAAAAAACAGCTTCAAATGTAAATGAAGCTGATATAAAATATTGACATTCAATACTGAAATACTGCAGGTATTAAAATCAGCTCAATGATTGAACCTTGAGATCAAGCAGAGCTATTGTAGAGTAAGTTGAGACAAATGCATTTTTTTCATTATTTATTTCAGTTCTTTGTTGATCTTGAATTCTTGGAACTGAAATAACGTTATAAATTTATTTGTCTAAACTTGTTCGATATATATATATATATATATATATATATATATATAATTATTTCCTCAATAAGACATTGCTGCAGCCCATACAAACCAAGAAAGCTACAGACCGATCTCTGGCTTTCATGGTTTGTGTGGGCTGCATCATTGTTTTATTGTGGAAATAATTATTAGATTTAATGTGAGATACTATATATCTAATATATATATATATATATATATATATAAGTTTATTAAATTGGCAGCATGGTTCTAGGGGTTTAGACAGAAGTGCAAATGTTGACTTTAGTCTGAAGTTCGAATTGTGTGACCCGCAGAACAATCATCCTCCACACTGATGATTCCCAGAAAAGGATGAAACACGTAAGTGGATAAGAAATTTAAAAAAATATTTATAATATTGTTTATATATATATATATATATCAGTACTAGATCTATAGGATTGCAAGCATTAACACTATTTATTCCACTGATTCCATTCGAATATTTATAAACTGTAATATATCTGTTAAGACATTCTTCTTGTATAACTAAAAATAATAAATTTATTTTATTTTTATCTTCTCCTTATGAATAATATGAAAGTAAAAAATCATAATTTTGATATCTAATTTACGTGTTCGAACAAAGCGTAAACACATGACTATGTAAATTAGACTGCAAAATAAAGCTCCTCTGTGTGCCTCCGCTATGGGGGGCAAAAACCCTTTACAACTTCAAATACGAATCAAATTTAAATCATATATATAAGAAACTAATCCGGAGAGTTTTCCAAAATTTTACTTTCTTCCGACTATATTAGGGGACGAAACGAGGAAAAAGGCGGGGAGGGGGGGGGCAGTAAAACAAAACGGAAGTAATACGGTGTCATAAACATAGTGAAAACGGAAATGGTGTGCCTCATTAAATCCTGGTCCACGCTACATCCCTGAACCCCATATTAAAAATGTTATTTTTATTTTTTAATTTCTATAATTTTTAAGTCATATAAATAAAATATAGTAAAACCTTGACATAGCTTTTTATGGATGTACAACACAAATGTAGATCTTTACAATATTATTATGAAACCCTCTAATTAGGTATGTGCAAAAATGGCCGCCTCTTGTACGGATTATGCTTATTAAAAAGGACTTATCATTAATTATTTAATTAGTTTCCGTGTAAACTTTGATTGTGTTTAAAAGATAAAATCCTAAACTTAATCTCTAAACGAAAAAAAAACTGCATATTTACGTGTGAAAAATAAATTATAATGAAATATGTAATCACGGCAGCTGAAAAACTTAAAAGTTCAGTGAATTTTGAACTTTCAAAAAATGACTTGTAAAAATCCCTTGAAAGATAAATATAAGTTTTTGGGAATTATTTCAAAGATAATTATTAAACTAAAGTCATAAGATATTGAATTAAAAAAAAATTCCCACATTTAACTAAAAATAAGCAAAATTATCCCCCAAAAGTCATAAATGAGTCAAATCCGGCATCACATAATCGGCAAACGACTTTGTTTACCAATTGACTATCGCTATGCAAAATATATGGAAGACAAAAATGTTATAATTTATAATTTTTAACTTTATATATAAAAATGGTTTTGTAATAGTTTATAGAAGTTGAAAAATTATCATCCATTAATTTCTTTATTCTATTTAAGGTTATAAACAAATTTAAGTACCCTTATTTTGTTATAATAAAAAAGGAAATGTTTATTTAATTAAAATATTTGTGAGTGTACACAATTAAGATCTCATTTTATTTTTAACTAAAAAGGTTCATATTTAACTTGGTATTAGTTTTTAATTTAGTAATACTCTGAAATTATTCATGACGTCAGTTTACCAATGTTTTTTCCTTAGAATTTGAAATAAAACTTTTTTTTAAATGTTAAAAATTATCTTTACGTTACGAACTGTGTCAATTTTATAAATTTTTTTGACATGATTTAAAACTTTAGTTACTCGATTTATTCTTAATGTGTCGTAACGATAAATTACATTGATTGTTTTTAAAATAAAGTGTATTTTTTTAATTTTAAGTGTGAAAAAGTAAATTAAAGTCAATGACTACACTGACAATTTATTCATTGAAAAAAAAATTTTAAACAGTTATTTATTGATAAACAGAATTCAATTTTGAAAGAAAATGTCATGTTTGAATTCTCTTTATTTATTAATAAATAATTGTTTTTAACTTAAATATTTATTAATGAAAAAAAAAACACAAAACAAATACAAATCTTTCCAAATAATTGACGATGAATTGTGAAATTAACGAAATTGTTGAATCTCTAAATATAAAATTTTGAGGGCGGTGTAAAAGTGAGTCGTTGTTGGAAGACTAATCCCAGCTGGTTATTACCATACCAATCAAAGTTAATCGTTAGTAGAAATTATCCAATTTTTAAAATTCTTTTTTTAGTTAAGTTCCTGGGTCCCAAATTTGTCAATTTTTGGCTTATTTTCAAGATTATAAAAAAAATTTCTTGCGCTGATGATGCCACGTTCATGTATGAAAGGGAAATATAATTATGTCGCATTTTTTTTATTTTTCCAGAAACTCTAATCATTAAAATCAAATGAAATATTTTTTGCAATTATATTATTTTTTTGGTGAAAATATTAATTAAACAATACTTCATTCAATAATAATATCGCTAAATAAAAAAATAAATTTTTCTTCGAGTTATAGTGATTTTGTTAACACGGTATTTAGGGGCCTTTTTCGTAATATATAAAAAATATTTTTTTTAAATTGTTAACATCTACAATGCTTTATTTTCATAAAAAACAAAAAAAAATTAATGCATTTTTTTTTTATTAATATATAAAAATATAACTTTAGTAAAGGTGTATTTTGTTTTAAAAAAATAATATATTTTCACTAAGATTTAAAAAAAATAATGGTTTCATTATATTCCGTGATTGTTGATAATTAAATATTGAAAATTTCATTAAAATTGGTTGATTTCCTGAATTTTAGTGAATTTTTAAGTGAAGGGGGGAGGGGTCAAAATGTTTTTACATTTTGGGAATCGGCCATTGATTTTGCACGTACCTACCTCTAATATATTTTTCTTATAAAATTTAACTTGAAAAAGCTGTGTTTGATCTTTGTGAGTATAGAGTCTCTGCCTCCCTACAATGACTGTTTGTGAGACGATGCCGAACCTAATGTGAGGTGTCATCATTATTGAAGATCCCAAGGGTGGTCATGGCCCTGTGGTGTTTTGCAATGGCCACTGATTGGCCTGGTGAGCGCCAATGAAAAAATAGTCAATCCTAGGAGACTCGGCAAAACATGTCTAAGATTGTTGATATCTTCATTTATTCCATGATAAATGGCAGTATACTGAAATCATATGCCCTTAATAGGGTAAAGGTGAACATTCATATACACTAAATGTACAAAAGCAAGGAAATTCCCAAATTTTTACACTTTTATTGTTATTAAGGGTATGACTACATATCAACCAAACCATTTCATTATCACATCACTACAGTATAAATCTCTATGCATGAGTGGATGAAGTGTGTGAGGTGCGCTGAAGAAAAATTCCTACCAGTAAAATACATAGCCCTGTTGTGCTCGCATACCCTTAATGACAATAAAAGTGGAAAAATTTGGGAATTTCTTTGCTTTTGTACATTTAGTGCATATGAATTTTCATCTTAACCCTATCAAGGGCATATGATTTCAGTATACTGGCATTTATCATGGAATATCACTACTTATGTAAAGGCTATGCCTCAATACAATGGTCATTTTTAAGGTTTTTGGAATTTTCTGGAAAACTAAGGTATATGGTAAACTGAAATTAAAATGCCATCAACTAGACCCTAGAACCTCTATCTCTGCCAAAAATCAGCTGAATCCATCAAATAGTTGATAAGATACAGGGTGGCACATACGTACGTACGTACACACAGATAACATGATTGAACTTTCTGGATCTCTGGGTTGCCTTGACTAATGATGCTGAAATTCTATACACTTATAGAACCTATAAAATAAAAATTTTGTGCGAAGTTTTAACTAATTTGGTTTTTGAGTTATGATTGATCAAAGAAATGAGATTTCCAGCATAGGCCATTCTTGCAGTCTATTAAAGGATAGAGCGCTCTCGCGCCTCCCTTGATTAATGTGTTTGGAATAACATAGATTCAATATGTCATGAGCGAGTACGTTAATATCTCTTTATCATGTCACTTTTGAATAGGGATTGTGATTGTACATTTTCAGTTTTTTTTTTTTCCAACAATACTTGGTATTATTCACCTACGCCTTTTGTTGTTGTTGTTGTTGTTACGTCTTCCACCCTGGATAGCATCAAATTGGTAACCTGCTTATTTCCACTATTTCTTTCCTTGTCTTCCATACCTTTTCTTTCCTTGTCTTCCATACGTTCCATGAATATTAAACTTCACCAATCCTTCTTTCTTCATCAGATGTCTCAAAAAAGACAAAAATGTTCCTGTATTTTCTTTTGATTGTTAGCAACTACTTCCCATCATTCCTCAAAACTTTCTCATTTCTTATATTACCGTACTGATATTATTCAACGCTTTCGTAAGTCAAAACCACATGTCGATTGCTTCAAGTCTTTTCTTTATGTTCAACGCAATAAAATTTATAAAAAAATGTTTTCAATTCAGTCGTTTAAGAAGGAAGACATTACAGATTTTCTAGCATACTATTTTTTTTTTTATTTACAATGTAAATTTATAGCTGGTATTTAAATGTTTTTTTTTTTTTTTCATGAAATGAAATCTATGGTATTAATAGAAACATCACTAAAATCAACCATCATTTTTGTATCATTTTTAGACGATTCAAATGAAGAATCAAAGTCTGACACTTCATGCAGACATACTTTTTTTTAAATCAAGCGTTGTGTTCAAGTTTGCCTTTTGTCATCTCATGTGGTGATCAGCAGTGAACACTTAATAACAATCTGCGAAGCAAAAAATAAAAAAGACAATTAACAAGAGTTTTATGTTTCTGACTATCATGATCGCAAAGTGCACACTTATTCTGCAAAGGTGAAGCATTTCATAAACGAAATAATTCAATAAATTAATTCGAAACGTTCATTTTAGGACCCTTCAATTCTGCAGCTATAAAATGGAGGATGTAAAAGCTGCCAGCTAAGATGCACACTTGATCACTATTCGCAAGATTCTATTTAAAAGGCTTTTAGATAAGTGGTTGGCTTGCGGTTAGCTATTGTTGATAATACTCTTTTCAGTGGCTTTTAGATTTAAGTGCTCAACATTTCTATTTCCTTCAATTTTAAGTTTTACTGCTTCAAACATGTTGTTCAATGCAACTGTATTATAGTTCTTACGTTTCTCTTCAATTTCACTCACGAACATACTTTAGAAATTAACAAAAAGCTGTTCTGCTTTAAAAGGCACAGTATCCATGTTTTATCGAAATAATGGGAATTTATTAATTACAGATATTAAATGTTGTTTTTATTGAGAATACAATATTTGTCACAATCAATGTAATAATTAAGAGAAAATATGGGCTATTAATGATTAAATATATCGTATGTAGTAATGATTTTAAACTTCAGATTTATTAATAAGACTTTTTAGTTCAGTTGATCGAGTGTTAATCTGCAGCATATTTAATGTTATTTCGTCTACATAGGTTGACCAATATAATTGACTGGTGTGATGAATGGGGTCTTAATCCAAAAAGTTCTCCATAAATATCTCATTTAAATCTGTATTTTGCAAATATGCATTTGGAAACTACAGAGTGAAATATTTGAAACTTACTGTGCAAGTCAAATATTAGAGAAGAAAGAAAAACATTGAATTTTCAGAATAGATTAAAAATTTAAACCTTTTTTTTAAATTCAAATCTTTAATAAGGTTTGTGAAATATATTCATATCTGATTCTCTTAATTGTGAAAACAGATTGAGAGGTACACAAACACCACACATTCGTTAGCCAAGCTTTAAGTTGAATAAGCCATTGTAATTTTCATTTACTGTTTTGTCTCCATTTCTAATCAGTCACTAAAATGTTTTACACCATAGAATTATCTCTTTTTTTTTTCAGATTGTAATAAAAATAATTCCAGTTTTCTTCACTTCCTAAATTTCATAAATATTTATTTTCTTAATATTCTCCTTGAAACTCTTACCAAATATTGTCTTTATACAACACCTTCAATATCTTCATTCACTTTATTAATATCTACATTTTTTATTTACTTAGTCCATTTTAACCGTTTTTATTTTTATTTTTTAACATAGTTCACCCCAAACAAGACAGGCCACCACTGTAGACATAAGGGGCTACTGAGAAAAAAGGGTGAAGGTTTGTGGGGGGCAAATCTAAATTAGGAGCTGCGCAGCGAGATGTCTGTTTACATTAGTTTTAAATTTCTGCATGTCAGTAACGTCAGGAAAGCAGAGAGGGAGTTCCAGAGTCCAGCAGCACGAGGAAAGAAGCTTTTGGAGTAGAAAGCTCATCGGCATCTGGGGACCTCCACAGTGAATAGATCGGATTTGGCAGATTGTCGGGTCGGTCTAGTAAATTAACGTCGTGGGGGTACCAGAGCAGCAAGCTCATCAGATCACAATCCATTGAAGTACTTGTAAAACAGGCACAAGGAAGCAACATTGCGGCGATGGGACAGGAGCTGGAGCTTGGTGAATAGTGAAGGACCTATCAAGTTGGCGACTCTTTTTTGGACCTTGTCTAAGAGGGAGAGACTAGTGGATGATGCACCAGCCCAGATGTGGCAACAATACTCCATGCATGGGCGGATGGTGGCTTTGTAGTATATATAAATACTGACACAACGGGGCACAGTCGGTCTAGTATATTACTAAAACTTTGATGATATTGTTAGTGTTTGCTTGTCACTGTGCACACTTCACATGAATATGACTTTTTTCTCATTTCATCACCGACCTTCAGATACTTGCTTTGTTCCAATCTAGTGGCCGACAATCTCGTTCCATTCACATGTCGCTCGTCTTCCTCTGTTTTTTATTTATTTATTTAGTTCACCCCAAAGAAGACAATCTGCCAATGTAGACGTAAGGGGCTACTGAGAATTAGGGTTAAAGTTTTGAGGGTTATCCTAAATTAGGAGCTGTGCAGAGAGATGCGTCTTCACATTAGTTTGAAATTTCTGCATATCGGTGCAGTCGGAGGAGCAAGGAGAAAGTTCCAAAGGCCGGCAGCACAGGAAAAGAAACTATTTGAGTAGAAGGGTCTCCAGCATCTAGGGACCTACACAATGAATGGATGGGATTTAGCTGATTGTCAGGTTGGTCGAGTGTATTTACGTCGAGAGGGGATCATGGCAGCAAGTTCATCAGAGCACAATCCATTGAAGTACTTGTAAAACAGGCACAAGGATGCAACATTGCGGCGATGGGACAGGTGCTGGAGCTGGTGGATAGTGAGGCACCTATTAGATTAGGGGCTCTTTTTTTGGACCTTGTCTAAGAGGGAGAGACTGCTGCACCAGCCCAGATGCGGCAACAATACTCCATGCATGGATGGATGGTGGCTTTTTAGAGACATAAGATAATGTCAGGTGTGAGAAGTTTTCTAGCACGGTAGAGGGAGCCCAGCTTTTTTGCAGCAGTCTTGGTGATGTCTTCTATGTATTTGTTCCAATTAATTCTGTTGTTTCCACGGAAAGTGCTCGACCGAGCTTTAATTTCCAAGACAGAAAAACATCGCTTATATTACTAAAGATTTTTAAAAAAATATAATGTAAATGGAATTGTTTTTCTTCACTTTAATTTATGGAATCAAAGATATTAATTTAGAATATTTATTACATTTAATAGTGTACCCTAAAATAAATTAAAAAAATCTAAATTTACATAAATCGGCAATGTTTTCTTAATTCCATAGTATTTTATTAGAATACATATTGACCAGAATAGAATGAAAAAAAACATGTCCTTTTGACCTCCGTCCATAACATCATATTACCTTTTTTATTCTTATTTCTTAGATTTAAATTTTTCGAGTACGGCTGAAGGATGTACTGGGCATTAATTGCATGCAAGTAAAATGACATACCCATCATTTCCCTGAAATCCATGAGCATCCCTATGCTTTCTGTTCCAAGCCCTGAACGCCTTATTGCCATTTTTATTCTCATTTTTAAATTTCTATAACTGTTAAGTTATAAATAAAAATAAAGTAAAATGTTGTATTTTGTATATCAAACACAAGCAAATACCCCACAATAATTTTGTACTCTCTTTCATCAAAATGAAATATACTTATCCATATACCTTAAGTAATGTAGTTCCAGAATGTATACAGTTATGGGGATCTATCTCTAAAACCATAAGAGGAGTTTGTGAACAAACAAAAAGGAACTTAAATTTTATTATATAGATTAGATTTTTATAAAACGCTGTGGTGATAGAATATTCTTGCTCCAGTCTAACAAGTGAAGCGAGTGCCATAACAATAAACGTTTAAATATTTATTTTGAGTAACGGTATTTTTAATTATAGAAAGGAAACATGCTACATCAATCACTATTATTATTTATGTTAAACCATTAGATATTATTAGGCCTTGTCCTGCTATTTTAGCCATTATAATGATTTGTTTGACTTGGATCATCATTTCTCTTCATTTGAAATGAATGACTCTCTCCTTGAGGAAGCCTCCTTCTTTGATAAGCTCCTAAAACTGGATTTCACTCCAGACCTGAAATGGAAGATTTACATCAAATCTGTTCCCAAGGCTGCTGGGAAAAATGGTTAGATCACTCAGAAAGTATCTCACTCCTTAGGCAATCTTCTACCTGTATCAGAACCAGGTAGGTCCAAAGATGGAATTATGTTGTTATATCTGGGAAGGTGTTGTTTGGAGCACTTATTCTTGCCTTGATAGAGTACACTACAAAACTGACTTCGCAATCTAGTAGTAGCCCCTTTCACACAGAAGAGTTCTGGCTAGCCTCTCTTTATTGTATCGTTATGTTCATGGTAGGTGCTCGACTGAGCTCCAATCCCTTCCCCCACCTTTGTAAAACATTCACTGTAAGAACTCGCCTAGTTACAACCATAGCAAAGAACTTTCCTTTCTCTCTGTACCAAAAACCAAATGGAACTTCTATGAACAATGTTTATTTCCTAGAACATTCCATCTGTGGAACAAAATACCACAAGGCTTCTTCTCAACCGACTACAACATAGTCGTCTTCAAATCTAATGTAAACAAATACTTGAGTCATCCTCTTGGATAATCAATTCCTCTTAACTAATCTACTGCCCATTCCACCCATTGTTTCCAATCCCATCGTGGTGGCAATCATCGTCCAACTGACAATCGCTTTAACCCTTATCACTGAGTGACCCCGGGCCTTGATAAACGGTGAACCATTAGTAAAACAACAGAAGAAACATTGTTTTATAACTCGGTAAAGTTTTATGTTTTATACATTCACGTGAAGAATTTAATTTTTAGTAAATAAACTTTGAAAATGGGTTTTACACTTTGCATCTGTTTTACTCCAATCATCTTCAGCTATTTTTGGATTTTGGTTCTTTATAAAGGTGGAAAAGCGACAAAATTATTCAACATATTTTTTACGTTTTCAGTCAATCATCGGTTGTATATGTATATGTCACTGTCCTTTTAGTATTATTAGACTGGGCTAGTGTTCAGGAGAGTTGTAGAAACGTATAAGATTATAGATTATTAAACCTTCCTTAACTAAAAAAAGGGGCTAATTTTAATACATAAATGCTTGTGGGATGTCTAAAAGAGAAAATAATGGTTCTCATCTTTTTCAAATAAAATTCGAAGCACTTCCTAAGAATTCTTAAAAAGATTTCATGCTTCTATTCAGAACAATAAATAAAAAAAAAACTTTAATGAATCGCAGAAAGAAATTTAACATAAAAGTTAATTCTACCATATTCTTGCAATTAAGGCACACTTACAAATTCCTTTCATTAATAATTCCCATGAAATTCACCTTGACTATTTCGACCATAAGATTCACCAGCATTTAAGTACATTTTTATTAGTAATATAAGGTATACCTTGTTTCGGAACTTTTTAGATGAGGATTGATAATTTACATCATTTCGATTATTCAGACTACTATTCTCATCTTGTTTGTTATTTTCACAATGTTTCGGGGTCGTAGCGCAACGGATAAAGGCGTTGAGTGAATCAGTTCTAAGGGACAGTATTCTGGAGGTTGAAGGTTCAATTCTCACTACAGGCGATAATAACTAAGAATAACATTTAAAATATTAAAATTACTTAATGCTTAGTCATAGCTGACGGAACCAAAATAATTTCCCATTGTAGATTAAATAAAACGTTCAGTTCGCCATTCCGTATTCTCGAGTTTAAAAAGTCGGACGTTACTTCAGCGGAAACATTGTGACAAATAACAACCAAGATGAGAATAGTAGTTCGAATAATAAAAATTATCGAAAGCTATGTCTTGTATGAAAACAAATGCAATTTTGATGCATAATTTAATCAAAAAACCGAAATATGACTTTATGTGATAAAAAATATCAAACTATTAATATTCTTTTTTGTAACTGAATATTTCTAATTTAAATTATGTTGAAAATACAAATATTCAAGAGTTATCTTTCTTTGTCAATTCGTGGAATTTTAATACTTTCCTTCAAGATATTCGATTTAGAAAAAACGAGTGGAAAATGGTTTTAATAGTTCACACGGCTCTCGATCAAGATCCCATAAGCAATGTTACGGCTCAGAATTCGTTTTCACTTGCAGATCCCATGACATGTATGAGAACATTTGCAAGAAATGCTATTTATGCGAATTCAGTCAAATTCTAAATAAGAGGCAAATTTTTAAAGTTGGAAGCTATGCACATAAATGTGCCGGTTCTATATCAATCTTTTGTGCTTTATTACTTTTAAAGACAGGAATTTATTTATGTTAAACAGTTTTCCTCTCTTTCAATAAGCATGTACAAGAGTGCAGCTAGACATCAATATCTGTTTAATTACTTTCACTCTTTCTTCAAAATATTTATTCAAAAAATTGCATTCTGTTTATTATTCTGCCAACAAAGTTAATCATTATTGCTTATTTGTTTTGCTGTATCTTCAATAAATTCCAATTACATTTTCTGTAAGATTAGCTTACAACTTAATACATTTGAGAGAATATCCACTAATATATTTTAATTGAGAAAAGTTTTGTCCGTCATGTTATTCATCCATTCGATTTTCAAGTGATAAACTGTATTGTTGAGTCATCATGTACAGGGTGGGCAAAAATAAGGGTCCTATTTTAAAAAATTCATAACTTTTTTATTTATTGATTTAAAAAAAATTTTTTTTTTTTTAGAATAAGTAAAGGACCCCTTCCGAAGCAAGCATGAGCCGTATTAGCCCTAAGGAACGTACCCTCATTTAGAAAACATTATTTTTGCTTAAAAAACTCAAAACAGTGTAAAAAACAATACTTTAGTTTTTGTAAGTTTTAAGAAGTGTTTTTCGGCTAAAATTTGTTTTGTTTATTTAAAAAAATCTCGGAAGGGTCAGTCTACACACATAAAGTTTGGTGAGTTTAACTTTTATTTTGTGGAAGTTATTCAAATTCAAGTTATTCAAATTTAAGGATAGGACCCTTATTTTGGCCCACCCTGTATAATTATCTTTTATGTCTTTTTTTCTTTCTGGGCAACTAAGCTGCAATTGTTCCTCCCCAAGTAGTGTGTTGCAGGCTGTACTGCAGTGCCTTATATTCTTGTGCATAATACGATAAATGCTTGTATAATTTGGCTTATTCGGACTACTTTTCTCATCTTGGACGTTTCGGCCGATGTAACCTCCACCCTTCTTCAGGTGCGTCTTGTCGAACTTTGGAATCTGTATGGAATTTTGAACGGAACCTTTTATTTAAACCACACAAGGACCCGTGATGGAACAGATAAAACGCTAAAAAATTATAAGTTCTAAGTGACGGTCTTCTGGAGGTTGAAGGTTCAATCCTCAGAACGGGCGATACTAAAAATGATGAACTTGCTGCTCTGGTGCCCCCACGATGCAAATTCACTAGACCAACCCGACACTCTACCAAATCTCATCCGTTCACTGTGGAGGTCCCCAGATGCCGAAGAGCCTTCTACTCCAAAAGCTTCTTTCCTCGTGCTGCTGGACTCTGGAACTCCCTCCCTGCTCCTTGTTTTCCTGACGATACTGACATGCAGAAATTTAAAACTAATGTAAACAGACATCTCGCTGCACAGCTCCCGATTTAGGTTGACCTCTCCCCCCTAAAAAAAAACAAAAAAACTCTCACTCTTTTTTCTCAGTAGCCTCTTACGTCTACAATGGCGTACTGCCTTGTTTGGGGTGAACTATGTTAAAAAAATTAAAAGAAAAAAAAAATACAATTACGAATCACTTAAGATTTCTACCGGATCATGGCTGACGAAACGAGAGCAAGCTAGTTCTTGGATTAAATAAAATGTTCCGTTCAAAATTCCATAGATTTCAGAGTTCAACAAGATGCACCAGAAAAAGGTCGGAGGTCACATCGACCGAAATGTTGTGAGAATAACATCCAAGATGAGAATGGTAGTCTGAATTATTCAAATACAAATTATCAATCCTCATCTCAAAAATTGCGAAACGTGATAAATGTAGACAGAAAGTTAAAGGCAACAAAGATGGTGTTATAGTATACACGTTTTCAGAAAGTATGAGTCAGCTTAAAAAAACTTATTTGAAATGCCAGTATTGCTAATACAATGCATTAGCACAACAGATAAGAAAACACAAGTTTGTTGTAAATATTTGTTGACAAAATGTATTTGATGTGTCGGCCATATTTGTTCTTTGGGGATCAGTGTAATTGAACATCTTTTATCTCAAAGACAGGAAATTCAACGAAATTGATTTAAAAACAAATAAAGATCTGTCATGTTTTGATTAATGTTACAAGTCAGGCAAAACTTTTGTATAAATTATGTTTGCTTTGAAAGTGTTTTTTATTTTATTTTTGATGATGAAGAGATAATTGCCATTCTGTAAAGTTGTTGTTTCATATCCCCTTCCCCCGCCGTTCGTTGATACAAAATATCCGTTTTGAAAGACTTAAAACGATTTGAGATAAATAAAAACAGAAAATTGATATTTAAACACCTACATAATTATATCGCCGTATAAATACGTTTTGTTCACAAGATTATCTCTTTTCATATTTGTGTTTTTGTTAAGTTTTCTCTGTTCCATTTTAATGAACAACAATTTGCTGTTTTTTTATAGTTTATGTGAAATAAAAACAAGTAAAGCTGTATATATTAAAAGTATTATCGGTTTCTTAATAGTTCTTGTACATAAAAGGGAGACAGAAATTACAATATAAACTTATAAAAATATGACTGGATTTATTTACACTTAAAAGTAATACACTACAAATATGCACACAGGTCAAAGCTTTATGGATACATGAAAAGACAGACTTAAAAAAATATGTGTAGAGGCACGTCAACAGAACTCGTCTGTTTGTTGCAGAAAGTGACCATATGTCATAGAACTGGTCTGGAATTAATAGGAGCAGTAGATAAACGAATGTGGGGGAGGGCGTATATATGTAAGGACCGTCAGATTATCATTCGCCCAAATCAAGTAACTAAATAGCAGAAAGGCATCGCTAATCAAGCTAGTTCTCTATTTTTTAAAAATTTTAATCAGTATTTTAAATGGTTTTATGTATTATTCCTTTATAATATATATATATATATATATATAACTTAAAGAAAAAGGCAAAATACCTTCAAAAAATCATGTTAGATGCAGATATTTTTATCAAAATCAAAAAAATATTTTTTTTTCTTCATCTTGACTTTTTTATCTAATAATTTCGCTTTATATAACAAGCCTCGTCAGAGCTTTAAACAAATAAAAGGTATTAACCATATTTTTTTCCGTAACAATCCTTCCTGATCTTGTAGAAGTGACGACCGATGTTGTGTGGACTTAACGGTATAAATGTCTCTTTCAAATTGAACTTAAATCGCGCATGGTCGCTGGTAGGTATAAATTTGGGAAAACTCATTTTTTTAAGCATCTTAAAAATTTAAAACTTAACGAAAGAGGCAAAATGCCTTCAAAAAACCATGTGTTAGATGCAGATATTTTTTATTAAAATCAAGATCAAAAATCAAAGCAATATTTTTTTTTCTTCATCTTGACTTTTTTATCTAATAATTTTGCTTGATATAACAAGCCTCGTCAGAGCTTTAGACAAATAAAAGGTATATATATATATATATATATATATATATATTATATATATATATATATATATTTTATTTCGACTGGTCGCGTTGACTGACTTTGTCCTTTCTTTCTCTGCATGTTGTCGCAGTTGTCATTCGTCTAGCGATTTCTCCTGTCGTGTGGTTATCGGTAATAACATTTTCTTTGCCCAGAAAGAAGACTCAACGGCTTTCATTTGGAATTTCAAGGGTTTTATTTTTCTGGACATAAAACATTATCATATATTTCTTAAAGAGACCAGATTTCTCTTAACTGACTGTCTACCCCATACACTTGTAAAAGGTTGGGTACATAACTTATCTTATTAGAGGATAAATGAGTGAACACGAAGAACAGACATCTGGGGGGGGGGGCACATTTCGCCTGACGGCTAGTTCAACTTTTCAAAGTCTCACAGTATAATTATTTCACGTCTGTCGTGCTTAGACTGCCACACAGAACTGTTAAACATTTGTTGCTTTGTCAATTACAAAAAAGTAACATCATCGTCATATCGCCTGATGTCCTTTTTGTTTTTTGACCTCTTACTCTGTAATTTGACCCTCGGTTCATTCTGTCTGATTATTCAGTGGGAACAGATCAATTTCTTAAAGTTTGTGTCACTTTACCCCACATTAAGCTCAACCCTTTTCAAAAGTAATACTAGTTGAATTACTTTTATCCGACATAATGTAACACATATTTAGTGTAAATTTTAATTTTTATTTATACAAATGTTTTTGTTTTGTTTGCATAAAAAATATTTATATAAAATAAATAGTCATCCACATTTTGTATGCACTTTGTTATGAAATATATGTCTCGAGGCAGACACAAGTGCAAGAAGATTTAAAAAGGCAAATAACTACACATCAGAAGGAAAAGCAGAGCAAAATAATCTAATCGGTCTTTTTTTTATCTGATGTAAAACAGAACAGACCTAAAACAAATGTACCCTGATTAAACAATAAAGATAAATCGAAGGGCTGAATAAAAAGAATCGGTTTATTTTCTGAATTGAGTCATCATTTCATCCCATGCAAAGAAAATCAGTCAATAGTTTCTTATTTTAAAGAAAAAGCAATATACACCGATGTCTAGCATGATTTCAAATGTTGTCTTCCCACATTGTTACTCACCCTAAGATTAGTTCTGGATGTTGTGGTCCCCTCATGTATTATGTTGTTTGTTCCTTAACTCACTGTGAGCAAATTTTGACTTATTCTAAAATATCCAACATTTGGATCAACCAAGTCTGGTACATAGCCATGCAATTTGTTACAACACAAATTATTGTAAGTTAATCAACATTTTAATCAGAAAATTTAAATCTATCTTTTATGAGGTCAGTCTGAAAAGTAACAAGACTAGGTATGCTGTGTTAGCTATGGGCGAAAGAGAGTTAAGTGGATTCACATGAGATCATAGTATGTAACTGTAATCTTAGATTTCTGTAACGATTGCATTGTTTTTTCACATTCTTTAGTTTACACCTCCTTTGTTCAGGTCGTTCACCTATGATCACTGAGGAATAAAGGATGAACACAACGTCACCATATTGGAACAACCTCCTTATTCAACTGACCTTGCTCCATGTAACATTTTTAGTTTTCCCTAAGCTTAAGGGTTTGTAGGTCATCAAGAGAGCCATAACAATAGAGCCGAGGGGGGGGGGGACATCCCAGCAGAATCCTTCCAGTAGTGTGCAGAAGCGTGGCAAAGAAGGACGGGAAAGTTTATTATACTTGAGTGGGTAATTACTTTGAAGGAGATACCATGTAGTTTGTTGTCTGGAATTGAGATAGTTTGTGACATCAATCTCATTACTTTTCAGACCAAATTTGCATACCTATTCCATGATGTCTGCTCTTTATTTGCAGACTTTTAAAAAAATTCTCTTTATGAGAAAATTTTGTGTCAGCTAATTTTGATAATGGCTGATAAAATTATTGCCGATAATAATTAGCGGATTCCACCATTTTGTTTAAGTACTAGTAGGACAATGTTTTCATGCTAATGGCATTGATGGACCGATGCACATTTCCTCCGCCTTTTAATTATATACGTTTCTACAGTTCCACTATTTGGTTGCCATTGAACTGCTTTTGTAAATTCAGTCACTTTATAATTATTATTTTTCATTACTCTTATTTATGAGATGAGTTTTCCAATTTGGTCTGGAAGAATAATTAAATGACTGCTGCATCATTTCATGCTCTACTGATGCCTAATGAATAGAAAGATAACAAGTGTCCATTTGTTGGCTTCATCAAATTGCAACTTTGAAATTTACACATGATTAAACTTTTTCAAATGGACTTTTTTGTTTCTTACTTGAACTTCTTGACCATTTTTACCAGATTGTCTTCGATTATTTCCCATATTATTACATCCTGGACAACACATCTAATAATCTGTATTATAGTGACAACATTTTAACCAAAATTAATTAAAGCAGCCTCCAATGAGTTAGATTGGTATAGCCTCACTGAGTGTCAGACTTTTGAAACAATGTGGGCAAAAATAAAGAAATTTCTATTACACCTTACGGATATGTCTGTACCTCTGAAAGCGACCAAACACAAACCATGGATTACTTGGAAGATTCTTCGGGTGTTGGATAATGGCCCTGTGGGAACGGACGCATCTTGAGGTGGACGTATCTGTTGGAAATCGTTGGTTTGACTTGCGCGATTTAGTGCAGGTGGACCTGTGCAGAATAGGACTGTTCTCACGGTTGGAGCTCACATGTGCTTTCAGAGCGAACATTGACGAGCACCGGGTCAAGAGGTCAGAAAAAATGAGGAAATGTTTGCGCATGAGTGTCGCACGTGTGG
Source organism: Sepiola atlantica (assembly GCA_963556195.1). Taxonomy (NCBI): domain Eukaryota; kingdom Metazoa; phylum Mollusca; class Cephalopoda; order Sepiida; family Sepiolidae; genus Sepiola; species Sepiola atlantica. Next base: position 118,037,164 of record OY744516.1, on the reverse strand, counting down.
ATCCGTGACGTCACTCGTTCTTCGTGAGAAGCTGAGAGTTTTGCCAGTCTGGGTTTTGGAGGCGAGCTTATGAGACGTGATTTAAGATGTAGTCTGCAACATAATTAGGGGAATTGATTCCCTAAGAAAATACAGGCGAAAGATCTCTTTCTCCCCTCCACGAATGGTTAAGGACTTAATTGATAAGTAATTATGAAAGCAGTAATTTGCTCTCTCTCTTGACGTTGGTGAATATCTCCCAGCCGATAGATAACTAACGCCTTAAATAAAACAGAAATTAAGTTTAAAAGATTGTTTGTCTTCTGAGTCAGTCATGGAGCTTTTGTGTTACAGCGGCGTGGTTCATGGCAGAAAGAAAGAAGAAAGAATTCAACCACTAGACGACGCACCCCTCCACGCGGCAAGGAAAGATTGAGGGTGCGAGAAATTTAAAGGTATGCAAATTATATGATTCATGGTGTTAAAAAATGATGAGTGATTAAACGAGAACAGCCATTCCCAGGACGGTATGCAACACGGGAACGAAAACTGAGAAATGCTGCATGGGGGTCATTACCAAGAGACGATGTCTGAGGTGGCTTTGGAGGTCTACAGAAAACAACATAATCATGTTGAGCACATCTCCAGCATAAGTAGAAAGAATTTTGAGAGTTGCTTGTCTTGATGCTGGTCATAACCCGAAGCATTTTACGCTCATGTGCAAAGAAATAAAAAATTGAACAATCAAATTGTAACGCTATGTAATTTCGAAAGAGAAAAAATTGAGCACTCAAACCAACAGCATTTCTCTTTGCCGATATTTTCGCAAATATTTTCAAAAATGATGATGGCAGAAAACTGCAACGCTACATATGATAGCACCACCAATGCGGCTGATCACCATCACTCAGGATGAGGTTAGGAGACAGCTTTTGTCTTTGGATGTGCATAAGGGGCAAGGTCCAGATGGACTACATCCAGCAATTTTACGGGCTGTTGCGCCTGAAGTATCTAAATCTTTAGCAGCCCTTTTCAACATTTCACTGACTACCAGAGTTATTTCTGTTGATTGACGGGTGGTCACAAACTTCCCTATCTTTAAAAAAGGTGACAAAAAAGATCCAATGAATTACAGACTAGTGATCTCAAAATCCATGGAATTTCTACTTAAGCTAGCAATCATGGCTCATCTTACATCTACTGCTACCATCTCTCCATCTCAACATGGTTTCATTCCGAAACGTTCATGTCTCACAAATTTACTTGTGATGAAAGAATGGGTTACAAGTATAATGGACGATGGAGATACTGCTGACATTGTCTTTTTGGACTTTGCCAAGGCTTTTGATTTTGTCAATTATCGCTTATTTTTATATAAACTCAACACCTGTGGTCCTCATGAATCGGTTATGAAGTGGATAATTACCTTTATTGGTGATCATACATACAGGGTTCAGATAAATGGTAGTTTGTCCTCTGAAATGGATGCTTGCAGTGGTGTTCCTCAAGGCTCTGTGCTGGCTCCTATTCTCTTTCTACTCTATATAAACGACATTCCGGAAGTGATTGGTGGAAACTAGCTACTACAATGTTCTATTGACTTTTCTTATCAATATTGCTTTGTACTTTACATTTACCTTTTTAATTGCTATGTAAGTATGCATATATATATATATATATATATATATACATC
>OY744516.1:118017992-118030492 GCA_963556195.1 Sepiola atlantica | reverse complement strand
ATAAATATATTTTCATAGCTTACTACCTAGCTCTACTTACGTATCAAGCACTGTTGAAGTTAATACTGAAAATTGATACATAAAAAATTATATCTCCTTATAAAATTTTTATGTGGATACATGAAATACTAATATATATATATATATAGAGAGATAGATATATATATATATATATATTTCAGTCAACTTTAATTTAATCGTTGAACGCATTGTAAATAGATAAAACCAGCATCCTGCATTTAATCCCAAGCTAAATCTGATGAAGATTGATAGACTGAATATAAAGGCTGGCTTGAAATCCCATTGAAGAATCCTGGATGAAAATTCGAACATTTGGTTACATAATTTAAAATAGTCCTCATAAAAGCTGTAATTTACTTAAAATCAAATCATACCAAGTGATAGACTTAATATTTTTTGAAAAATCAGTTCTCGTACTTGTACATTGTAATTCTATATTAAAAATGGATTGCATTATATAGGTTTATTTATTTATTTTTTAACATAGTTCACCCCAAACAAGGCAAGCCGCCACTGCAAACGTAAGGGGCTACTGAGAAAAAAAAAAGGGAGAAGGTTGGGGAGGGGTCAACCTAAATTGGGATCTGTGCAGCGAGATGTCTGTTTACATTAGTTTTAAATTTCTGCATTGTCAGTACTGTCGGGGAAACAGGGGGCAGGGAGGGAGTTCCAGAGGCCAACAGCACGAGGAAAGAAGCTATTTGAGTAGAAGGCTCTTCAGCATCTGGGGACTTCCACAGTGAATGGATGGGATTTAGTTGATTGTCGAGTTGGTCTAGTGAATTTACGTCGAAATAGCACCAGAGTAGCCAATTCATCAGAGCATAATCCATTGAAGTATTTGTAAAACAAGCACAAGGATGCTACATTGCGGCGATGGGACAGATGCTTAAGCTTGGTTGACAGTGAGGGACCTATTAGGTTGGAGACTCTTTTTTTGGACCTTGTCAAGGAGGGAGAGACTAGTAGATGATGCACCAGCCCAGATGTGGCAACAATATTCCATGCATGGGCGGATGGTGGCTTTGTAGAGATACAGGATAATGTCAGATGTGAGGAGTTTACTAGCACAGTAGAGGGAGCCAACCTTCTTTGCGGCAGCCTTGACAATGTCTTCAATGTATTTGTTCCAATTTGAAGGTTAGGCCGAGGAGTTTGAATGTTGAACTCTCAGGTAGGGTGTTATTTGCCATGACAATCGGTGGTTGGAGAGGTTTCTTGTAGTTATTGAAGGAAAGGAGCTTTGTCTTAGCGGCATTAAAAGTTACCAATCATTTATGACCCCAATCCACTACAGCCTGGAGGTCATTTTCTAAGGATTCAGCTATTGCCTCAGATATGATCGCGTCTGTTTTGCAAACATGGCGAGAGTAAAGCGTGGTGTCGTCAGCATATAAACCAATCTCAGACTCTATGTCATCAAGGAGATCGTTTATATAGATCAGGAACAATAAAGGTCCAAGGATAGATCCCTGGGGTACACCAGCATTTATGTCATGTTGCTTAGATGAACGGCCATCGAGGACAACCTGGATTTTTCTTTTGGTTAGGAAGGATCGAATTATATTAAGTAATTGCCCAGTAATACCGTATGAGCGTATTTTCAGGAGAAGCCCTTAATGCCATACCTTGTCAAAGGCCTTGGATATATCGTGCGCTACTGCCCTAGCTTCTCTTGCTTTGTTGAGTGTATGATACATGCGTTCAGAGATGACCGTTTAGATGTCCGCAGTAGATCGTGCTTGTCTAAATCCATACTGGCGATCAGAAAGAAGTTTAGCATTAACTAAGTGCTGTACTATCGCTAGATTGATTAAGGATTCAAAGATTTTGGCAAAGATTGGCAGTAGACTGATTGGGCGGTAGTTCAGAGGATCGGTTCTATTCCCAGAATTCTTGTAGACTGGTACCACAGAGGCAATTTTCCAGCTACCAGGGAAGCAAGATTCAGCTAGGCATTTATTGTAGAGTTTGGAGAGGACAGGGGCCAGTTCAGCAAAGCATTTCTTTATTACTATTACAGGTATAAGATCAGCCCCACAAGCTTTGGAGGTGTCAAGGTTTTTTATGATGTCTCTGACTTGGGATGGGGTGATGACCAGGTTATCAAGTGTGGGTTCGGTCCGCAATGGGAATTTGGGGAGGGGGTGGTTATCTGAGTCCAAAGTGGAGTTTAAGGCGAAACGCTGGGCAAGTAGTTCAGCCTTATCAGTGGCTGTACAAACGACATCATTGTGTTTTGATAGTGGGGGAATCGTTGATTGTCCATTTTTCACTACACTATTTTAGATTTTTCAGAAATCACGAGTACCTAGTTTCTGTGACTGAATGCTTTTTTGTTAACTCATACCTTCTCTTTGCTTCGCCTATCACGGCCTTACAATTATTTCTTGACTCTATAAATTTATGTCTATTCGTAGTTGACTTATGGTGGCCGAATTTACGGAACGCTTGTTGCCTCTCAGCTATGGCAGCTGCACATTCCGAGGTGAACCATAAGGGAGAGTGGGGCATGCTAAAGAATTTTCGCATGGGAACATAGGCTTCAATGCCTGCTTTGACCCATTCAGTTAATTCATTTGCACACTGATCAGCAGAGAGTGAGAAGGTTTCCCTCCATGGGGCGTTGTTGATGTGATCTCTGATTGACTCGAAATCAGCCTGCTCGTAGTATCTCATTATTTTGAGCAACGGTTCATCAGCTTTTGGATGACTTTTTAGGGTGATATGTATCATTAACACAATGTTATCAGCATTCCCGAGTGGGCTATGAGCTTTCCTCACACAAGCCTCGGGCATTGAGGTCAAGAAAAGGTCTAGAAGTGAGGCTTGTTGGTCTACTCGATCAGAGATGCGGGTCGGAAAATCAAGTCTGAGAGAATAAGTGAGCTAAGGAGAAATCATACGTAGAGTTGCCTGCTGCGTCAGTAAGGCTGGAGAATCCCAAGCACTCAGAGTTTAACAGAGTACAGTCCTGGGTCGAAGGGGAATGGTATAAGAAATATAAGTAACTTACGCCGTGATGTAAAGTCAATCTAGTAGTCTTGGTCATCTGATTCTAACCTATGTTCTCTAGCCAGGGGATGGGTGTTCCGAACATAAACTCCTAGCCCGTGCATATGTTTGTCAGTCTTTACAGTAGAGTGGGACGTAGTCAGTCATGTCAAAGTGGTGAGAGGAGATTGAGGATTGAAGGTTAGTTTCACTTGGAGCTAGGATATCCGGGGAGTTTGTCAGGAGAAAGGTTTCTACATCGTTGATGTTGGTTCTAAGTCCCCAGATATATGTGAATGCGAGCCTCAAGGGCGGAGGTGAAAGTGTTTTTTGTTGGGTGTCTGGTTTAGGTTTGATTTATTATTATAAACCTTACTTATTATTATAAGACTTACTTATCTAATCTATAAAGAAAAGCCACTTAGATTCTCAACAACGGACTTAAATAGCATTTCATCTACCAAATCGATGTTTCATTCTGCCTGTCCACTGAATTTATGGAAGTTTTCATTTCGTGTTATTTCTATAATGAAAATAGGAATTCCAATCTATTTCCTCGATTACATACTATATCCGACCATTTAGTAAGAGGAAATGCATGTTAAACCCCACTATTTTTCCACAGATAGTCAGTCATCTATGTTTATTAGCCAATTACACCGCTGTGTTTGTTATAAATAAGAATAAACGAATTTGAGAGAGAGAGAGGAAACAGTTTAGCCGAATATTATCATTTTTACAAAATCAATGACTGCATATGAGGGGAGTTAACTCTGAATTAGGTTACACCTAATTCCCCTGGTTTTTATAAAAAATATTAGTTAGCCATCTTGCTTTTTCGAATAGTAACTTCTAAATAAAAAAAATCTACAGTAATTAGGACATTTTAAACAAATAATATAACTTTTACTGCTTAATTTATACATTGCTGACCAAGAATTGTAATATGCGACCGTTGATTTGTACCTTGAAAAGTTCGGTCACGGTCGAAATTTTGACGAAATTTTATCTTCCAATTTTTCCAAATTTGATGTATAGATCTGATGCTCTTTGATAACAGTAACCACCATGCAAAATTTGAGCCTTATCAGATAAATAGTTTTTGAAGTTATGCAATAGAAACTATTGCATAACTTCAAGAATACTTTATATAATATGGAGAAAGACCTCATTAACTGATTATTAGACTAAAACCTAAACCAATTATTTTGATAAAATCGTTTAATATTTTTATGAATCTGTTCACTGAATCCTTTCAAACTGCGAAAAGGTTATTAATAGAAATGAATAATTAATATATATTTTCTTAGGAAGTGTATATCTCATTATGATTGAAAGTGCTAACGGAAAGAAAAAGAACTTATTTGTGTATATTGTTAGCTGTTTTGTTTATTCTAACAAACTTGTGAACCTTTAGAATTTGTCAATGTCAAAGAAACAATGAAGACATATTTGTTTGTAAAAATATTCCTCACACGTAATTCTTTGTGTTCAGTAACGTTGTTTCTAATCATCAGTTTATGAGGTCTTCAATAATAACTTCCCTTTAGATTCAATATATTTTCATGACAAAGTAACTTTCTTTATTATAGGCAGGATAGAAATATCCAAAACAAATTTATATTTAAAAAAAAATTAGTTTTATTTAGAGATTTACAACTGGTATTTTAAACAAAAACGACAAATAATGGGACTAGTGTCACAAATAATTTATTTTAATTTCAAACGCGAAAGAAAAGTCACATGAAGCAAGAGCAGATGAATAGGTTGATTGTTTCAGTAGAGTGACGTTCTTTTTATAGTGCTCAGCATTCGCCTTTTGTTATCAGTGCTCCAACCTGAATAATCTGAAAAAAGGAGGGGCCCACAAAAGCTTGTAAAAAAAAAAGTTGTAGAAAGTGAAGATTACAGTTCTATACTCTGAATATATCATGTCAGATGATAACACAATCTACCTATCCCACTTTCGCCTATAGCTCACACAGCACACCCATCCCGTTACTTTTCACAGTATGAGCAGAAGAGATAATGTAAATAGTCCTATAGTTTGTAGACTCTAAACAGAAGTTTATCTTTTGACAGATTCAAATAATATGAGCAACAGTTTCACTTCTGATATTTTAAAACATGTCATTATACAATCAGAATTGAAACATCAACAGATAAGCGAAGCTTATATAAGAAGCAAGGGGACACTTTGAAATAGAAGCCTAAGAGATTGACAACATTTATTCTGCACATTTGAGAATGGACCGTGAACCTGAAAAAAGGTCAAGAGGACAACCACCAAAGAGATGGGCCGACCAGATAAGGGTTGAGACCGGCATGCCGCTCCTTACAGCTGAAAGACTGGTCCAAGACTGTGATAAGTTGCAGAATTTTGTTTTCAAGCCTGCGGTGAAGTTCTCTGGAGTATGCACATAAGTCGGTCAAGTAAATCGGGTGAATACACCATCTTTTCAATGCAATTCTACAAACTGAACAGGTTCATCATAAGTTTAAAGAGGGAATACATCATATTTAGAAATCACAGTATTTTGAAGGTCTATGTGTATTTGGTCTTGTCTAGAAGGAATGGTGGAAGGGTGCAGAAAAAGTTAAACCACCAAAAAATGATGTGATACCTTATGTTCCTTGACTTCCAGAGCAATCAGTCAGCTAATCAAATACAAGAGGTGTTAAAAACAGTTTATATTAAGGTGGATCGTATTCTGCAGTATGCAGAGAAAATATTTGGTGATGATGAAAGCAACCAGGATACATCTCTCTCTCTCTCCACATTAATACAACTTTAGTCATATAGCTTCAAGCTTCCTTCAACTGACTCTTTCCAACGTCACTTTCTTTCACAACAAGAAACTATTAATCTCACATACACATAAGTGAACTATGTATACACACGTAATTATACATGCATTCACATATTAATAACAACTCCCAAAGCTCTATGAACTTAAACTAACTTTCAAAACTGAGTTTTTCCGGCAACATTTAGTACTCAATATAAAATAGATATGTAAATTAATGTTGTTATACTTATGATAACCACTTTATCTATCTATATACTGTTAAAACTCTGTGGATCTTGTTTGTCATCTTGTCTCCCGTGCTCACTTGATGATGTTATTGATTTTTGACGTCATCTATTCAAACAAAAGTGGACAGAGTTGATGATGTCAAAAATGTTGAAGTCATCCATCAAATAAAAAAGAGAAGGGAAAAGAGATCCTTTATCTAAACGACCCGTCACTTGAAATGTCAGGATCGTAGTTCTATCCACACTGCTATACGCGTGCGAAACACGGACCTTATACAGAAGCGATATAAAAGACTTAGAGCGCTTCCAGCAACAAAAACTGAGGAAAATTCTAAAAATCTCTTGGGAGATCCGCACACCTGACTATTAAAACTGATTTGCTTGCTTATCACCGTGTACATCTTTTATCGGTATATGAATGCTTTAGATAAAAGGCAAATGATAAGAGAACTTATGAAAGGAATGGAATGATGTAAATTTTTAAAAGACAGAAGAGAGAAGGGGGAGGAAGAACGGGTAAAAATCAAATTATATTTATTCTAAATGCATACAATGCCATATAAATCGGGGCAGTGAGGAAGGCTGGTTATTTATTTTCTTACTCAACGTCGCTAGTCTGATCTCTGAGAGGAATAGTTAACGATTTAATGTATCCTCTTCCTTTCACAATACATCCTGTAGTTGCGAAAATCTTTAAACGCTGCTTTCTTGAGGAACGGATAAAATCTTCTGCTGTTTTTGTCAATAATAATAATTGTTAAGCACTTCTTAGTGATGTCTCCCAATCTTGGTTAGTTATTGTATCATCTTCCATTCATGATACGTTAAGGTCTGTATCCAGTCTTGCTTACTTGCCCTTAAACTCTTAACCTGTCTATGAGGATGGGATATGACACAAAGTTGAGCCTCAACATTCCATGAGCACCACAAGGACGCTCATGGCTGTCATCATTATCAAGAAAGAAATATCTATATCTATATATATATATATATATATATATATATATGACTTGAAAATGGATGACGTCATGAAATGAGCTTTATATTTTAAAACTACCATTCATCCTTTATGATGTCATATATATTCAAGTAATTACTTTCTTGTAAAAACATGATTTTCAATCAATGTCAAAGTTATTAAATGTTATGATGCCGGACCTGTACGAAGAACAAATGGACTCGTCCATCCATAATAAAATGCGAGAAACATTCTAATCCACTGACTTTTTCAAGCCAAGATCAAAGTGTAGTATCTGTTCCGATGGATACTGCACCCCATACTGGTATTGTCTGGATCTTCGGGTCTGGATTTACGCCGGTCAATGGGTCTGTCCTGTGCAGTTCTGGGAAGTGGCGCTCCCAGGCTTTGCCTCCCCTCTTTGGGGAGGATTGAGTTTAGTGCTTAATGTCTGAGGCACTCTGCCCAGGCAATTTTTTAAAAGCCCCTAGCACTCCTCCTCTGGAGTGCATTCCCACTTTCCGACCTTGTGTCACATTCTACTGTGTGGGACGTAGATAAATAGGGACTTTTTCAAGCCAAGATCAAAGTGTAGTATCTGTTCCGATGGATACTACACCCGATAGACTGGTATTGTCTTGGCCTTCGGGGCTTGATTTACGCCGGTCTATGGGTATGTCCTGTGTAGTTCTAGGAGGTCCACCCTCCCAGGCTTTGCCTCTCCTCTTTGGGGAGGAGTAAGTTTATTGCTTACTGCCTGAGGCGCCCCTACCGGGGAATGCCGACAGGGCTGCCCAGGCAATTTTTAATGGCCAGAGTGCTTACCTTCTCGGGTGCTGGATTTTCAAATCCCACTTTCCGACCTTGTGTCACATACTCCTATTGTGGGTAGGTGTTAAATAACTTCTTCCACCCAGTTCTATACTGGCAGTCCAGAATACCACTTTCTGTATATATATTCTTTTTCTTCAATAATATATCTTTGTTTCTGGCACGCTAGGAAGTAAGTGTAGTATCTGTTCCGATGGATACTGAACCCTATAGACGGGTGTTGTCTTGTCCTTCGGGCCTTGATTCCACCTGTCTGTGGGTTTGTCCTGTGCAGTTCTAGGAGGTCCACCCTCCCAGGCTTCGCCTCCCCTCTTTGGGGAGGAGTAAGTTTATTGCTTACTGCCTGAGGCGCCCCTACCGGGGAATGCCGACGGGGCTGCCCAGGCAATTTTTAATGGCCAGAGTGCTCACTTTCTCGGGCGCTGGCTTTTCAAACCCCACTTACTCGACCCAAGCTGTGGTCACATCTTACTTGTGGGAGTAAGATAAAACTGGCCTTGTGCCTAACTCCTGCAGAGGAGTAAATAAATATCTTTGTTTCTGTAACCCCGTGTTTCCGTGTCTTTATTTCGGCCCCTAACACGGTCACAACATTAAATTATATATTTAATAATATATATATATATATATAACAAATATTGACTCAACAGGCCACACGTGATCAAGTTATTTATTTAATAATATGCTAAGACACTTCATGTTCGTACGTACGTCATCACTTTTCACACATGTTAAAAAAAAACAAGATCTCCTGATTAGCAAAGATGGTGATTGGTGATTAATCTGATATTGTTAAGGTAAAAAGTTCCGACTTGTTCTTTTAAAATGAATTGTTCCAAAATCAAATCATGTCGTTCCGTCGACTATAATCGTGACATTTTAAATAAATACATCTCAAAAAGTGACATCCGTTTCATTGATTTGGAGAAAATTTAGCTGACAATTATTTTTACCGTAAGCATGTATTTACAGAATATTTATTGTTTTAAAAAGAAATACATTTCTACAATTTTAGCTAAATTAAGAAGAAACATATTCTTTGCATTTATTTAAAGAATACTTAGGTATCAATGACAATGATTTTTATGGAAGAAGAAAGCCATTGTTTCGTAAGTGTATTGACCTAGAGAGACATTTATTTCAAAAGAAATATTTTTATTAGCAGTAAATTATAGAGATTGATGTCGAAAACACGGTGGAATTTCCAGCGAGTCCCGTTAATTATTATTATTATTACAGCAACTATTTATTTGTGAGGTTCAAATACGAGGCCACTACGATGAAGCTACAACAAGTCTTCCTAGGTGTTGTTATTTAATTTAATCCACTTGATAAAACCTTTAGAATATCATTAAAAAATATAAATTATTTTTATTGAGATAGCTTTTCTGGTGAGTCAGTCATTTTCTTATTTTAAGAATAAGAAAGCGTACGAGTGAATGAATGAAAATTTGTCTTCAAGAATAATTCCAAAAAGAGAATAAAAGTTAAGATTTCTCAAGGGATTTTATTTCTTAACAAACGGAATAAACATCAAAATAAAACCTTTTTCTTAATTAGAAAATAATTTTATTTTCATTTTTATTTTCTGTTTTTTTGTTTTTTCTAAACTTATTGCTTTCAATGAATAAAACTATTTTCCACAGTGTTCAAAGACGGTTTTGTCTTTTTCATTTGATATTAGATAAATAACGCATAAAAGATGAAAGTTTAAGTTTCTAAGGATTTTGATCAATATCAAAAAAATAAAACCTGCCTGCTGGTTCGTTATGTTTTGTTTGTTTCATAATATTTTTTCCAAAACGTATGAATGTCAGGCAGTGCAATAAGCAGTAAGGCTTTGAAAAAATAATTATTATAAAACAAAGGATTCAAGTTTAATACTAATAATATATTCTTTCCTTTTAGCAAATCCTAACGCAAAACTTTATCCAAATACTTTACATCATAGAAAGTTAACCCCTACCTATATATTCATACACACATAATATATATTACTGTTTCATATATATATATATATATATATATATATATATATATATGCACTTATATTATAAGATAATATGAACGAATTGCATAATCTCTCCGGAGAGATTTACCAAATGATTGATTATGAAATTTCCGCACAGGGAGTGGTTGGTCTGTTGTCTCGACACATGTGTGGATTAGCAGATCATACCGAAGTACTTGCTTCAGTATAATCTGCTAATCTGCTAATCCACGCATATGTCGAGACAACAGACCAACGACTCCCTTGGGATGGCACGGTAGTTAAGTAGTTAACGACGCGGACTGAGGACCTGGATGGGGCCAGGTTCGAATCCAGTTCGTTCCACAGAAACATTTTCATCAAAAAACTACACCTGGAGAGGAGATAAATAAAATGCTGAAGCACTTGATGAAGGCATGTTCAGAACTGTATTTTTTGCAAGGATGTTTCTCCATCCTCCCACATACAGCGCCTGGTATTTCCACATAGTCACCCATCTGGTACCGGCCAGGCTCAATGTTGCTTAACTTCGGTGATTTAACAAGTGTGTAATATGATTATTGCATAAGATAATATATTACAAATATACTTTTGTCTCAGTATTTGCTTCAACAGTGCTCAATACATTAGTAGAGCTTAGTGATAGCATACAAATATATTTATTGTAAGTGAGCTACATAGAAACGTTTGCGTTTCATTTCCAAAGGTATTCGTTAGGGTAAATATATATAAAAAAAATGTTTATCTACTAAAAATAATGAATTCTCCACATTTGAAAAATAAAAAATAGTTTCATGGAAAACATGTAATTTATAATATTTCGCACAGTCCTCTGTCCTTTTTCAATAAAACTATTTTTTGATAATAAAAAATGAATATGAAAGTTTTTTTTTGAATAACTGACTGATAGATTTTTTTAGTTTTTTCTTTTTCATTATCGTTTCGTTCATTTTTTTTTTAACTATGAACAACGCTTCTTTTAACTATCTTTTGATGACATTCTCGTGATTTGACGTGTCTTACAGCTTCATATTGTATATTTATTTTAGGTCTAACCCTCCTTAAAAGAAACATTTATATAAAACACTAGCTGAAGTACTTATAAACGCCGGGTTTCTCAAAACCTTTCTCTTCTGCACGTCATTTCAAATTTTAAAAAATTCTTTGAATCGCAATAAGATAGTTTTAAAAAGTGCATAATTCAGGTTTAGGATAATGATTGATATCGACTAGGCAATAACTGGAACGTAACGGTAAAAGAATGTCTGATATTCGAACCCTGAAAGATGGCATAAAATATTGAAGACAAACGCTTAATACACACGGTTACCGATCAGCGAAAATATTTTGTCTTTTTAACCCACTTAAACCGTTCATGAGTTTGGTGTAGGGTTACAAAATTAAAGCTCTGTTTTATCTCTCCATATGGATTTGAAATAGTTCGAGTGTATAAAATAAAGAAACAAAGAAAAATCCAATAGAGAGGATGTCAAGTACGTACAGTGATTTTGACGAAAAGCAATCTTGACTTAGTTTTATATGTTTATTTATAGATTATTACATGTATGTTGTTCGATCGGCTAATTGTAGAAAATATTAAACTTGAAAGGGAATGCCAAAAATGGCGGAAAATTTGTATGTAATTTTATTTTTATGTACTTTTAACTTTTAAATAATGAGTTTTGTATCTTACATCGCTAAGAACGGTGGATTGAAGGTTCTGATTCCAAATCTGCGGTTTGGCTTTTAGATCAATATAGACTCAAACAAGTATGCTTTATATATATATATATATATATATATATATATATATATATATATATATATAAATGCATAATTTTATAAAATATATATCTTTTAAAAGATTCTCCGATCAAAACAGAAAACATCTATTTCCCTCTCTCTGTATGTATGTGTGTGTTTGTAGGGTTTTTTGCTCATAGGGTTAGTCCTATGCAACTACAGTGTTTATAAGATAGTGCTTAATAACAAGTAGAGCTACATTTTAGTCTACTTTGTTTATTTATACAAATATTTTGGCTACATATGTGCATACATGCTTCAATTACGATCTTATTCAAGGTGGCCTGAAAATGCTAGACATTGAATAAGGTCGCAGCTGAAATATGTATGCACATATGTAGCTAACATGTTTGTGTAAATAAAAACGTGTGCTAATATATATATATATAATTAATTATAAATATTTGTTTTTTATCTACATACATACGTTTCATCCATATGGGAATCGTCAGTGTAGATATGTTGTAGTTTCTGCCTTTTGTGTTTGTTCACGAACTTCTACAGTTTCGGAAATAGACAGTCATAGAATGAAAAACACAAACACAGGGTTTAGCAAAAACAAGTATGTTGAAGAAAAGTATAATACAACAGAGGAACAAGAGTCGTGGTACGTAAGGCTTGACTGCCAGTGTAGACTGGGGTTTACTCAGGTATTTAATTCCTTCCCACAGCAGAAAGATGTGGCACAAGGTCGGAAGATGGGGAGAATCAAGCCAGCGCCCCTCAAAGACGGGGCACTCTGGCCTATTAAAAATTGTCTGGGCAACCCCGTCGGCATTCCCTGGTTGGGGCGCCTCAGACAGCAAGCAATAAACTTACTCCTCCCCAAAGAGGGAAGGCAAGGCCTGGGAGAGTGGACCTCCTAG
>OY744516.1:117927992-118012992 GCA_963556195.1 Sepiola atlantica | reverse complement strand
TAGATAAAAAAATCAATCGCCAGCGCCTCATTATGACGATCTGTCAACAGAAACCTCTATTCTTTTATCCTGATTAACTTTGAACACGTGCTGATAGATTTGACACTCCTCCACCCGCCCCCTTCTGAAAAGTTTTGGTAATTTTTATTTCTTATTTTTGTTCTAATCACTGTAAGACCAAGCATTAAACTGGCGCCATGCAACGCAGATCCGAACAGAACGCCGGCGTTGAATCCTTTGATCTAGTAAACTCAATCAAGGTTTTTGAACATGCACACACATTCATAAATAAAACGCACACACACATATTATCCACTTCATAAAAATTAATGAAATGAATATCTATTATATTCGTCAAATGCTAATCTAAACTGGAACTTGAAGCACACATTTATATTGGGTGAACGTTTATAACATCTTTTAATAACATCCCTTACTTTTCTTTATATAAACATGTACTGAGCTAAAACATTTAAAGATATTTTTTATTTATATTTTATTAGAATGGCTACCCAGCGTTGCCCGGGGACTTGGACAACAAAAATAGAATAGTTAAAAAGTGTGTCACATCTATCTTGTAAAACTATCTCTCTCTACCTCTCTTTATCACACCCCTCTTCCACTCTCCCACTCTTCCTCTCCCACTCTTTCTCTCCCACTCTCTTTCTCTCCCACTCTCTTTCTCTCATTCCCACTCTCTTTCTCTCATTCCCACTCTCTTTCTCTCATTCCCACTCTCTTTCTCTCATTCCCACTCTCTTTCTCTCATTCCCACTCTACTCCTATCGTCTCTCTCACCCTCTCTCTTCCTCTCTCTCCCTCCTACCAAGTCAAGAAGTATTATTTTATAGAAGTCGCTCCAGACAAGGCATGAAGCAACTTGATGTAAGGCGCTAAAAAAATACTACTTCAAGGTAAAAAAAACAAGCCAACAATAAGTGTTAGATGGATAGATTCCGACCTAGAAAACAGCAATTTTTGCTCCTTTGCCAGTAACATCTCTCATGGAATGTGAGGACTAAAGGACAAAATAAGGGAAGCAAGAGTTATGAGGCTGCCGAAAGTGGACCTTGGGTTTACTTTTCTACTCTCCTTTCTCCTCTGATCAAAAACAGAACTGATACTACACTTTGATCCTAGCCCTAGGCCAAGAAATTATTTTAGTTTGAGTTTCACACCAATGGTCGATAGAAAAAAGTCGCTTTAAATTTAATTTTATTCTTAGTGTCCCTCAAATGAATGAATATTACAAAAATATGTGTGCATATTCTGTTCAAGACAATGCTGAAAAAGAATATATCTGCTTTGTGGGGGTGTCTTGCATAATTTCTGACATTTAGCTGGACACGGACACAACTGCCATTTATATAACAAACTAGCGAAAATAGACTCCCTAACGGTCGTCTAATTTTGCTAGGCTGCCGCGTTCTTGGGTAGTGAGACATTTTTAGTTAAAAAAAAAAAAAAAAAAAATGTCTCCGAATATTTTTTTGTTTTAAAAGGGAAAAAAAAATTGGGGGGTGAAATATCCCCCCCCCCTTTAAAAAATCAAGCGCGAATGCAGATCCCAAACTATATCGAAGAACGAGTTATTATACGATCATTCATAGCTAACTGACAGAAATGAAAAAACCCATTTCTTTAAGTAGGTAAATCAAAATGGATTTTATTACTTGCGACACAGTTCCCAGACTATAAAGAAGAACCAGTTTTGATACGATCATTCATTGCTAACTGGAAAAAGTGAAAAAGCCCATTTCTTTAAGTAGTTAAATCAGAAAGGTTTTTTCAACTTGTCTTTGTGGTCCAGTGGTAGAGTCTCGGACCACTAAAAGAATGAATATTTTCAAAAATAATGTGCTCATATTCAAATTGAGGCAAGCGGTGTTCTCGTATTAGCTGTTTATCAGCGATTTTTTTTTTCAATGGAAATGGTTTTCTCTGCAATTTGAACAACAATAAGCCTTCTAAAAATACAGCACTTTCAATACCGTCCCAGTCAAGGTCCGTATGGTGCTATCTCTACTCGGTTGTTCCACCCTCTAAAACGCTTCATGGCCTCTTCCTGTGTTTTCTCAATCTTTCCTTAGATTTCAATTTCTTCTAGTCTTTTTTTACCAGTTTTTTTTTTCTCAAAACTGTTCCTAGTGCTCCCAGAATTATTTTTATTATAGCATTGGTATCATGTTCTATAGTTCCTTTGGCTCCCTAGTAAATTCTATGTATTTTTGTGATTAGCTTGGATGGTGGAATCTACTATTTGACAGGTCTTTTCTTTTTGTTTACTTTTAAATCGTGGATGAGTTTGCCTGTTTGTATTTCAATACCCCATAAGGTTTATGCTTTTCACTTTCAAATGATTAGTGCATATTGTTACCATTATTATTATTTACTCATTAGAGGAGTTCTCACACAAGTCATTATCAGCGATCACTCACTGGATTTGACAGGTAGTGTACCCTGGTGTCGGAATGACAAGTCTCCCTAGATTTTCCGTACTCTTCACTTCTCTCCATAACTTTTGCAAATGACTTTGCTTTCTCGCAACAACCGTTTACCATTGATTTCTTGCTGATAACTGCTTTCTCAGGAATTTGAGTAGCAATAATCCTCCTCAGGATTTAAGTATTCTCTATGCCCTTCCTGTGGAGGTCTGGATGGTGCTTTCTCTCCTCAGCCTTTCCAACTTTTTAATCCTTCATCACCAATTTTGGTTAGTATCAACCGATGCTGGTACCACCAATTTTTTTTTTAATGTTTTATGTTTTTTTTTCATATCGACCATGGCAGTTTTATGTTTCTTAGATGCATGTAATCTTTTTATATTTATAATTGTGTTTATGCTGCGTTATTCTCTTTCAGCTTACCTGTAGTTGGTTGGTGTTACCTGGCCTGGCTATATTTGGTTGTTACTGCACTCAAGGATTTTTCTTAATATTGCAGTGACATGCATTGTATGGTGTCGATCCTCTCTTTGATTACAATTTCTCTTAGTCTTATCATCAGACTTTTCTGAACTGTTCCTAGTATCTCTGCAATCAACTGCAGTTTTCTTTGTTCCATATTCCGTTTAGCTCTCTGGCAAGCTCCCTGTATTTGCTTAGTTTTTCTGCTTCCTCGAGCTTCATCCTTTGATCTATTCAGATGGATTTTTCCTTATTATCATATCACGTCTTCTTGCTTGAAAGAGTTTGTTCGTCTGTATTTCCATGTCGCATAGAGTATTATACCTTTCTTTTTCCACTACTATCTCCGGTGTGTGCCTGTACCATTGGTCTATATTTTCAAAATGCAGCCATTTGCACAGTTCCCAGTGTATATTCTTCCCAACTTAATCATGTCTGTTTTTGTATTCCTTTTGGACTAGCTTGCTGCATTCACTTATGATGTATTTTACTGTTTTCTATCTTTGTCCACAGAGATTATATTTACTGTTTTCCTAGGTTTACTCTATCTTGAGATTGATGTAGTTCTGATCACGTTTTGTGTGGCTATCAGTAGCGATTCCATTCTTTTTATTATTATTTTTCTATAAGATTATTATTACTCACCTGGAGTTCTTATAAAAATTTATACCAGTGATTTCTTGCTGAAAAAAAAAACAACGGTTGCTCTCTCTGGAGGCTTAGTGACAACAGGTCTCACCAGATTTCCAAAACTTTCCATTCCATTTCCATTGGAACTCCCTTAGTGTTCTTCCACCAGCCTTTACTAATGATTTCTTGCTGATAACGACCACATTTTACGTTGAATCTGAGTAACACTACGCTTGATGTCTGGTTTAGTGTTTACTTTCCTCAGTCATTCAATCCTTTCACACCACTTTCTGATGTTGGTAACACTTGTTGTTTAGGAGGGGGGGGTGTACTTTTATTATTATTTACTAGCTATGTGTTCTCACACAAGTCATGACCAGGGATCACTCACTGGCAAAAACAGGTGGTGTTCTCTAAAGTATTAACAATAACAAGCCCCCCCCCCCCGATTTCTAGTAATCGCTGCTTCTTTCAATCACCATTGCAAATCGCTTTGCATTCTCACAACATCTGTTCACGATTTTTCCATCCAATTTCTCACAACCATGCTTGGACACTGCAGATGTTTTAAAAATTATTATTTACTCACTATAAGTTCTCACACGAGTCATTACCAGTGATCGCTCACTGGCAACAACAGGAGGTGTTCCCTGGAGTCTGAGTGACAAATCTTCCCAGATTTCCAGTACTCTTGACTTCTTTTGATAACAATTGCAAATCACTTTGCATTCTCACAAAAGCTATTTACCATTGATTTCTCCCTATGGGTTAAATAGTATTAATACTTGTAGTGATATTCCCTATTATGCATAATGGACTATCCAAATCTTGAGTTTTTTAGTTAGTTTTAATACCTTTGACTATTAATAAACTGAGAGAGAGAGAGAGAGAGAGAGAAACATATGCGAGAGTGATAGACTGCATAAAATAAGTGCGGGTGATTCGAACAATATAGAATAAGAGAGGGTGAGAGTAATAGACAGAAAGTTAGTAAGAGATTTTTCAGAGTGTTCACACGTAATCACCTAAAATAAGAATCTCATATTTTATTTGGGGGGGGGGGGGTTTAGGTGAAGGTCCTCATCTACTTTTAAATGAAGATATAAATTTCTTTTTAATTTGACAAACTTTTTAATGTTTTCTCTTTGTGTATTGTATCCAAGATTTTAATAAACTCATTGTGACATTTTCATCTCTATTTTTCAAGTGACATTTTTCCTATTTATCAGCTTCTGCCATTTTTACTGTGCCATTTTTTTCCCCGGTGCCATTTTTACTTAAATTTGTTAGCATGATCTATAGATTTTAGTTTTACTGGTAGTTTAAAAGCAATAAATATCTATAATTGTATCTATCAAACGATACAGCAATTGTACAACAATGAAAAATTAAGTTTTGGATTAAAAAAAAAAAATTAAAATGTTAGAAGAATCGTTTTCGGAATTTGAAATTAGACTAAAATGTTTCCGATACCGATTCCGATACCTCAAAGAGTTCTGGTTTTTACGGTTACGATTAATCATGCCAACACTAATCCTAACTAGACAAGGAAAACAACACCTTAAAGTTATATAGATGCAAGGTGAAGTCAATCGGTCAATTATAGGAAAAATATAAAAATTGATATCTCTTTTGTTTCAGCTAGCTATAAAACAAATATTAAGTTTGTTATTTTAATATTGTTGTGAGCTCTGTCTCTGAGGCATCTGTGGTCCAATCCTGCTCTCTGATTCGACTTTTAGTGAAATATTGATTACTTTCCTTCTTATTTGTGCTGGTGAAGAGACTTAATAAAAGTTTATCTTTTTATGTAGTTAATTTCAGAACAGTGTAAAAAAGGAGGCTCTTTAACTTTCATGATCAGAACATTCAATGCATAAAAAGGAGTTTGCCTACATTTCAGAAAGCAAATAGTTATAGAAAAAAAATCAGCATTTGAACATTTTCTTACTACTTCATTTTATTCAACAAATAAATAAATCTCAGTATTGCTTCTTGCTGTGGGTGATAATAATGTTTAAAACCATCAAGTGTGCAACTTATTTGAAGATTCTGTTGGATTCTTGTTAAATTCTTTAATAGATTATTTAGAGAATGGGTAACTCTTTTTTTTTTTTTTCTTTTTTTTTTTTTCTTTTCTTTTTTTTTTTTTTTTTAAATTTTTTTTCAAGGAAGTGGATTGTATAGGGATGTTAGCTCCAATTTAGGGGCAGGGACAGAAGCTAGGGAAATTCCAAAATTTTAAATCCATTGTCGATTTAAAGTTGCTAACTGTTGCTGGTTTATGTCTATCCGTCCGCGAGCTATGCACTTTCTGAGTGCCCTTGTTAATATAAATGTAATGATTGATATAATTGCTATTTAACAAAACAAATTATTTTATTCAGTCTATGGCTGATGTAGATCGTTCTTTTATTTTTCTAATTCTTACTGAGGAATATCTAGCGTGTCTCACCTCTTCATTGAAAAATATACACACAATGAGACTCATAATTCACAATCGACAGAAAACTTCAATAAATAAGAATGGTGAATGGAAGAATGACAAAGTTACAAACTATAACAGTGAATAATGCGAACTCTGTAATCTTATCTTTTCAATCCTTCGATGTACTGCGTAAGTAAAGGATTGCATTGCTTGTCACCAAACATCACATTCAGACATGCATTCATAACTAGGCATATGGAGACAGTGGAATAGAAGCAATTCACCATTGTGAATTATATAGGACTAGACCCTAGAACCTCTATCTCTGCTAAAAATCAGCTGAATCCATCAAATAGTTGATGAGATACAGGGTGGCACATACGTATGTACGTATGTACACACGGATAACACAAAATCATGTCTGACCTTTCTGGATCTCTGGCTTGCCTTGACTAATGATGCTGAAATTCTACACACTTATAGAACCTATCAAATAAAAATTTTGTGCAAAGTTTTAACTAATTTGGTTTATTGGTTTTTGAGTTATGATTGATCAAAGAAATGAGATTTCCAGCATAGGCTGTTTTTGAAGTCTATTAAGGGATAGGGCGCTCTCATGCCTCCCTTGATTAAACCTTATGTCTAGAATCCTTATTCTAATTTTTGCATGAATTTAATTCTAGAAAATGTCTAAAATTTATCAAAATATAATATTAAACCTTATGTCTAGAATCCTTGTTCAAAGTTTTATCAAAATCCATTGCATGATTTTAATTCTAGAAAATGTCTAAAATTTAAGGAGTCTTAAGAAATTGAAATTCAAATTTAATGCAGATCTGATGTTTGAATGTACAAATAGAAAGTTGTGCTCATCCCCCCAAAAAACGTTTAAAATACTTCTAAGAAACTGAAATTTGGGGAATATTTAATAATCAATGTCTTATACCTATTGTCAAAATTTCACAAAAATCGGAAGCATCAGAATTTTAACGAAGGGTTCCCATCCGTTTTTGCCCCCTTTGTATAAAAATAAATTAAACTAAATAGTGTATTACGACCCCTTATGTCTAGCATCTGTGTTCCAAAATAGGAGTGAATCTTGTACAAAGAAATGTATAAAGATATAAACATACATTTTTCATAAATTTCGGGCTACTCTTTTAAAAAATTATTTTAATTTTTGCTTTTGAGATGAGGATTGATATGTATTTGGATTGTTCGGATTATTGCTCTCATCTTAAGTGTTGTTCTCAAAACTTTTCGGCCGATACATCTCCGACCTTCTTCAGGTGTATTTTGACAATGGCTGTCATTGGTGAATAGTAGGGAAAAAATGTTTCTTTTTTTTCGCACGCATCATCATCGTCAAGATTTCAAAAAAATTGTGTTTATATTTGAGTTGTGATCATTAATATTAAAACCAGTCAGTTTATTATCAGTCTTTTTTTTTTAAAGGATTTTGAAAGTTTAATTTAATTATGGTGGTATCGTTTGGTCCCCCTCTTTACGTTCGGTCTCCGACTTTCGGTTCGGTCCCCCACTTTTGGTTCGGTCCCCCACTTTCGGTCTGGTCCCCCACTTTCGGTTCGGTCCCCCTCTTTAGGTTCGGTCCCCCTCTTTTGGTTTGGTCCCCCTCTTTCGGTTCGGTGACCCACTTTAGTTTCAGTCCTCCACTTTCGGTTCGGTCCTCCACTTTCGGTCTGGTCTTTCACTTTCGGTTCGGTCCCCCTCTTTAGGTCTGGTCTTTCACTTTCGGTTCGGTCCCCCTCTTTAGTTTCGGTTTCCCTCTTTAGTTTCGGTTTCCCTCTTTAGTTTCGGTCCTCCACTTTGGGTTCGATCCTCCTCTTTAGGTTCGGTCCCCCACTTTAGGTTCAGTCCTCCACTTTGGGTTCGATCCTCCTCTTTCGGTTCGGTCCCCCTCTTTCGGTTCGGTCCCCCACTTTAGGTTCGGTCCCCCTCTTTAGGTTCGGTCCCCCTCTTTAGGTTCGGTCCCCCTCTTTAGTTTCGGTCCCCCACTTTGGGTTCAGTCCCCCACTTTGGGTTCGGTCCTCCATTTTCAGTTCGGTCCCCCACTTTTGGTTCGGTCCCCAACTTTAGGTTCGGTCACCCACTTTAGGTTCGGTCCCCCTTTTTCGGTTCGGTCCCCCTTTTTCGGTTCGGTGCCCCTCTTTCGGTTCGGTCCCCCACTTTCGGTTCGGTCCCCCTCTTTCGGTTCGGTCCCCCTCTTTCGGTTCGGTTCCCCACTTTCGGTTCGGTCCTGTCCTGTCCTCCACTTTCTGTTCGGTCCCCCACTTTCTGTTCGGTCCCCCACTTTAGTTTCGGTCCCCCACTTTGGGTTCGGTCCCCCACTTTGGGTTCGGTCCCCCACTTTGGGTTCGGTCCCCCACTTTGGGTTCGGTCCCCTACTTTGGGTTCGGTCCCCCTCTTTCGGTTCGGTCCCCTCTTTCGGTTCGGTCACCCTCTTTCGGTTCGGTCCCCCTCTTTGGGTTCGGTCCCCCACTTTGGGTTCGGTCCCCCACTTTGGGTTCGGTCCCCCACTTTGGGTTCGGTCCCCCACTTTCGGTTCGGTCCCCCACTTTGGGTTCGGTCCCCCACTTTCGGTTCGGTCCCCCACTTTGGGTTCGGTCCCCCACTTTGGGTTTGGTCCCCCACTTTGGGTTCGGTCCCCTACTTTGGGTTTGGTCCCCTACTTTCGGTTTGGTCCCCCACTTTGGGTTTGGCCCCCCCCACTTTGGGTTTGGCCCCCCACTTTGTGTTTGGCCCCCTACTTTGGGTTCGGTCCCCCTCTTTCGGTTCGGTCCCCCTCTTTCGGTTCGGTCATACATACATACATACAGACAACTAGTATTATATAAATACTTCCAAACATGTAAGTAAGAAGAATCTTCTGTTTAATGCCTGTTTTACATGCTACCATGTGTTGGACGGCTTTAAGAAATTGACTTACAAACGAGCTTATATCTGGCCAGGTCTTTACCTATCCCCTTTTCTCTCAAGTCCAGTTTTATCACTTCCTCCCATATGGGGATCCTTGTGAACTAGACCTGCTACAACTGTTCTACATCTACTAACCCAAGAACTTTCATTTGTTTTTTCAATGTGGCCACACCAACAAAGTCTCCTATTCTGCACACATCTCTCTATGCTGTCCAGATTTAATCTTACTCCGAGGTCATCAGAACAAAGCATGCCTTTAAGATTCACACTGATACATCCATCGTATCATTCTACAAATCATTCCTCTATATGCAACACATGTCCTCAACCCTCACATGCGTACACATGCCTGATAGACTTTTTCCTTGGTCGACAGTGGTAACGCTCTGCTCGTTAGTAATGGCAGAAGTTCTCTGAACTTATTTATTCACTACTAACTCTTGCAATCACACTAGCACCTGCTCCACCTTGTGCTCCGATGGTTCTACCAAGCTAACAAAAATTCTTGATAACATCAATAGATTCGCCATCCAGATATACTTTGTCCACATTTGAGTTCTCATCCATCTCCATACAGTGGCTGAAATGTTGTAAGTAGGAAGGTAGGGTGGCTGAAATGTTGTAAGTAGGAAGGTAGGGTGGCTGAAATGTTGTGACTACACAGGCCAAGAGTAGAATATAAGTTGTACTGTTCATAATAGAACACATTTGCAATATTATCTTTTCAAAGCTTCTTTGCACTGTCCTACTGAAGGATTAAACATAGACTAAGGACTGGGAAATATATTGGATTGAGCAATTTTGTTGGAATGTTAAGAGGTTGGCTGGAAAACTATAAAAAGCACAAAATATGAGCAGAATCCCAGTTATTTATCTACCTCCCACAAGGTAAGATGTGACACAAGGTCAGGAAAGTGGGATTAGATAAGCCAGCGCTCGAGAGGTGAGCACTCTGGCCATTTAAAAATTGCCTGGGCAGCCCCGTCGGCATTCCCCGGTAGAGGCGCCTCAGGCAGTAAGCAATAAACTTACTTCTCCCCAAAGAGGGGAGGCAAAGCCTGGGAGGGTGCACCTCCTAGAACTGCACAGGACCGGCAACCCCCAATAGACCGGCGTAAATCCAGACCCAAAGGCTCGAACAATGAGCAGAATTCCAATAGAAAATCATACGTGAGTATGAACATTTCTGATTGAAGAGGATGAGTATTATACTACTGTGTAAACGAAGGATGGTTATTAAATATGTGTTTTTGTTTACATTTCATATCGGCTGTTTTGTAATAGTGGTCCGCCTTCACTGGATTCCATCATTTTAAATTAAGAGACATAAATCTGATGAATGTTGAAAATAAGTGACAATAACCTCCCTTTTATATCTTCAGCCAAATTATTATGTTTCACAAAAAGCATATGTTATGGGAAGCTTCTAAATGAGGTCCCCGCAAATTAGGATGTTATCCATGATTGGTTTAACCACATTTTTCTAAAGAAGCATAACTGAACATTTTAATATATTCATTAATGTTGATGCACCCCCCCCCCGACGCTGCTTCCTGTTTAATAACTTATTTTACATTTAGTAAAGGATTGCATTAAACATTGAAAGACAGGAATATATATTGGTTGAAATGTTGTAAGATGATGATGATGATGATTCTTCCAATCATCATCATCTTCATCTGTTTAACACCCGTTTTACATTACATTGCTCGGGATTGAATGGGTATCACTACTATGTACTTTTTATTTGCGCATAACACCATGCTACTTTGTTTTTACTGCCCTCTTCCTCCTCTCGTCTTGCCCCCCTAACATAGTCGGAAGAAGCTGAAATGTTGGAAAACTCTTTGTATTAGGGGTCTTATACATATCTGGTTTAAATTTCATTAACATCGGATATACGTATTTGAAGTTTTAAGGGGGTTCTGTCCCCATGGGTCACTTACAGGTTGGACCACGTAGATATTTGGCACATAGAGATTTGCGACCACTTATATTATCTTCCCCGCTAAATTTTACATAAGAATACACTTTTAGATTTTATGTGGATTCTCTAACTTTTCTTTCTATAGGGAACATTATACACAGACATTGAGTCTTATATATTATTTTTATGATGGAATTTGCTTGATGACTAATGCTTTTACTTTTTCATTTTTAAAACTTTAATCAAAATCCTTCCCCCTCTCATATGTCAAAACTATTTCACCATTATTTTCATATTTTCTCCTCTCCCTATATATGTAAACAGACACATACATTGAAATGACGGTTTTCGAATGAACAGAACACTTTCTCCATGATTCGTATAAAAGCGAAACTGAATTAACTCACACTTTCTCGTCTCTCCATTGCATTTAATAATCAGTCAAATACTGTCGCCATTGACTGCTGTTTGTTTCTTTCGCCTTTCTTTTTCTTCTTCTTCTTCTTGCTTTTGATTATTCTCCATCTGCTCCTACCAAATCAACTCCTTCGTCCCATTAATGTCCGTTCATTATTTGCACCTAATCTCATTTATACTCACGTTTCCTTAAGTTTCCTATTTCTATCTTCAAACTTCATTACTATCTTTTCATATATACCCATTCAACCATTTTCAAACTCTCCGCCATTTTCCATTCAACTAACCTAGCAATCATATTTTAGCTTCAGTCTTCCTTCGAGGCCAACAACTTTTTTGTTTGTTCGTATCCTAAAAATATCCTCATCATTTTTATTTCCCATTTTAATCATTTCTTTGCAATTTTACATTTCTTTTCACTCAATTTTGCATAATTTATTTTTTCAATTCTAAAGATATTTAATATTTTCTCTAACATTTTTTTATCTGTACATTCTACAATTTGGGATTATTTTTGTAAACGGATTCCATTTATTCTGCTGCCAAGTTCGAAATGTTTTAGGATCCGAGAATCTTTCAGTTAAATTCATTTCACTCTTCTAAATTATCTTTGGATTATCCCCTTTCTGCATCTCTGGGGAATTTCTGAAACTTTTCTTGGAATGTGTTATTCTATCAATGATTAGTTTTTTTTTTTGTTTTTTTTTTCTTTTTGAGAAATTCCTCGTCTTTTTTCAAAACTTTTATCTTTTGTCAAATTTCTTGGGAATTTTCACTCACATTTTTTTAATTCTTTAAACCATTTTTTCACTTGGTTTTGTTGATATTGATTATGGTGGAAATAATCTTAGATTTTTATTGGCCAAATTCGCATATATTTTTCATATTATTTCAAAGAATGAAAGTTTATAAGACAAATACACAAGCCCCTACACATATATATTAGTATACCTCTCTCTCTTTACACACATCTGCATATATATATATATATATATATATATATATATAATGACCATATAC
Source organism: Sepiola atlantica (assembly GCA_963556195.1). NCBI lineage: Eukaryota > Metazoa > Mollusca > Cephalopoda > Sepiida > Sepiolidae > Sepiola > Sepiola atlantica. Next base: position 118,000,727 of record OY744516.1, on the reverse strand, counting down.
AACACTACTCCCTCCCAAAGGAGGGGGTCATACTTAGGAGTGTCTTGTGACAACAGAACAGATACTATTATGCCTCCTCCCTCAAAAAAGGGAGATAATACCTGGGAGGATGAATTCATGACAACAGAACAGATACATTACCTCCGCCCTCAAAGGTTGAGGTAATATAAAGGTGGTTTCATGACAACAAAACAGATACTATGGTGCTCCCCTCTCCAAATAATAATAGAAATAATGCCTGGGAGGATAGTCTCATGACAAGAAAATAGATACTACACTACCCCCCCAAAGAATAATGTAATGCCTGGGAGGATGGTATTATGAGTGAATATATATTAGATGCTCTCCACCCCCAAAGGAGAAGGTAATGCTTAGGAGGATGGTATAATCCCAAACGAAAATATATTAACCACCAAAAACGAGGTAATGCCTGGAAGGGTGGTATCATGACAACAGAATAGCTACTACACTACCCCCCCTCCCTCCCAAGGAGAAGGTAATCTGAGAGAATGGTATCATGACAACAGAACATATACTACACTGCTCCCCAAAGGTAATGTCTTGGATGATGGTATGACAGTAAAAATAATACTACACTACTCATCCCCCATAAAGAAGGAAATAATGCCTGGGAGGATTATCTTATGATTACAGAACATATATTACCCCTCCCCCCACAAAAAAAGAAGAGGTAGTCGTTGGAAGAATGGTACCATAATCACAGAACATATACTACACTAACCACTCCCAATAAAAGAGGAGGTAATACCTGGGATAATAGTATCATGACAATAAAACAAGTACTACACTAACCCCCTCCTCAAGAAGAAAATCTACTAGACTACTTTTCCTCCAAAAAAGGAGTAGGTAATGCTTGGGAAGATAGTATGCTGACAACAGAACAGATACTACACTACTCTCCCTCTGAATTAAGTATTGAAAAATAGTACATTAGTCTAAAATAGTACAGTCAACTGAAAAGATAATGCATCATCATCATCATCATCTCCAGTTTAACATGCGTTTTACTGGCTCGCACGTGTTGGACGGAAAATGCAATAGTACAATAGTCTGAAATAGTTTAGTTTCGGCTTCACGCAAACAGATACCAAATCTCCATTAGTAATAGATTATATAGAAGTATTATTACTCTTTATTATTCTTATATAGCAGTAAAGAAACTTATTTTACCATCTAATTTATATACGTGTTTGTGGTTTGTATAGACATATGAAAAATAAAGAGTCACTTTTTCTAAATGCTCACAAAGACATTAAGAAATATTAGCGAGTAGTTGAATCAACATAGTGAGAGAATACATAGATAGCTAAGAAAAAGAGATATGTGACTTGTTCAGTTAATTACAAATTACAACTAATTAGAAACATTAGAATAGAATTTCTTTTTCAAACATAACTCAATCCCACAACTAATGTATATTTTAGCATGTATTTTGTTTTATTACAGTATAAAGGAAAAAATGTTACGTCACTTTTTAAAAGTAATTCAAATATGTTTTTTAAGATGTTCATACTTTTCGGTCTCAATTTCATTGTATATCGCTCAAATATTTAACATGCAGCAATTAAGTTCTTTTTCAGAATTCTTGCTAATGGAGAGAAAGCAATTATTTCTGCTGGTGATACCAGATCAGGCTGCCCTGTGGCTCCCTGAGACGAAATTCACCTACATTGACGTTTTTTTTTTTTTTTTTTTTTTTTTTTTGTAAAACTTAATTATGTTCTACAAAACCAAAAACAAAAACAACAGCCCCTCTCCCTTTCTCCCTCCCCTTTTTTATTTTATTTTTAGAACTTGAAGCATAAATCTTTTACTATAATGACCAGATTCGGCATTAAATAACCCAAAAAGGGTTGATATGCCGTAAAACAAAACTACCAAACCAAAAACGATGATTAAACATTTGAAGATATAAAAAACTTGAAACATAAAAACTTTTACTATAATGACCAGATTCGGCATTAAATAACCCAAAAAGGGTTGATATGCCGTAAAACAAAACTACCAAACCTACCAAACCAATTATTTCTTTTACTTTAACTTTTAATGTTTCTATGATTAACTTGAATTTTGCACACCTGTCTATTTCTGAACAGGTGCTGTGAATATCCGGCTAATCCTCCCCCCCCCCACAACCACAACCATCAGAGTATACTGCAATTTTTGATCAGCCCAACCTTAGTTCAAAAGCTCCACCTTTGTTAAGCTTCTTTGTGTTATCTGGGGTTTTTTTTCTTGTTTTTTTTTTTTGTTTTCTGTCACACTGTCACTGGTGTCTTGCATATTGACAAATGACCTGCACTACCCAACCTCGCTCTTCCAATTCCAAGTGAAACTATCCCTTTCGACAGTTCAGCCCTTAAAATAGCTACAGTTGCTGTTAGATGAAGTTTGTAATCACTGCCAACTTTACAACTTAATGGTGAAAATCAGTGTCTGGCCTTTACAGGTGTTGCCAGCCGTCAGTGTCTGTAATCTGTTATTGTTACTGGGAAATGTACACACATATGTATTCCCTTTGAACCTTCTAACATGGGTTGGTGGAGGAGATTTACAGGTTTAATTCTATCTTTCAAATCTAAAATTATTCGAGAGAGACAGACAGAGATAGAGACAGAGAAACAGAAACAGAGACAGAGAGAGAGAGAGAGAGAGAGAGACCAGGAATAAAAATGAGAAAGATATATATATATATATATATATATATAAGTTCAATAACCCAACCTTTAAAGAACACTTTTGCCCCACATCTGAATTTCGAAAAATCCTTATCGACAACACAAAACTACTTGACTATCAGAAGAATAAACAGTGACTATGAATTCTTGTAGTTTAATATATAATATCGTCATCATCATCGGTTTAAGGTCCGTTTTACATGCTGGCATGTGTTGGAAAGCTTTTAGAAATTGACTTCCAAACTAAACTATCTCAAGCAAGATCTTCATTTATCTCTCTTTCTCTCAAGTCCATCCTTATAATTTCCTCCTATGTTTTCCTTGGCCTTCTCCCATGAACTGACACTGATATCTCAACTCTTCGACATCTACTAACCCAAAAACTCTCATCAATTTTTTCAATGTGGCCATACCATCAAAGTCTCTTGTTCTGCACACATTTCTCGAGACTGTCCGGATGTAATCTTTCCTTGGGGTCAGCAGTTCTAAGCATGTCTTTAAGTCTCATATTACACATCCATTGTATCAATCTCGTACCCTGCAACACCTGTCTTCAACCATCATTGGCCAGGTTTCACTTCCATAGATCACCGCACTGTATACATGCCTGATAAACTCTTCTCTTGGTCGACAGTCATAACATTCTGATGTTTAGTAATGGCAGAAGTTCCCTGAACTTACTTCATCCATTCCTAACTTTTGCAATCACACTAGCACCTGCTATTCTCTGTGCTCCAATGGTATCAGCCATCATCCGGTTTTGATATTTAAGGTGCTGCGAGTGTCCTAAACTCTGGGGTGGGCAACATCAGGCAATGTCTCATGCTTGCTCTCCATACGGTCTGATCTATAGGGTTGATACCAATCATGTTGCAAGCAGTCAAGTCATTGCGAACACACTCAAGCCGAGTTTTCCTTGGTCTTTCATCCACCCTCGTGCCTGGGGTATCCATGTGTGTTATTGAGTTGATGCAGGAGGGGGCACGCTGTACATGGCCAAACCACCTGAGACATCCAAAATCCCACGAATACCAAGGTATTGTTTCCTATAGTTTGCTGCTGCACATCCATCTGATCTGTGCTGAAGCCATTGCAAGTCAGAATGGTTTGGGGCCCATGTCTCACTGCCATGCAAGATGGCGGAGCAAACACAGGCCTAAAAGTCTTTGCTGCAAGTCCTGAAGGAAATGTGTCTAGATGTAAGGATTGGCAGCAGCTTCCTGAACCTTCCGCAAGCAAATACAACAGTGAGCAGTGAAAGGTAACAACATTTTTGAACAACCTCAATAGCTTTTTCATTTAAATATACTTTCTGCCGATTTTCTTTGGAAGTTATTTCCTTAGTTGAGAAAAAATACTATTAATATGATTAATTTTGAATCCAGTACAACACAAATATATTAAAATGTCTTTAACTGCTATATTATTACTACTAATTAAAACCTTTAGTTTTAACTTGGGGACTTTTGGAATTCAAACATAAATGTTGTTTTTTGGGGAGGATGAGAGAGAGAGATAAAGAGAGACAAAGAGAGCTGTATATTTTCCATGAACATTTCTTAGGTATTCTTATGAAGTTGACATTATTATTCATCGCCACATACATACACCCTCACCCCACCCATTATCATATTTGTGTGTGGATTGCACAAGTATCCAAGCTGGAACTGTATTACCAAGCAGAAATGAAGACAAGAGAGCATCCATTTTTCTTCAAAATATCATGTGTGTTCTAAAAATATTGACACTGCAGCTAAATATGAACAACTTTTTTCAAGAAATGATGCGTGTTCAAAAAGTATCAATACTGTATTTATGAAGAGAGGAATGTGAAAATAAAATGAAACAGTAATTTTATTTTAAATAAAAACTCTACTAAAAGCTTTTAGACGTAAGTTGTATTTAGCAAGATCGAAATGTGTGCTTCATAAAATGTTAGTTTTCTTCAAAATATGTTGTGTATTTGCAAAATATAAACATATTTGCTAAGATAGAGATCAATAATGATTGAATTAAAAATTTGAAGTCTGTTTGAAAGTATCTCCAGACTAAAAGCTGCCTTTTCAAAAATAAAAACAAACAACAAAATGCTTTCAACACAGTTGACATCATTCACTTTTCTTCGATTTTGTGTTGTCCATCTTTGAAGCTACCATTTTGAATGCAGTATGAATGAAATAGCTTCATTTTACAGGTACAAAAATGTTATACAGAGTAAGAAATAAAATGAGTATGGTGTGTGTGGTACCTGCATGTCTTTTGACCCAGGATAATATTAGATAGATTTTATCGTATACTTAACGGCTCTTAATATAATAGTCTCATTATTTTTGAGAGACAATGGATACCCTGTGAAATGAGGTTTATGGTGAAACAAAGATACACAATCTCCTGATCTGTCGTTACTAATATCTAGAGTGTGATGAATGTTAATTACTTATCTGAAGCTAAAACGACACATTGTCTCAACTGTGTCCACCATATTAAGTCTGCAAAAGATGCATGCACGGCCGGTTTCAGTTTATATACACTACCAATATGTATTTAAGTATAACACATCACTCATTAAGTGCCGGACCTAATATATCGATGGCACCACTAATAAAACATCCATATGGTTTTTATATAGTACTAAACTTTAAATGACACATGCCAAATTTGAGCCCAATGAGATAATTTATTTAAGTGATGCTACTGTTGTAAATTTTCAAAACAATGGAAAAATTTGAATTTCGTGTGTTGATAAAGCATTGCTTTCTGATAGGAAAAATACTGTTCAAGTAAAACAATATATTGATACATTATTTGGACTCTGAGGAAACAATTGTTAAGAGATGGTATGTTGACTTTAAACACATTTGTAATGACACAAATCATGCTAGATAGCCTAAATTCTGCAGTTGCCGTGGAAAACATAAACTCCCCAAACTCGTTTTGGCCTATTTTAAATTGAAGCTGTGTGAGATAGTAGAGGAATGAATTGAAGATAGCATTTTACACGAACATTTTTCAATGAGAAACCTGTGTTCAAAGTGAGTGCTGCGTTTCCTCACAGTTGATCAAAAACAGCAGCACATCAACGATTTAGAGCGTTGTTTGCAACTGTTTCAAGACAACAAAGAGTTTTTGCATCAATATGTGAAAATGAATGAAACATGTATCCATCACTTCACAACACAGTCAAATAGGCAGGCAGCTGAATGGACAGCAGCAGGTGAAAGTCATCCAAAGACATAAACATCAGCAGGCAAGGTTTTGGCCTTTATATTTTGGGATGTATTTTGTTCATCGATTATCTTAAGAAAGAAAGAACCATCCACAGAGATTTTTATATAGCATGATTGGTGAATTTGAAGGAAGAAATTGCAAAAAACGTCAACAAATGAAAAAAGGAAAGTGTGCTCTTTCACCAAGATAATGCACCGTGTCACAAGCCGATCGCAAAAATGGTAAACCTTCATGAATAGCATTTCAAATTGTTTTTGCACCAACGCAAATCAGCCCCTTGGCGACTACTGGCTGTTTGTTTGGATAATTCTTTTGAGGTTTGCAAAGAGATTCGGAACAAAGAAAGAAATAATATCGAAAATTGAGGTAAATTTTCAGGCTAAAGATAAGTCGTTCAACAAAAAAGGCATCACATTGTAAGAGAAGCGCTGGAATCAGTCTCCTTCTAGAGTGATGCACTATGTTCAATGATATTGAATTTTGCCTAAAACTTATTTTATTAGTAAGGCTTGGGCCTTATTGAGTGATGTGTTATATCTCTCAATACGAATTTGACTGAGGTCAAAGTCATAACCGAGATATAGAAGGAAAAATGAGTGAGAAGAAGGAGTGAGAAAAGGAAAAGTTGGAAGGAGCCAGTAGGAAAGTCTGTAGTGGGTGTCAGGCGGTGAAGAGGAAAAAAGTGTACCATCTGGTAAATCTTGACAATGGCTGGATATATCTGGGATGAACAGGAAGGGACTAATATTATTTTCGATTTTTCCTTCTCCGAGACTAGTTGCTCTATCGAGGCTTGATAGTTTATTCTACTACTTTTTCACTAATAGCTGGAAGATAAGATTGATGGATTCATATTTTTCCTCAAGGGTATTAGAAACAATGGCATTTACAGTCACTCACTTTCTAACATATAGCACCTGATATTCGCAAGCAGTCAACCATTTAAGTACGGACCAGTTTAAATGTTGCTTAACTGTGAAGCACTAATTCTCATCAGATTACCAAAGTAATATAGCTATAAGCTATTTATCAGCGTAATCTTGTAATGATCTTCAGCTGAGCATGAAATAGTTCTCGTGTGTGTGTTCATGGTTACAATTGATCAGTTGACTTTCAAGGAGAGTTATAAATTTGAAAAAAAAAAACCTTCTTTATCCACGCACAGACATTCAATGTCATGTAGCGATATGTAGCAATGTCTTCCGAATTTGGCAAAACAAATCTGAATTTTCCTTTCTAGTTCATTTTTTATTGTATTCAGTAAATGAAACTTGTATGAGGTAAAATGTGCTGAAAAGAAGAAAATGATGATAAAACTAAAGAATTCTTCAAAAGATGGATGAAAAAACATAAAATACAGAAAATATTCATGTGAAAGAAGAACTTCCCAAACAAAACAGTGTGGTTCATTTTATTGATATTCATCTGTGTTTTTCTTGGAAGTCTTCAGTAAACACTGACCCATTAACAAGCAGAATATATGAGACAGCAACAAATGAAACCAGAAAATATTGGAGAGAAGCGATTGCCAAAAAAGAAATTTCAAGCAGTTCCAAAATATGAGTTTCAAAAAGATTCTATAAAAAATTCTATGTTTTGTAAAAAGAACTAAAAACCAAATCGAAGTCAACGCGGCATGAACTTTTCTTTTCTTTCACTTGAAAATCCTTCGTTTGCTCTAAATCACTAAATTGTTATGGAATGGGTTATAAAAATATGGAGATAGACATTCAATTTCGCAGGAATAAATGAACAAAACAAATGTGAAATTATTTTACCAGCAGAATGAAATGTGTTCTTTTATATTAGATGGAAGGAAAACTGGGTCCTCCTAGACATTTGTTATTTTAAACATTAAATCTGCAACACATTTACTCCATTATTTCTAACGCTGGAGTGTTTTGGATAATGTGGTTAAAAATAATCTCCTTATTATATTTCTCTTATACTTAAGTCTTTCGGGCATAGAATCAAAATGTTGGTCCAAGGCATCACCAGACCGCTTCACACCATTGTGTCAGGGTGGTTATCAGCCTAAACTATGGAATTAGCAAGCCGAGTTCAAGTCTGGTCGGATCTTTTCGATTCTCTTATACACTTAATAACATTTGGGTGGAATTGTTTGATATTCCTTCTCTCTTGATCGTCTTAAGATGTTTGATCTAAACACTATGCATGGTCATTGTAACCATCTTGAATGTCATGTTTCATTGTGGATAGACTGCATGGATGAATTTGATGACCACAAATGACATAGAATATTGAAAATAATATCTGACAACTTCAACACAACGATCGCACGCACATATTTTTTGTATAAGCTGATTTATGAATATAAACGTATCTATGTACATTTAAAAAAAAGAATTATTGAAATCCCTTCAGACAAGGCATGAAGCCACTTGATGTAAGGAGCTAGAAAAAAAACTACTTCAAGGTAAAAAAACCAGCTAACGACAAGTGCTAGATAAATAGATTCCGACCTAGAAAACAGCAATTATTCCCCCTTTGTCAGAAACATCGCTGATGGAATGTGAGGACTAATGGACAAAATCAAGGAAGCGAGAGTTACGAGGTTGCCAAAAATAAACCCAAGGTCCACTTTCTACTCTCCTAAATATATATATGTATGTATTTTTATGTTGAAGTAGAATTTGTTGTCCTATTCGTCAAACAGGGGGAAGTATGACTTTTCAAAATTCCTTTTCTTTCGCTCCTTTTTTATTCTGAAATTTAGGCTGTTTGCATAAAAAAATTGAATTAATAGGTAATGTCTGACAGAAAAACATTTAAAAACCACTCGTCTAAATAAATAAATGCAAACATTTTTTTCCATTTATCACTCCTATATTACCATTGAAACAAGTTATTGTCATTTAAATCACTAATACAACATAATATTTTGAAATATGATATATATATAGTACTGACGAAAGACCCATAGATATTCATATATCTGTCTAATTTGCATAATTACTTTTAAAACAGTCTATAATAAATGAATGTTTGGTGTTATTTATAATTTTAATTGCATTATTTTTCCTCTATATATGCAATAGTTTTGTCGATATTAACAGTAATTATTTAAAGTGATTTAATAAATAAAACGATAAATTATGAAAAACTTTCTAAAAAATATGCTCATTAAGTTTCAAGAAAGGTTGTCGTGCTTACCCTCTTTTAACAAGGTCATTTAACAGAAACTAATATACCTTAGCTAGCTAGAAAAAATATATACCGATGCATAAAAGTTCATAAAGAGAGAAAATAGGTGACTGCTCTTTCACTTCCTCTCCTTTCCCCCACTCTCTCTCACTTCCTCTCCATACTCCATCTCCCTCTGCCTTTACCCACTCCCTCAACTTAGCCCTACCTTCTCTCACTCCCTCTCTTTCCCCCACTCTCTCACTCCCCCACTCTCTCACTCCCTCTCTTTCCCCCACTCTCTCACTCCCTCTCTTTCCCCCACTCTCTCACTCCCTCTCTTTCCCCCACTCTCTCACTCCCTCTCTTTCCCCTCCCGCTCTCTCACTCCCTCTCTTTCCCCCTCCCGCTCTCTCACTCCCTCTCTTTCCCCTCCCGCTCTCTCACTCCCTCTCTTTCCCCCCGCTCTCTCACCCTCTCTTTCCCCCCGCTCTCTCACTCCCTCTTCCCCCCCCCCGCTTTCTCACTCCCTCTTTTTCCTCCCCGCTCTCTCACCCCCTCTTCCCCCCCCGCTCTCTCACTCCCTCTTTTTCCTCCCCGCTCTCTCACTCCCCCTTTCCCCCCCGCTCTCTCACTCCCTCTCTTTCCCCCGCTCTCTCACTCCCTCTCTTTCCCCCGCTCTCTCACTCCCTCTCTTTCCCCCGCTCTCTCACTCCCTCTCTTTCCCCCGCTCTCTCACTCCCTCTCTTTCCCCCCGCTCTCTCACTCCCTCTCTCTCCCTCACTCTCTTTCTCCTGCTCTTTTACTCTCCTTCTCCTTCGCTCTCTCTCTTGTGATGCCAAATTTTCTTTTTTTTTTGTTTTTAAAAAAGTTAAAAAGTATTGCTCAGGCGAATTGATTTCCTCTTTCTATTCATTACTTTCTTATCTAAAAGATAAATGAATTTATATTAGAGCTACCAAAATAATGTTTATCTATTTATATAAATAAATTCAAAAGTTTGTATTTCATGTTTACAAAAAAAACTCATGAATTAAATGTCTATTATTTAAAATTTTGGTTTCAAATAGCGAACTTTGTGAAGTGATAGTGAGCTAGCTAAGCCAGCTAATATATGAAATATGAAACATTACTGAAGATTGCAGGAGTCATTTTATTTATATTAAAAAATTATAGATTTTTTAAAACTCTTATGATGCTTCTATATTTTTTGTTTATTTGCAATCTTTATAGAATATATTTCTTCTCTCTCTCTCTCTCTCTTATATTTATATATATATATATATATATATTTATATATATATATATATATATATATATATATATATATATATATATATATATAAAATATGTGTGTGTGCGTGTTTGTTAGATCCGTGAAGGATAGAGGAATTTCTGTAGGAAATCTTAGTCGGAAATCTCAATGTAAAAACAGAGCAATAATAGAAGTTAGAAAGAAATAACTCCAGCCAACATTCCATTCATTTTACGTTATAATTTATTTCTTCTCGTCATGACGAGTCATCCGACGTGTTATGGCTAGTGGTTTCTGACTGAAAGGTGAGAGTGCTCATGCCGTCCTATTACTTTTTAAGAATAGGGGAAGGGGGAGGGAGAACATGGACAGATGTGTTTACCATTCGCCCAAATACCATGAGGTGTATCTGGTTACCACCCCGAGAAACCAGGCAAATGTCAACCACCCCCACTTACCCTGACCAACCATGTCGGGAGTGATGACTTAGTTAGCTCGGGTCTTATAATCTGAGGGTTTGTGCTGAATTATAATTAGGGTTAATTGTAAATATGAAAAACGGAACAATTATTACTTCAAAAATCATGGTTGAAATGTCTAATGTGATACTCAGGAAAATAAGATGGTTTTAAAAGAATAAATGTCTAGTAGTCCGTTATTGACTTATTGCTATAAATTTGACTCTGGTGGAATTATTATTTCTTACTAAGGTAGGGCTTGGGTGGGGATAGGTCGACAGCTTCGTCTCTGTTTAGGGAGAGGAAGGGGTGGGGCATAACGTCAGTACTGCCAGTCCGGGGTCTTCATGGATACTACACTCACTATTATTAGTGGGTAGATCTGTATAAAACTACTAGAATCTTCTAATCAAGTTGAGGTGGGTGAACTAATGCCAGTACACTTGACCACACATATATACACACAGGTACACACAAAAATATACATATACAATATCTACCTACATCCACACATAAAATATGCATACATCAATAAATAACATTATACATAAGTATACACAACTACTTACTCACACACATATATATATATGCACATACATAATATACATATATATATACACACATATAAGATACGATATATATATATACACCAAAATTAACACATAATCACACATACTCCCACTTACACGTATACATACCTATATAGCCTCCCTATATTCATACCCTGCCCATCCATTAGTGCCCATATATATATATATATATATATATATATATATAAATAATGCCACACACACATATTTATTTGCTAATATATATATATATATATAAATATGCATACCTAATTTTATAAATATCGAGAAGATATAGATATATATATATATATATATATATATATATGCATACCTAATTTTATAAATATCGAGAAGATATATATATATATATATATATATAGAAGAAAAAATAGTGATAAATATGCGACGATTGTCTAAATTTATTTCAATTGTTCAATGCAAGGTGTAATCAGTAATAAACTAGTGTTTATTTTTCTTTCCTTAAGCCAAGGCTTTTCAAAGATCGAAATCTTATCATCAGAGGAGAAATACAGATGGATAAGTTGGCTTTCGAAAAAACCAAAGTTCAAATATTTGAAAAATATGAGAATTGTTATTAAAAAAACGTATTGAAAGAAAAGAAAAGTTCCGTGAAAAAGATAAGCAAAAATGTCCGGGTGGTATATATATATATATATATATATATATATATATATATATGCTCTAAATCGAATTTTTAATTATCAGTCTTATAATATTATAGAAACACTTTACCATTCCAAGAACACAGATTCTTCCTTCATTTTAAAGATTGCTGTTATTTATCTGATCATTGAAGAGATGCTGTAAACAAGTAAAACGTAGGGGAAAATGTTTGCAGTGAACATTTGATATGCCTTTTGTATTGAAATGATTTCTGTAAAGGAAACAAGTTTCATTAGGAAATATAACTTGACAATCTCTTCATTATTCGTCTCTTCTGTGGCAATAAAAGTCTCAGTGATTAGTAATTTTGTTTGTGATAATGAGTTTCTTACTAACTTAGAACACAAATCCTGTCCAAATAAAGTCTTCTGTTGAAGATGTGTTAAAAATATGCATTGAAATCGGACGAGTGTTTCTGCTAATAGAATTCTAAAAATGTTTTAAAGGAAAAAATCGTTGCAAATGATTTGTAATTTTTTTCTGAATCACTAGACTCTTTTTAAATCAAAGACATTTAATGCAGTTTTATTGAGAAGCTTTCTGTGAGGTGTTTTCCAAATTGTTATGCTGCTTTTTCGTTTCCAAATTGAACACTATAACCTGATCAATACTCTAACATTCTGGCAATCATATTGTATTTTTATTCGTGAATATGCAACGTTATTGTAACATTGCAATCAATTATTTGTCGAAAAAAACCCTGACCACTCATCCCTAATGCTGCTAATGCTGTCACAGTATCTTTGCAAAGTGCCACAGCGGAAGAATTCTGGTCAGATAATTTTAGGATTCGTTTTTTTTTTTTACTTAACAATGTATTAAAGGAATATAATGTTTCTTCATATTTCTTAAACTAAAAACACAAATTTGCATGAATCGACATTATACGATTTTTTCTACTGACTTTGTTCTGTTATTGGCATTGGTTAATACAATTCTTTCTGGAATCATGTACTTTTAAGAACTACATGAAGGTTGCCAACATCCATACTGAAAGTGGTGCTATTGAATGGACACGATTCGAACTTGACACTCCAGGTCGTCAGTACAAATTGATATCCACTTCACCATGGCCACCTCATTAATTTAGATAATGAATGCTCATTATAAAATCTTAATGCAATTTATCATCCATTTTATGCAGAATATCTGGCACCATTCTTAAATTTTGTTAATTTTTCCAGACATCACCCCAGAATTCTAGATAATAAAAAATGAAATTGTTTTTATAAAGTACATTTTTGTCTTTACCCACTTTTGTTTCCTTAGATTTGTTTCAGTTGTTTTTGAATTCTATGTTGTGGTAGGGTAAAATGGAATGTAATCTTACAAACCAACCTATTTACAATGTAATCTTGGGTGTATATCTAGAGATGCTATGAAATGATGTAGCGACAAAATTATTGCTACATTATTTTGGAAGCTTATACAGGGTGGGCCAAAATAAGGGTCCTATCTTTAAATTTGAATAACTTGAATTTGAATAACTTCCACAAAATAAAAGTTAAACTCACCAAACTTTATGTGTGTGTAGACTGACCCTTCCGAGATTTTTTGAAATAAACAAAACAAATTTTAGCCGAAAAACACTTCTTAAAACTTACAAAAACTAAAGTATTGTTTTTTACACTGTTTTGAGTTTTTTAAGCAAAAATAATGTTTTCTAAATGAGGGTACGTTCCTTAGGGCTAATACGGCTCATGCTTGCTTCGGAAGGGGTCCTTTACTTATTCTAAAAAAAAAATTAAGAAAAATCAATAAATAAAAAAGTTATGAATTTAAAAAAATAGGACCCTTATTTTTGCACACCCTATACGTAAAATATTAGTCATCCATCATCGATTTGGATGATTTCTTGTAATGATTTGTTGGTTGGATCAGCTATCTTGAATTGTTTCATCCCCCCACAGGACTTAAGCAATGCCCGGGTCAGGGCAAGTGCAATTGGTGATTGATTGACCCTTTCTTTATTATAAACTTTACATTGCACAGGCACCCTTTAAGAGGGTATCCCTTATCTGGAGACAGAAGGAGATAAATACATAAATTTAAAAGATGACTCCAATTCTAGTCTTTGCTCTCTCTCTCTCTGTTTATTTGTGTTCGCACCATATTACCAACCCTTCACTTTTTTTCTGTTTCCACTCTTTTATAGAATACTTTCATAGGAGCGATCAGTTTTCAAATTGAAGCATTCTTCAAAAGCCAATATGCTTTATACAAAAAGTGATCAAAAAGTAATGAAACTTATTAGTATTATTATTAGTATTATTAGTATTATTATTATTAGTATTATTATTATTAGTATTATTATTAGTATTATTTATTATTAGTATTATAATAATAATTATATAGACGTAAATAGACTTATTCCAACCATAATTGAATGTTTACAATTTAATGCTGACTATGTAGAACACGTATAAAAACATTTAACTCATACACTTGTCTTTATGAATTCATGCTCAGATGAGACCTATTGAATTATAACCACTCTATTTGGTTAAATGTGTAAAAGAATATCATTACTTCGTTGACAGGCAAATATTTATTGAAATACACTTTATTTATTAGCTATTCAAGCTCAGTGATTTTTTTTCTTGTTTCCTGCACTAAAAATCTATGTCTTGAATTTAAATGATATAAAAGATATTTAAATGATATAAAAGATATTTAAATGATATAGAAGATATTTAAAGAAATACTATATTGTGGCTTATATATATATTATATGATTATTATATAATTATTATTATTTCATGTATCCACATAAAATGTTATAAGAAGATATAATCTTTTATGTATCGGTTTTTCTGTATTTACTCCAACAGTGCTCAATACGTGAATAGAGCTAGGTAGTAAGTTATGAAAAAATATTTATGGCAATTAAGCTACACAGACCCTTCCGCGTTTCATCCCCGTAGGGAATCGTCAGGCTAAAATGCATGGAGTTTGTGTTGCTAGAAACACAAACTCCATGCATTTTAGCCTGATGATTCCCTACAGGGATGAAACGCGTTGTGTTGCCAGGTAACACAAACTCCATACATTTTAGCCTGACGATTCCCTATGGGGATGAAACGCCGAAAGCCTCTGTGTAGCTTAATTGCCATAAATATATTTTCATAACTTATATATATATATATATATATATATATATATATTAGTAACTTTAGAAGGTTCGACTCACCTCACAGATGCAACATTACACAGGGTTTCATGCTCCTAAAAAAGCATCGTCAGATGCTGCTTCTGTTCTGATTTACTTTTATTTGTCTACCAACAAAAATAAGATTTAAACTGTGACAGAAGCAACAACTGATGATTCTCTCTTAAGGGCATGAAACCCAGTGTAATGTTGAGATCCGTGTGATTAGCTGTAACTGTAAGAATTATATCAGTTCTGTCGCATATATTTTTAATTTATAACATTGAACATGCGATAAAATAATGTAAATACTATTTCATTGGTGTTTTACACATACACTTTCTACTCTCATTTTAAAAAAAATTGTGTGTGTATACACACACATATATATATATATATATATATATATATATATATATATATACTAAACGTACACGTGACCCGTTGAGTCATAACCACTACCATTATTTATTTTACTTCGATTTCATTCGAAAATTCATAATTCATAAACTGTGACATATTTGCTAAGACATTCTTGCATAACTAAAAGTAATAAATCTCTCTACTTTATTATTATTATTATTATTATATAGACGTGAATACTTATTATTTTGCCATCTAATTTACATATGTTTTTGTGGTGTATACAGACACATGCAACTTAGATGGCAACACTGAAAAGCGAGTAACTCTTTCTCTAAATGCTTACAGAGACATTAAGAAATATTAGAGTGTGGTTGAATCAACAGAGAGTGAGAGGGGAACGAAAGAATCGCATAGCTAAGAGAAAGATGGGTTACTTGTTCAGTTAGAACAATTTCTTTTCAAACATAACTCAATCACAGAACTAATGCATATTTTAGCATGCATTATATAGGGAAAATACCTCATATCAGGGAAACAAACTGATGAACACACCAGCTCTACTCGGGTATTGAGCATTGTGTAAGTAAATACTGAAGATCTATACACAATATATTATATCATCTTATTAATGGTAGTAATCAAAGAAATATATTTATAAATATTCCTAAATCTCTAATCCTTGACTTTCTCATAAATAAATGGACAGTAGTTCATGCTAAAGTGTTCGGTATCAAATAGACAGAGTAAAAGCAAAGTTTATTCTGCATAATTTTGGTTATTCGGACTACATTTCTCATCTTAAGTGTTATCACAACGTTTCGGCCGCTGTAACCTCCGGCTTCTTCAGGTGTATCTCCTCGAATTCGGGAATATTTCTGTCGAACTTGGGAATCTGGACGAAATTTTGAATGGAACCCTTTATTTAATCCACGGGGGTTGCATGGTCTTGTTCCATCAGCCATGACTGGGAGAAGTCTTCAGTAATTCACAATTCATTGTATCACCCACACCGAGGATTGAACCTTCCACCATCAGATGACTATCACTTGGAACTGGATTTAACTTAGTACTATATCCACTGCATAAAGAAGGCCGGAGGTTACAATTATGCAAATTATCAATCCACATCTAAAAAAATTCAGAAATATAAAGTTCATTCTGTTTTACACTTGCACGAGAATTTTCAAATTTTAACTGAAACAAGAACATAACATTTTATTTTACTTCAAACTTTTTATAGAAAATTTAATTTGCCTTTTTTGTTTTTGTATCATTTTAATTGGTCTTATACTTTAATTACTTGTGTTATCATATAATGAGCATGATGTTTGTGAAGCTAAAAACTGAAATAAATAATATCGTTGTGTATAATATGATTCATCCACTGAAAGATTTTATTAGCAAAAAAAAACAAAAAACAGGTTAACTACAATTAAATGTGATAATTACAACAAAAAATCAATTTATGAAAAGAAAACAAAATTGAAAACATATCTTGGTGAAAAAATATTTTAATTTAAAGTAGTTTAAAAAAAATTGTAATTCAAAACTAAAAACAGCCGTTTTGTATAGATTAGATGAAAAAAAATGACAATAACAAAATAGGTTATTAGATTAATTTATTATTTAACTCAATAATAAATTTAATATTTTAATTATCAATAATAATAATTAATTACAAAATACTATATATCTATATTCTGTGTATCCTAAATTTTTTGTGCCTTCTTTCAAATTTGGCGTTGTGGCCTCTGAAAATATCTCATGGCTCCAATCGAGAATCCTTAGTATATATCATAATATAATATCTGATAATTAATCATCTAGTTGGATAGTTGAATATAGTAATGAATTCTTCCAACATCTGGATGATATACTGTCTGTTATGGTAGAATACAAGAATAGAGTAAAGGATTAAAATAGATGGAATATTTTCAGACAGAATTCTGTTAGGTGCCAATTATGCCATTGTCGACTTTCGTGTCTTCTGGCTATTGAGACGTCACTTCATATGCGTCCATTTAAAGGATTATTTCTAGTTTTAGACTCAGCACAAAAAGAACAGCCATTATCTTCATTTATGATGCGGACCCTCCTTATTTTCGGTGGATATTTGATTATAATCCTTGCCGACCTTAGATATAATCTTCCACCTCTTGGCCATGATTCTGCAGAAAGCATAATCCAAAGTGATTTCTATAAATTTTGAATTCTCTATTCAAAGGAACTTTTAAATTAAAGTCTTCCTTCAGCTGTCTTTGGGATAATGAACCCTGATACCATAGACAAAATAGCAGACCTTTCTAGCTGCTTCATTAATAGCTAAGCCATACATACATGCATGTCTGAAAGGCGATTGGCAGAGAGAAAAGGGGATCAATGCATTGCTCAGGGTTCAATCTAGTAATATAAGTTGATACAGATGAATTATGCTGAAACGATACACCGTGGCTTCGAAAAAGATTAACACTTTGCTCAAACACTTTGCTCATGAAGAGAGATAATTAAATAGCTTGCTCTACTTATTTTCATTTTAACGGTTAATATATTGCAAACAGATCTTGAACCCGTTTTAGATGAAATTGGGAAAGTGTCTAGGGAGGAGCAATCGTTCGCAATAAATGTGTTCGTAAGAGTGTACAGTGAGCTGATAGTTTTATTTTCTGCACAGATACCAGCTGCTAAAGAGTTCGATAGTCTTGTTAGCACAGAACTTCCTGGAGGAAATTGGAATTTCCTTCATATAAATTTGCTTGTTCCTGTTAGAAATGTCTGCCACAAGATATTTTCTTTGATTCGATCTCGTGAGGAAAGAAGCCCGACTATTATTAAATAGTTTCTTTTCTTTGATACTGAGTGGGGAGAAAAAAAGTAATGATAATCTGCAATATCTTATTTGTTTTTCTCAAAATGTAATGGGTTAGATATTGATTGAAGTGTTGCGTGCTTAACTTTACTAATAATCAAATCTAAGAGTAATCGAAAAAGTAGTTTATGTTCACTGGTTAAATTACAATATTATCTTATCTTTCGGAATTTTTTAGATGAGGATTAACAATTTGTATTATTTTGATTATTTGAATTACTATTCTCATCTTGGTTGTTATGTTCACAACGTTTCAGTCGATGTAACCTCCAACCTTCTTCAGGTGCATCTTTTCGAACTTGGGAACCTTCTAGTTGAACTTAGAATGAAATAAAAAGTTTAGTTAAAAATTTCGTCCAGGTTCCCAAGTTTAACTAGAATGCTCCCAAGGTCGAAAAAAATGCACTTAAAGGTCGGAGGTTACATCGGCTGAAACGTTGAAAATATAGCCAACGTGAGAATAGTAGTTGGAATAATCTAAATTAATCCAAATATGATCTCTTTTAGCATATTTAATCAATCCCTATAAATGGCATAGTGAATAAAATTGTGTTAATCATATTTAAAAGCTAATATAAAAATTTAGATTTATCCGAATTTTTCATTCACAATTTATTACTTCTATTATTTATTTTTCTGTTATTAAACTCAGGAGTGTTGGTAAGACAACTACTTTAGGAGACGGAAACAACCAATTCCTGAACATGGGGTTAGCAAATTCAATTTATTAAGGAATACTTCCTATAGAAACTGCAATGGTGTGACTGGTCCTATAATTTTCCTATGTGACTTTATAGGGGTTGTGGGCGCGTCCATATTTCTTAACTTTTTATTAAAAAAATTAACAACAAAATAAGTAAAAAAATTTTTAGATTTATTGTTCAACCAATCTTTAATTATTTCTTTAATTAAATGTCGTCTGGCTGAGTGTATTTTTGTTCTCTTCGTAGCTGTCGCTGTCTTCTTTCTTTCTTGGTGTGTTTGTAAGTTCATTTGTTGCTATGGCTTCATCAACTCTTCAACAATGTGAGATATTTGGAGACGAATGTTGCAGATTCATTGAAAACTGCAAATAACAAAAAGTGCTTTCAAAAATGTTACATTTGACATTTAAGACTGGACTGGGTTGAGTGAAATTTGTATTAAATAAAATTAGGTTTTGTTAACAAAGTATATACATTAATAATTACTAATGAACTTTCTTCATCTATCTGCATAATTTACTGCCAATAATAATCTTTCCCTTGAAATACTAAATGTCTGTCAGTGTTAATAATATTAAGAAAAACGTCTCTTTCTTCTTCACGTAAAATAATTACCAGATTTAGTCAAATATGTTTTAAATAAATTAAACGAATCTGTTTATCTATTTATTTAAAATTTTAACAATTTATATCTTAAAACAATGAATATTTTTATTCTTACCATAAAAGATAATTGTCAGCTAAATAATTTCTTTGAAATAAATAAAACGTTTTTTTATTTTAATTTATTTACTGTTACAATTGAAATCGTTTAAAAATAAATAGTCTCTTGCAGTAAAAATAATTGTCAGCTAAATATTTTGAAAATAAATTAAATGAATGTCACTTTTGTAAATGTGTGTATTTAAAATTGTAACAATTCGATGCGTTAAAAGTACAGAACAACATAGCATTGTTTCTGTATCCTGTCTTTAATATGTTACCTGTCAAATCCTCACTTTTTGATCATACCTATGTTTCTGTATTACCGACCACAATGAATTGCGATTTTTCTGTGACTTTTTTTTTTGCTGTGCCTTTTTATTCTATGACATTTTTCTGTGACATCCTTATGGATTAAAATATGTCCTCAAATACCTGACGCATCTAGCATATTTTTTTTTTGCATTGCATGAAGGGCGATCAGACAATCTCATCTTTTAAAACAAGCGGCATTGGTGATAACGTAAGTACGTACGAACACGAAAAGCCTTACCCTATTGTTATGTAGATATTAACTTAAATTTAATGCAGCATATTTATGCTTTGGTTTCGTCTTTTAATGTTAATCAGAAGCTGATTTAGAAAACATAATCTCTGCACTTTTTAAAAAGAACCTGAAAAATGCTTTTATTAAACATCAGCTTGTTTCAATTGAATTACCATTGGATGTGATAATAATAAATTCAATTTGTATTCACTGGAAACCGCACTTGATCATGTTCCTATTATCTTTGATTGTTTTTTTTTCTCTTTTCTTCCCAGAGATATGTGAAGAATTTACCTTTATTTAGTTTTGTCTTTTGAATATTTTCTGATAGCTTAATTATCAAATTAATGTAAATTCTGCTCTAGGAAGTTTGAAAGATAAAATGTATTCCCTGCCTTCCCCCAAGAAAAAAAGAAGAAATTGATAAATTAACCATAAACTGTTATATGATATTTTCTAGTGAGCAATATTATCTCTAATCAACTTATTTAAAACAATGATCTGCATTGTATAATGGGAAAAGTAATTTTTAAAGCAAAATTTTATCTGTAAAAAATAATTCAATAAAAAATATGACAATCTTGTTTTCAATCTTTTGTTTTCGAATGTTTAGTTAACAAGTTATAAATAACTAGTTGCAACGATCCGACGTTGCCCGGGAGTCTTTACTTTCATTTTTGTTTCATTTTTTAAACTATGCCCTTTTTCTTAGCAATTGTTTTTTTTTAAATAGAATTTTAAAACTTAAATTAAATTATTACGGTATCGTTTGGTCATTAAATCATTTTTACAAAACTATAACTAATGCTTTAAGATAATGTTGTTTTAATCTCTATTTCACTTTCCATGTATTGGAGCTAAGGTCTGAGTGCAATGCTCTATGTAAGGTTTTCTATATTTCTGAAACAATGTAGTGTGACCTTGAATGGCCGATAATAAATAAAAACAACCCTGTAGTATATTTACAAGAGTGTCTATTTACATAATAGTATGTTACAGAAAGACTGCTCAAAGACTTCATCGTAGGTTCCTTTATACATAGTGTCTAGAAGAGTCCATTTAGTCACAATATAGGGGAGATCACCATCACACCATAACACAATGTTTGCTTCCTTTGAAATAATATTTCAACTCATTCCATTTGTCCTCGATAGATAGACAAAACACAATTCTCTATCAAAAATCAACTCCTCAAAATCGCATTCCTCATTTATTATTTTGATCTCTCTGTTCTTTAATATATATTCAACTTGAATATTGCTAGATTCAACATGTCCACCTCATACTTTTTCATATTGACTTTGAATTTCTTTCTCATGTGACAGCTTATTTGGATCCATCGTTGTTATTATTTCTTGCAATAATGGACTAACAAATACATATAATCTCTGATATAAAATGTAACGTGTGGTTTCTAATTATCGTGTCAAACACTTTATACACAATAAATATTAGAAAAACCGGTCTGTAATTACTTAAGCAGCGATTTGCAACGAATCCAAGAGAAGAATAAATGGATATTCAAAACCAGAATTGTGCAACAATGACTTACTAAGCAGACTTAGTATAGCATTTAATACAATATGGGAACCATTAATTATAAATAATAGATAAGGTTATAATATATATATATATATATATTATATACAGTGATATATAGTAATAAAAGTACTGATATATAGTGATAAGTAGTAAGACTACACATAAGAAAAAAAAGAATAGGTTTAGGGCTGCCAAAATTTATACTAGAATTGTCCACAAGGCGCAGTGGATACAGTACTAAGTTAAATTCAGTTCCAAGTGATAGTCATCTGAAGGTTGAAGATTCAATCTCCGTTGCGGACGATACAATGAATTGTGAATTACTGAAGACTTCTCCCAGTCATGGCTGACGGAACAAGAGCATGCTACCCCCGTGGATTAAATTCGAAATTCCTAAGTTCGACAGAAATATTCCCGAGTTCAAAGAGATACACGGTTACACGGAGGTTACAGTGGCCAAAACGTTGTAATTCTAACACTCAAGATGAGAAATGTAGTCCGAATAACCAAAATTATACAAAACCAGAAACGTAGTCTTTTTAGAGGACCTTTGTAAAAGTATCAATCTATTTATTTTGCTGCCAATTGGTGTATGTAGAATAATGAACCATACTGGTCTTGGGTGGCAACCATTCTAAGAGAAGCGTAACACTGAATTAAAAAAAATAACTATACAGCTTCTTGAAATATATATTTTTGAAGTGAAGTATACAGATAGTTCTACAGGTACAGTTGTTTATCCAAGATGATTGATGGGGGATTAAGTTATGGTTAGCTAGAGTTACATTCCAAAAGTAGACAATTGGTTGGTTAGCTTGATCATGTGATGCAGGAGATATTCGAATTTTCAAATTATATTTACTTGTGCCAAAATTATAGTGAAGTCACATAATCTAGGGCTCTGAGAAATAAAAAAAATAGTCCCCTCTTTTCCATGAAGATAGTCCAGAAACAAATCTTAAATAAAGAATTTGAGCATTATTTAATTAAGTAAATAAACTTAACATTAAAATAACATTAAAATCCCCATTATTTTACGGAAGACACAAGTTGCCTTCAAAACAAACTGTAATATTTGGTGAAAGCATGTATCGAACTCCACCAAAATAGGTACAACATAAAACAAGAGCTACCAATTGCCGAGATCTGTAAAACTTACTGGAAACACCACAGCTCACTGTTTTCCCATTGTAAGTAGTTTGCAGAAATAAGCAGAAACAATAGTCTGTCATCATCATCATCATCATCATCATCATCATCATCATCATCATCATCATCATCATCAACCGGTTTATTTGTTGAATCAGGCCACAATTAATCCTCTGATGAGGGTGGGGCCTGATTGTCTAGTCTCGAAATCTAAGTCTTCCTCTCCACTCCTGTCTTTGGCAAGGTTTGATGGAATCCATACCCATGGCCTTCCTATCACGTTTGACTACGTCCTCCCAAGTCAACTTGGGTCTGCCAGTGGTGATGTTCTCTGCTGGCACATTAATCTGTAATGATTAAAACCAAGAACATTTTTTGCCTTCTGTAAATGGCGGGAATGTTGCAACAGGTATCAATCGACTGAAGGAGAGTATGATGAAGGGGATCTTTTAGAATCATAAAACACCTATATGGTTTAGAATAAAAGTGAATGTTATTCTTAGGCCGACCCTACTTCAACATAACAAAGGATCATTCCAGAAGCGAATAAGGCTAATTTTATTCTGCATTCGTGTATTTGCTGTTATGATTAACAATAGAATTGAGAAAGAGAATAAGAATTGATAAAAATAAAATTAAAATATTGAGAATGGCGATATCTTTATGCATGATCTTTGAATTGCAGACATGAGCAATGATAATTTACATTATTTATATTTGGATTCCACACTTTGGTTATGCTTTCAGCATTCTTCGAATGTCTGCAAATAGTCAGTAACCTTTTGGGAATTCGGATCAGAACCATTTATTCAATCCATGAGTATCATTCAGGTCGCATTCTTCGCTCTCTATATTTGCAAAACTTTTGCCCTGACGCTCTCTCTCTCATATATATATAGTAGTGTAAAAATATACTTATGGCAAGTAAGCTAAAAAGAATGGTTTCTATATCATTCCATCAAAAGAAAACATCAGGCAGTTATCTTTATACTACTACTAAGCTCTACTCATGTATTGAGCACTGCTAAAATAAATACTGCACAAAAAATATATGCGTAATATGATCTTGTATTATAAGTGTATATATGAAACAATATATATGTGTATATTTATCATTTATGGTCAGACTTTCAATGTTTAAGCTTGACAGATATTAATTTTTAACTCCTGAGCATGTATGAATAAACTATAGAAAATTTGATAAATATACATATTCTTACTAGCTCTGTCAGTGTGTTATTTTAACAAGAAAAAAATAACACATTTTTTAAATTTCTATAAATATACATATATATGTAATATGGTATAGATTCATGAAAGTAAACAGTATTTTCTTAATAAACCTGCATATATATATATATATATATATATATATACTGGTAATGTATGACATTTGTACATGCTTAAGTGGAAACGACATCAGCCCTAGTTAGATGGGAACGGTGGAGGTCTTGGACTGCCAAAAGTGTTCAAGTTGGTAAAGGATAGGCATCCAGCCGTAAAATTGCCTTAAATACAATGTCTAGTCGAAATACAGCAGGAAAAAAGAAAGGCAGTGCCAGTAGCACTAATGCTGCTGGTAATGTCTTGGGCTTCGTAGATCCCAGGATGCGTGGATCTTCAGGGCCTATGGATTCCATCAAGCCTTGCCAAAGACAGGAGTGGAGAGGAAGACTCAGATTTCGAGACTAGACAATCAGGCCCCACCCTCATCAGAGGATTAATTGTGGCCTGATTCAACAAATAAACCGGTTGATGATGATGATGATGATATATATGAATGCTTTAATAATGTGAGTTCTATTTTTTTATTTTTTATTTCCTGATGTTTTGGGCACAATTTTGGTCTTTCCTTCTGAGAGTCACACTTGTAGAAAATCGAAGATATATAACTCTGTATTTTGTTTGTCTGAGTTATGATTAAACGATCTGTAAAGAACTGAATTCCTTTAAAAATAAATAAAGACATGGTCACTGGAATCTAATTTTCTACTGTTTATATATATATATATATATATATATATATATATATATATATATTTCCTGCTCTTGCCTTTTATCTTTTATTTTTACACAATTTTATGTTATCCTTTATTTTATCTAACAATGTATTTATTTCATCTTTATTTTTCTTCATTTTTCTTTATTTTTCTCCATCATTTTTTTTTCACCTTTCTTTATCCTCCCCCCCCCCTTTTTTATTATTAGTACCTTAAAATTTTTTATGATTAGTACCCTTAGGACTTTATAAATTTATAAATGGTGTGATTACAATTTATTTAATTATAAGTTTAATTTTAATGATTTATTATTTAATATTTTAGTAATATATTATTACATTAGCATATTATTTCAATATAATTTTTAACTTGATTTTAATTTTATTTTTAACGTTATCTCCATTTACTTTCGATAACATATATAGCGTCTCTATTAGTTAAATTTGAATCCTTTCCATAACGGGCTACGTAATTCCACGCACGTGACAATTTAAACCTGCTAGTTTCCCATCTGTCCAACTGTTAACGTTATTTCCATTTAATTTCTTGCTTTTTCTATGTACAGCGTCGCTGTTGTTTTGATCTGAAACCTTTCCATAACTGACTACGTATTTTCCACGCACGTGACAATTTTAAATCTGAAAGTGTTCCATCTTTCCAACGGACAATATTTTGACATTCCTGGCGGTTGTTCTCACTCATTAAGCTATACGACTCTGCTGATGAAGGTCCGATTTTCTCGGATATGAAACCTTGGTCCGGATGTTGTAACTTTTTGTTTAATATTAATAAATATCATGCTCTTATTAATTATCTAGTTAATTTTACTTTTGCATTAATAATTGAGCACTCTGCTGGGAAACTCTCCCAATTAAGAAATACGGTATATATATATATATATATAAAATTTAAAAATGTGTTATTTTTTCTTGTTAAAATATATTATTTTTTTTAAAACTTCGACTTTCAGAATAAAATTCCATTTTCAAAGTACATATTTTTTCTTTTTTTTCTTCATATTATCCAGAGGTGATATTCCGACTTGTGGTGTGAAAGAAAAGTCAAATCATGTCTAGTTGTGCAGTCAAACGCCAGTATTGAATCAAGAGAAATGTAGACATTTTTAAAACCTTGTTTTTATATGATAATTTTTCTATAGAAATGTAAAGATCTCTCTCTCTCTCTCTCTCCCTCTCTCTCCCTCTCTCTCCCTCTCTCTCTCTTATATATATATATATATATATATATATATATATATATATATTCCCGAAACAGTTTTTCATGGTAAACAACTGATGATCCCTTAAATAATGTTAGAAGCAAACTAATATGATAACTGAAAAAGTTAAATTTACTTACATGAGTGATTTTCCACTGAACGACTTATGACTTAAGTTTGATTTTTGTTTTTTTTTAATATAGTTTTAATGGTTGAGAAACTTCCAAGACTATATATACATATATATATATATATAATTAGTGTAACGAAAAATAATTTGAGTAACATTTACTCTAACAATTGTGAGCAGAATAATATTTATTAGTATACCCCACCATATAACCAGATGCTAAAAAGTAAACTTAGTAAGACATTCTTAAATCTTATATCTTGAATTTTAACATTTTTCACAACTAATCCCTTGCATAGAATATTCAATAAAAATTAAACTGTTTTACAGTTGCCATGAACAGTTAGAAATGATCATAAATACTAAATGACAATAGCTAAGTGAAAAATATAAGTAAAATGTGTAGAAAGCATGACAAATATTATTATTATTTTAATTATTTTAATTATTATTATCACAGGAAATAGTAATAACTAAGACAGTAATAGTAATTACTCAAATAGAAATAAGAAAATTAATAATGGGGAAACTGTTATCTTAAAGAAAGCAGATGGTAGCGTACAGTCGAATAGAAAATATTAAGATGGGCCAAGACATACAGATATTTAGATGATATGTATCAAGGAGATCCATAATACAGGCCTGGCAAACCTGCGACTGGGGTCCACGACAGGGTGGACATGTGAAGACCAAAATTACTACTAAATAATAATTACCAAGAAGTTTTAGTAAGAAATTTCTTAGTAATGTTTAGTAATTACTAACTATACATATTATTAGGAAGCAGCTTACAATAATTGATTTATTTCCATCAAATCAAATGTAAAAAGTAAAATAAATATAAAAGAACTAAATTCACAAAAGATCACTTCATTCACCATGAATTAGACACATTTAAAAAAAAATCATGAGTCAATTTATTTATATTTCTGCTTTATTACAGAAAATATAATGACATAATACAATCAGAAAGCTAATTCAACATTTTACAAAATCAAATATTTTATGTACAAAATGTTCGGAGAAACAATTTTGATAATTGTTACAAAATTTGTTATGTTTGTTACATATGCAATTTGTTTTTTTTTACAGGACCGTTGTATAGTCTCAGTCTTCCCTTTGATTCTAATTTCTAATCTTTTTTTCAGATTTTTCGGGACTGTTCCTATTCAACTATGATTATTACTATTATATTGACTTTCTTTATGTCCCATATATCTTTGACTTCTCTGGCAAGTTCTGTGTACTTGTTTCGTGTTTCTGTCTCCTTGATGTAAATCCTGTGGTCTGGTAGGACTTCAACATCTATGATTTGACAGTTTTTCTCCTTGTTGACGATTATGACATCCGATTTCCTTGCTTGGATATTATTATTATTATTATTATTATTATTCACTCATTAGGACTCATTACCAGTGATCACTCAATAGCTCAAGCAGATGGTGTTCCATGGAATCCGAGTGACAAGTCTCTCCAGATTTCCAGAATTCTCAGCTTCTTTGTGTTCTCATTGATAACAGCCATTAGCTTTCTCTGAAATTTAAATTACAATAACTCTCTCAGAATTCCAGTACTCTCTGTGCCCTTCCAGTGAAGGTCTCGATAGTGCTTTCCCTCTTCGGTCTTTTCATTTTCCAAGACCCTTCAAGACCATTTTCGGTGGCATCCACTCAGGCTGGTGCTACCACATTTTTTTTTGTATGACAGCAGAGCAGGTGTCAAATTTGGCAGTTATTCTTGCATATCTACCTTCTCAGTTTTAGTTCCCTTGGTTTCATGTAATGTTCTTTTTATTTTTCTATTTCTGTCTACACAGCATTATTCTATTTCAGTTTACATGTGATTGGTCGCTGTAATCTGGTTATTTGGGTTGGCTTCCGCACTCAAGGATGTTTAATAATATTTCAGCTGGTTTCATCGCTTCATCAGAGTCCTTAATCTTTATTATTTATTCCGATATCACCTATTTTTTCCAGGTTCTTTGGAATTGTTCCTATTATAGGTGTTACAGTGGTTTTATTCATGTTTCATATCTCCTTCAGTTCTAAGATAGGACACAAGTTTAAAGGGATCCAATGTATATCTTGTGAATATAAAATGTTGAGAAATCCAGCCAAAGTGTCTCTATGAACAATTTACTTGATGGTATATCTTTTAGGATTAAAGCGTTTCTTTATGGATTTAAATTTAAGATCTGCAGTTTTCTATCTTGATATCAAATCCACAAAAATCTGAAAATATTTTATACGGCACACATCTGTCTATTATAGTTTATGTGAGTTTGCCTTAAATTGCATTTCAACTGCACACTATTATTCACACAGAGTATTCACTCTCTCCATGTTTAATAGATGCACATCTCTGGCTGTTTGCCTTCATATTTTGTACTAATATCACCCAATATTCGGATGTCAAATTTGGCATTCCTTCAAAATGTTAAGAGGTTGAATTAAGTTGTTTCCATGCTTCATAAATTCATCAACATCTTTTTCTTCTTCTTCACCCACTTCTTCTTCTTCCCTGGTTATAATAACTTTAAGCGAATTTCGGTCATTAATGTCATTTAAATTATGCATTAAATCCATCAGTTTTACTCATAAACGTGCAGATGTGTTCCCAGCTTCGGTTCATTATTATTATTTCTTTTTCTTCTCTTATCCATAACTGTTGAGAAAATGATTTCATGAAGCCTAATATCCTTATTGTAGGGTTTCACTTATATATATATATATATGTATATATATATATATAATGTAATTCATTTAGAGGATGTTTTACTTATTTCCACGAATGTTCAATTCTCTTCTAGTTTGATTACAAAATAATTGAGTTATACCTTTAATATGTTCTGCTTATAAACTTATGTTTTATTGATTTTTAAAAGGATGCAAAGATCTTGTGAGAATTTTAGACTTATCTACTCACGCACGCACGCACGCATCACTGGTTATATATATATATATATATATATATATACTTTAAGTTAACACAAAGGTTTATGTAGTAGCTCAATGGTGTCCGACTATTATACACTGATGAAGCCTCTTCATGAATATTTGTGATATGTTGTATATCATAAAACTATGTTCTCGATATTGGCAGAAACAATTGTCTGCCAATAAAGTGTCTTCCAAGGAAATATGGTGTGTTTCTTTGAATAAATAAGGTTTATACATATACATTTAGGCAAACATTATTAAAGAACAGTGTTTTTGCTTGCTAAGACTTTTATTTTTTCAATTTTGCGAATAGTCCATTTAGTATTTTGGTCATTGTAAGTTTCGTGGGTTTCTTGTTCCATTTTCTTTCCTTTTTCTCGAGTACTTTCGATTTGATTCATCAAATCATCATCAGGTGGTGTTAGTCTTGGTGTCTTTGCAACTAGGTTTCTACTGTTGAGTTTTTTTAACAGCTAATAATATACGACTTTAAAATGAGCATTTATAATATTGAGATGCTGCATGCAAAATTCAAAAGTAGGATTGCTTAACGGCTAAGAATTTGGTAATGTTAGTTACTATGCTAGACACTTTAAAATGTTACGACTAGTTTCGTAATTCACATTTTTGACTGTGGGATGTTTAGTTTTTATGTAAAGGGCTTCAAGAATTTTTAATATTTTGATGTTGGTATCATTAATATTATTAATGGATTCCTATGTTATTTTATTTGTCTTTAAAGAGTGTTTATGTTTGAGTTAAAAGTGGTTATTATATATTTAATATATTTATTAATCATGTGGTTTCCGAGGTCGTTCGACTGAAGTGGGAATGTGTAGTTTATGACTGGTGAAAAAAAGAAGAGTACCTTCCAGAAGAAACAACGGGCTTAAAGGTTTTTAATAATGGTGAATTTAACTTATACTTGGGATGCTATCTTAATATTTACATAGTGGTTTCAATATGAGGTCATGTCAGGTTATTGTTTTATGTAATTCTATTATCTTTATTATTATTTGTATAATTTTATATGTTTCTAAAGTTCTGTATATATTAGTTAGATTTATTTTTATATTGGTTATTATTTTTCGTATATATCTTTTAATTTATTTAAAACGTACCGTATAAATATATTTCTAGCTATTTATATTTTCTATTTAAGTGTGTAAGTATATTTTGTTATTACAATATATAATATATACACACACATTAAATAACAAGATGTAAACATATACTTAAATACATATGTTTGATTTGGGGTTAATGGAGGTGGGAATGTAAGTTTGATTTGGGTTGGTTAGTGGAAAGATGTGATAGTAATGTATATGATAATACATCTGTGTGGAAGAATTAGGTGAGTATATCATATTTAAAATTTTATACTATATTATAAGTGATAAAAATTATTTAGATGGTGGATTCTAGAGTGGGTGGACTGATCTTTTCATAAGTTAGGGTGTGCGTTTGTTCTATGTGCGGTGATTTGAGGGGTAGATTGAAGGTTTTCAGTGTTATCTTTCCGTTATTAGGCCATTTGGCTAGTAGAAATTTTCTTCTGTATGGGCACATTCTGAAAATTTCAGGTGTTATGTTCATGCAGTTTATTTATGGGTTATTAATAGCTTGTAGGATTCTAAGTTTTTCTGTGGTGCATAATCGCAACTCTTGGAAGCAGGGTTGCAGGATTTTTGTTTTGCAATGATTCTCTATTTAAATTCATACGGTTTGTTTAAACCTCAAATATTCCAATCAACCTACATATTTGATTGTTAATAAACAGAGAGATAGAGAGAGAGAGGGTGATAGATACCATTAAAATGATAGAAGAGTGGGGTCAAACGACAGTGAGAAACAAGTGAAACAATAGCGAGATAGGGTGAGAGTGACAGAAACTTTGTAACAGATGGGTCACTTGGTACGTTAATTGCAAATTACAGCTAATTAGAACAACTAATTTTATTTTATTTTAAATATAACTAAATCCCAGTTTTATACTGGGATTTAGTTATATTTAAAATAAAATAGTTCAGCATGTATCTTGTGTGATTAAAATATATAGTAAAAATACTTAGGGAAACAACTCTACCGTAGTATAATAGAAGATGTAAGGGAAGTTATTGTCTGTTTGTGTCTATTATCATCGCGTTTCGCACCTAGACACACACACACACACACAAACAGACATATATATATATATATATATATATATATATATATATATATATATATATATATATATATATATGATGTATGGAAATATATATTTGAGTATATATATTTTAAAGAAAATTTACCAGAACTGTTTAATGGAAAAGCTCGATGAATGTCAACATTTAACAACAGAGCATGTATAAGAAAACAATTGAATTTTAAATTCGAATGACCAAGTCTTTATTCATATTTTTACTTGCCGAATTAAAAAAAAGTCTATGTAACTCTTAACAATGGTTTCGACAAAAACGAACAACACGGAATAAACACTTAATTACCAGGATCTTTCGTTCATGCAGCTCATTAGAAGATCATCAGATCACTTTTGGAGAAAAATCCCCAAGCAAAAAAAATCCAAAAACTTTTTTTGTCCATTTCACACGGAAAACAGTTCCCTAAAGGAACCATAAGATCCATTCATAGACCGGTTTTCTATGAATATATATATATATATACATATATATATATATGCAAACATTGACAACAACAATAAAATTAGACTCATTATTTACTATAAGAAATTTAAAACCCCAAATCTTGTAGCAAAAATACAACTCTACCCCGACTAAAAAAACACTAGAAAGAACCAATGTCATTTATAAGTTTAAATGCCCTTTGGGAGAATGTAACTCCCATAATAATAATAAAGCTAAAAGCTACATTGGCTTTACAAGCACTATCCTATCCCGTTGCCTCATCATGCATCTTGCGAACTGTAGCTCAATTTACCAACATCTACAAAAACATAACTGCCCTCCCTCTGATTAAAGACAAATTATAGTTAATAACACTAAAATTATACATTCCAAAACCAATTTTAAAAAAAATTAAAAATACTGGAAGCTATCTACATTAAAACACAGCAACCTAAAATTAACAACATCACATATGAAACCAGTGGTAACATTTTAAGATGCTTAACGTAATGCGATTTTGTTCTGTGATGACCTCCAGCATTGCTGAATTTAAATCGTCAACAACTTCCTGGAACAATGCAATAAAACGTTCTATGCACGTTTCTCCGCAGTCTTTTTAAAATTCTGTTCTTTCTCCAGCTTTTTTGTTGATTTGCTTTTGACACCTGAGGATGAGTCGATGAAGAATCGAACACGTTCGTGAAACCTATGGAACATTTATTTTTTTGATTTGAATACAAAAAAGACCATCAGAAAAATTTAAAAATTTAAAAAGCTATAATTAAACAGACGAATTCTGTTATTTTTAACTATGTTTGCATAAATGAGAAAAAGCTGCCTAAATACGCACAATATATATATATATATATATATATATATATATTTCTTTTATAATATGGTGGGAAAAATCCCAGCATAGTGCTCAATTAATTGAGAATCAAAATTAAGAGTGTATATTTATTTCTTTATTTTGGTACAGAAAAATTAGTACAACATTAGTACTGTCGGTTTCAAGCTCAGAAGGACTTAACCATCTGGCTCTCTTCAGTGAGTTGTCACCTGTTTCAGAAATGTGAATTCACGTGTCACTCTCATTTGGATGCGTTATTTGCTTTAGAGTGTTATATACATTTGTTTAAAATTAGTGTTAGGGAGGCTTAATAAAGTTTGAAAAAATGGGGAGGTGAAATGTAAGTTAAGATTTAAAAATGTAAAAAATATTGAAAAAATAAAAAAAAATATCTCAAAACAAGTTCCGTGATTCAATGTTTATTAGGAGCGTATATTTGGCCGTTAATGTTTTGATGGTTAATTATGTGCCTTCTAGAAAATGTTAAGGAGAGAAAATGTGTTTAAGGATTAAACTTACGAAAAAATAAAAAGGTTATGATGAGTTTTTTAACCTTTTTATTTTTTTCGTTCAATCCAGTGCAACGTCGGGTCTTCCTGCTAGTATATATATATATATATATATATATATATAATGTGAGAGAGAGAGTAAATATTATTTTTGAATGATACCTATCTTTTGCATAACCAATCATTGTATCAAATAAGTGGATAATAATTATCTATGGGCTTAGAACATTAAACAATATACAAAGAGAAAATCTTATGTGTCTCATTTGTCTCTTTGTGGATTTTTCTATGTACCAGTTTCGTAGATAATTATTAACCGCTTATTTTATTATTATTGTAGTGCACCTGAGCACCATACACAATCATTTCATTATTATATAATGCAGTTTCTCTATGCAAAATAGCAACGTTTAATATAAAAAATATACCGTCAGATTTAAAATCAATTATTTATCTAATTTATAATATATACAATGCGTGTGTTTGTATGTATATATAGTTGCTGTAGGAATTATTTGCCCCCCCCCCTATAATCTATCTATCTATATATGTATATATATATATATAACTCAATGTCTGTGTTAGTGTGTGTGTGTGTGGCCAATAGAAAAAAGATTAGAGAATTTAGATAAAATCTAAAAGGTGTATTCTTGTGTACAATTAACCGAGGATAATAATGGAAGAACTCTTCAATCTCTAAATACATTTCTAATGGGCTATGAGGAAAATTTCGTCAGAGGGGGGTGTCGATTTTTCAGTCATTTTTCATCAAATTTCAATGTAATTATGTAATAATTTCAAAAATACTGAGTCATTACTTCCGAAATGATTTTTGTTCGTACGTACATTATCACCTTTCACACACATTTAAAATCTTTATAATAATAAGCTACGGCATTTCATGTTCGTGTGTGTGTGTTATCACCTTTCACACAATGTTCTATCTAGGTAATATAATAATTGTAAGGCTGCCTGTGGGGAGAGTCTATTTTGAAACTAGGGTATTGCAATCACCAATCTGATATATCAACTCGTAATATAATGGCCACTTCTCTATGGTTGTGTGTGTCTACCTGTCTGTTTTTTGAAACGAATATCTTAACTTTTTTTAGAAATGTAAAATATTGCATAAATACTAAATAATAAATTTCCAACAAATAAAGAGGATGCCATGACCGGAACTTTAAACCGAAACCTTGAGATCTTCTAATCTAAAAGTGTATTCTTATGTAAAATTAGCTGAGGAAGTTAATGAACGTACTCCGTCTATGGGGCAGATTTCGTCAGGGGGAGGTCGACTTTTTCTGTCATTTTTCATCAATTTCAATGTAATTATGTAATAATGCTGAGTCATTACTTCCGGAAATAATTTTACGGTTTCTTAACGTCATTTCTCGTCGAATGGAGGGGGGAGGGGTAAGAAACTCGGAAAGAGTGGTTTTAGTAGTGCTCTAGAGGCATTTATTTGGCTAGTCAGTAGCGCTCTGGAGGCATCCTAAAAACGAGAGCAATAGATGTAAATGGCATATAGTAATCCAAAAATCCTAGATAGAGCAGGTGTGTGCTCTATCTAGGATGTCATCATAGTAATAATTAAGTATTCAATTTGGTTAGTTAGTGGTAGTTTTGTTTTACGGCATATCAACCCTTTTTGGGTTATTTAATGCCGAATCTGGTCATTATAGTAAAAGTTTTTATGCTTCAAGTTCTTTATATCTTCAAATGTTTAATCATCGTTTTTGGTTTGGTAGTTTTGTTTTACGGCATATCAACCCTTTTTGGGTTATTTAATGCCGAATCTGGTCATTATAGTAAAAGTTTTTATGCTTCAAGTTCTTTATATCTTCAAATGTTTAATCATCGTTTTTGGTTTGGTAGTTTTTTTTACGGCATATCAACCCTTTTTGGGTTATTTAATGCCGAATCTGGTCATTATAGTAAAAGATTTATGCTTCAAGTTCTGAAAATAAAATACAAAAGGGGAGGGAGAAAGGGAGAGGGGCTGTTGTTTTTGTTTTTGGTTTTGTAGAACATAATTAAGTTTTACAAAAAAAAAAACAAAACAAAAAAAAACACGTCAATGTAGGTGAATTTCGTCTCAGGGAGCCACAGGGCAGGGTTAGTTAGTGCTCAATATCATAGATAGAGCAGGTGTGTGTTGTTGGCGTTGACCGGATGTCATCAATACCATAGATAGAGAAACCCTACACAGTGCAGGTGTTTTTAAATGCCACATTGCCCAGGAGAAATATGTTCACTGTCTTTTGTTATACTATTGTATACCAGAAAATGTACTCTGCTTTGTTCGGAAGTCAGTGTTCAATATCCCAGATAGAGCAGGTGTGTGTAATAATACGGTAGTACATTTTTAATGTGGTATATGCTTGATGGGGAAGCGGAAGACAAGAAACTCAGCGTTGCCCAGCAATACACTAAAATAAACATAGGTTTCATTATATTATTAAGCAGAAGGGAAAGATAAAGAAAAACTTGGCGTTGCTCAGGAATAAATGAAAACAAATGTAGATTTCATAATTTACTTGAGGAAATGGGTGGGGTAGAAACTCAGTGTTGCCCGGTAGCAATAACTTTAAAACTGAAATCTCAGATGAATAACTTACACTATTATTATTTTCAATACATTAAAACAAGAGAGGGGGGTGAGGGAGAGGGATGTGGAAAAGCGGAGAAGGCGAAATAGAGAAAGATAGAGAGACGAATTGAGATATGTAGAGACTTAGAAGTTTAAATATAAACGTGTTACACGCAATTTCAACCTCTCTGCTTTTGTTTTTCATGGTTCCAAGCAACGCCGGGTTGCTCTGCTAGTTATTAATAAAGCTGCAATGCCTCTCAAATTTTTATGGACATTTAATGTGCCTTTTTTTCACAAATGATGAAATAATGATTTGAAAGAATGCTCACAACAAAATAGTATTTTAATATCAAGCAATAAAAGAAAACAAAAACACATCAAACGTTTAACATAGAACACAATCAATACCTTCTTGCCTCAATAATCAATCGTGTTGTAACCTTTATTCTTTAATCTGCTTTCATATTTATATACTAGATCATTACACACTCTGACAGATATTTTGTTCCATTCTCCTAGTTCTTCTAAGTCTCTGATATTTTTCTTCAAACGTTGTGTGAGGTACACCAGTAGTTCACTTATGCTGTCATAACAATTCGTGTCACCTGTTTCGGGTCATTATCAAGCTAAAATGTCCAGTGATGCCTTAAAGACAGCTTTTGTGCACTTAGTTTTGTATTATTTTTCAGAATGCCCAAATGCTGCTCTTTATTCCCTGTGATTCTTTTATATCCCCAAAACACAATGTTCCTACTATTGTAGAGGGGGGGGGGGGTAATTTTTGGTTTTTCAGCTTTGTTCACTTTTATTAATACATGCCGAGAATTTATGTGTCCAAATAATTCTACTTTGTTTTTAGGCCACATGAAAACAGAGTTCCAATATTCACTCCCATGTTCTTGATGACTCGTAGCAAAAGCTCATCTGCTTCTCCTATACTTAACCTTAAACAAAAGGGTTTTTTTCCGATGACTATCTCAACATACTATTTGATGAAGGTATCTCTAGTGATTGTCTTTATCAATACATTAAACCCTGCTTTATGATATAGAGAAAGAGATAAAAACCAACAAATGAGCTGATAGGAACATAATAGATAGCTTTTTTAACCTAACTTTCTTCTTGGCCTTTTGGCTAAGATCACAGTGTAGTATCTGTCCGATGGATACTACACTCTATAGACCGGTACTGTCTTGGCTTTCGGGCCTTAATTCCGCTGGTCTGTGGGTTTGTCCTGTGCAGTTCTAGGAGGTCCACCCTCCCAGGCTTTGCCTTCTCACCCTTTGAGGAGGGGTTAGTTTATTGCTAATCGCCTGAGGCATCCCTATCAGGGAATGCCGACGGGGCTACCCAGGCAATTTTAAAGGTCATAAGTGCTCTTCCTCTAGGGTGCTGACTTATCAAATCCCACTTTCCGATCTTGTGTCACATTTTACCGCTGTGGAAGGTAGATAAATAAATGGCCTTTTGGCTAAGATCAAAGTGTAGTATCTGTTCTGATTGATGCTATTATTGTCCTGTACTGTTCTAGGAGGTCCACCCTCCCATAGGTTGCCTTCTCTTTGAGAAGGAGTTAGTTTATTGCTAATCGCCTGGGGCGCCCTACCGCAGAATGCCGATGGAACTGCTCAGGCATTTTTTTAGGCCAGAATGCACTAATCCTAGTGCGCGTGCTAACCACACCTGGCCTTTGTATCTAATCTCCCGGAGAGGAGATAAATAAAAATCTTTGACCTTGTATCCAACCTCTTTGAGGTAAATAACTTAGCCAATTCTAAGCTCAACTGTTCTTTCAACATTGAATACTCCTCCTGTGTGATCGTCTTTGATTTCTTTATGTGGATTTCACATGTTGAACTGTCTGCATTTTTATAGATTGTGTTAGATTCCATTCTTTGCAGTGATTGAACTGCAGTGATGAATTGATAAATGCAAATATTGAAAAATATGTAAAATATTATTTGGTTAATTTTACTCCACAATCACAGGCCTGGTTGCTTCCTAAGTAACGCAGAAATGTACGATCACTCAACTTTCTAGATAATCAACTGACTTAACTATTTAAGAGATCCACTTTCTTTAAGTCACATGATCTTGTTCAACCAATCAGCTCCCCTTTAATATGTAACACCAGACACCTAGAAGTATATGCTAAATGCCCTTGCTCAACATATAATATGAGCAGTTTGTCAAAATAACATTATTTAACATGTATCATTACTTTTCTTTAACAGATTAACATAACTGTTCTTATAACAAGAATAAAATAATGCCGCTATTTATTTGCCTCCCGAGGAGGACAGTTAGACACAAGGAAAGTTTTGTAATATGATGGAAAATCCAGCTCCCTAAAAAGGGGCACTCTGAATTGGGACAAAAATAAACATTTCTTCAGTCTAGAAGAATTTCGTCTTCACTGACCGAGGACAGAAAAGATTAAATGTATTAAAACAGATACTACACTTTGATTCTAGTCAATCATGTCTTTGACAACTTTTTAACAATTTCCATCAAATTTTATGTGTTCATGGAAATGTCAAATGTCCAGTTCGCGTACGTAAGGATTCTATTTTGGTTAAAATATATAAATTTGAATAATTAAAACTAAAAATTTATTTTATTTAACTATAACCTTTATGCATATGAACTAAACAATTTCTCTTTCTACAAACAGGAATTCTTTTTACAATCCTTGACATATTAAGCATCACCGAATTTTGCACCATATGACATCCGAATTTCAAGTTTATTTTTCTAAAGCGTTGTATGTTGTGGTTGTTTACATTTGGTATGCAACAATCAGTCAGCCTGAATGATGTTCATATAAGAAATAAGAAAAGATACACATAAAACCATACAACTATGCAGTGATTGCCACAGGGAAAATAATAAACAACAGAAAATATGAATAAATTACGAAACGAAACCAAAATTAACTATTTGAAAAATGTATATCAAACTGTTTAATCAAAAAGATTTCTAAATTGAACTCACAAAACGAATTGAAAAAAATGATAAAAAGTGAACTTCATTAATCGAAAGTAGCTCGAACACATTACAATAGGCTAGATGTCTGAATGTTAACTTGTTTCCCCATTAAGTTCACTATGTTTGTTTATTCAATATTTAGTATACTTAAACTATTTTCTAAGATTCACCTAAAGTTATGTAACTTTACCTACCAAATGGTTTTGTCAAACTAATCAAATGACAAAATGTTATTTCAATTTGAACTTTGTTAAATGTCTTCTATAGATTTATACAATTACTTGAGGAAAGTCTTAAACAGATTCGGCCAAGGTAGACAACTCTGGTTCAAAGGCTCTAAATTCAGCACTTCACCTACCGGGAGAGAAAATAAATAGAATCTGTTACAGAACTTATTACATAGAAAATAGATTTACATTTTTTTTGTGTCCAAAATGTTGCTCTTACTCTTTAAGGCTAAAATAAAATCTGATTTTTGGAAGGGTTGATTTATATTATAAAGTTTCACTGAATTAAAAATTTAACTAAAAATGTTTTTTTTAAAGTTTGTTTTTTTAAATATAATTGATTTCCCTCTTCAATTCAGAGGAATTCATGAAAGAAAAAATATTCATTATTTCACCATTTTACTAAAAGTTTGTTTGAAAAATTTAAAAATAAACAAAAAAATCTCTCAGCTATATTTTACACATTATGTATCTGTTTCAAGGAGCAATAAATGTAAGAAAATATTAAATATGGTAAGTGTTATATAGTAATCCACAGTTGCTCAATATCCTAGATAGAGCAGGTGTGCTGCAACACAGCATTGCCCGGGAGAAAGAATTGCTCTGTCCTTTGTTAACTCGGTGTTACTATATTTGGTAAGTGCTATAAGTTAATCCAATATACTCAATATCCTACATAGAGCAGGGTTTTTTAAATGCTGCATTGCCCGGGAGAAAGTTTTTTGTTATACTATTGTATACCATAGAAAGGTACTCTGTTGCTCGGAGTCAGTGCTCATTATCTTAGATAGAGCAGGTGTGTTTACATGCTGTGTTTCCAGGGACAAAGAACTTCACTGTATTTTATTTATGCGGGTGTATACACGAAAAGATACTCGGCGTTGCCTTAGTGCCATAATAAGTGGTATGAGTTAATCCAAAATATATACGAGACAAGAAACTCAGTGTTGCATGAGTGTCATAAATAAATAATACGGTAGGACATTTGATAAGTGGTATATTCTGAATTCAATACCCTAGAAAGAGCATGTGTATGCAATTATACAGTAGAATATTTGGAACGTGGTATACAGTATTACACTTAGTAAGTACTATATGTTGAATTAAATAATGCTTAATACCCTAGACAAAGCATGTGGGTGTAATATGCTTTTGGCTATCGAAAAGAGGTGGAGAATACTTGAAATCTGGGGAGACTTGCTGTCACTCACATTCCGGTGTGTATAATGATACAGTGTTACACTTGATAAGTGGTATATGCTGAATCGGTAGGTGCTCATTACCTTAGATAGATCAGATACGTGCAATAATACAGTAGTACATTTCCTATGTGATATATGCTTGATGGAGAAGGGGAAGATAAGAAACTCGGCGTTGCCCTGGAATAAACAAATATAGATTTCATTATATTTTTTTAGGAAAGCTGGGTGAAGAAACTCTGTGTTGCCCGGCAGCAATAACTTTAAAACTGAAAACTTACATTATTATTATTTTCAATACATTAAAACAAGAGGAATGGGCTTGGCAGAAGTTAAAGAGGGTGGGGGAGAGGTATTTGGAAAAACGGGTAATGGGGAAAGAGAGAAAGATAGAGGTGGATTGAGAGACGTAGATACATAGGAGTTTTAGCCTCTTCTATTTTGTTTTTTTTATCACCCCGGGCAACGCCGTATATCCCTGCTAGTTACTTAAAAATGTAATACTTACAGAACACTACAATTAATATTTATAGAAATTGAGTAAAAATACTTATATGGAGGTCAGAGGTGAAAGTATGAGTTGTTTTGGGTGGAGGGGGTTCAATTTTCATGGCAATGCCCCTTTCTGAGTTCTGCTAGTATTCTGGAATAGAGTAAGAAATATTGCAGTAAGAAATATGAAATGAAGATGTGATGTCGAAGAGATTTAAAGATTGAAGTTAAATAGAGTTGTCATTTAGTTAAGTAAATGCAACATAATTTGACATTAAAATTGCTGTTTTCTCCTTCTTCATGTGTATATTCTCCTGAAAAGGATGAATGAAACATCTTGACCCCGAGACAAAGAGTATAATAACTGCAACACGTTTTAAAAAGCTGCAGTATTTTTCTATGACTGCAGTAGTTGATAATTGCTAGGTTTCCTGTCTCACTAGAATCGACTGTTAAACATTTTTACTTCCACATAATGTTGTTTTCAATCTCATTAAACTTCACCTGTCTCACAACTTTGTACTAAAACTGCTTAATAAACAGAGAATTCATTTTTGGTCAACAAAACCTGATGAACAATCTGAACAAAACGTGTCAGATTTACATGAATGAAATCTTTATCATAAAAGTCAAGAATCAGATCGGCAATAGGAATATACAAACGTGAAAACTTTGTGTGTGGACATACTAGCCGATATGTAACATTTTGTGACTATAAAAATTGAACAATTTTGTTCTTTTTTAATGCCATAAATCTGTACACAAAGATGTTGGTTATAGGTATACAAATAAAACAATGAAATTAGAAATCCATAATATCAGGCAATTACGTATTAAAACGTTGGTTGGATCATTCTACCGCTCCAGAAATTACCGGATTCCTGATACAATCCTCTACCTGCATAAGTCTGATTCGTGCTAAGATGGAGTACTGGTCATATCTGTGGAGTTGCCGCTTGGAGCACTCTTTCTTGTCTTGACAGAGTACAAAATCGACATCACAATCTGGTGGGGGATAATCTCTTGTTCCTACATCCTCTTTCCTTACTGTATCGTTATGTTCATGGTACGTGCTCGGCTGAGCTCCAATCCTTAGTCCCCTCCCCACCTGTAAAACCTTCAC
Organism: Sepiola atlantica; assembly: GCA_963556195.1. Taxonomy (NCBI): domain Eukaryota; kingdom Metazoa; phylum Mollusca; class Cephalopoda; order Sepiida; family Sepiolidae; genus Sepiola; species Sepiola atlantica. Next base: position 117,958,764 of record OY744516.1, on the reverse strand, counting down.
AGCAAGTACTCACCTAGCTACAACCACAGAAAAGAAATTTCCTTTCTCCTTCGGTGTACCTAAAATCAAACGGAACTTCCATGAACAAAGTTTCTTTCCTAAAACATCACATCTGGGGTACAAAATACCAGGAGTCTACTTCCCATCCGACTACCGCATGGTCGTCTAAAAGTCTAATGTAAACAAATACTTGTTGAGCCATCCTCTTAAGTCATTTTTTGCCACTTCCATCCACTGTTTTCAATCCTCTCATGGTGGCGATCATCGTTCAGAACGATGATCGCCACCAACAATCCCTTTAGCCGTTATCCTCGAGTGGCCCCTGGCCTTGATAAGTGGTGACTCATCAGTACAAAAAACTTGCTTTTTTATCATGTAAATTAGACATCCGATTTATTCTAGTAAACACCATTTCTTTCTCATAAACATTGCTTGTTAATAATACACATTAATAACAGTATAAATCTATGTCAGTGGGTATTTTGATTTTATTAAAAAGTTATTAATATTACAAAATAACAATGATTTTAACTATCTTATGATAGCAAATATCTTTTAGAATATGATGTAAAACGTTATGTGCTTTCGCGTTGATTAAAAACCGACACAGAAGATCTATTATCATAATACAATTTTCACTTAATATCCATTGTTACATATTTGCTGATTCCATCCAACATAAAAATGTCTACTTCTTTTTCTCAATCTTCTTGATTGATACCCACATCACAACTTTGTGCTACAATATTTTTCTGATAAAATAATAAAATTTTGTAACAAAATTAATGACGAAAATGACTTGACACCAGTTAACTATGTAGAAAGCTACACAGGTCGGCAGCAACTATTTAAAATGAATTTTGCATCAGAAAAGAGATTTCCGTTTTCTGATTGATTCTTCAAGTTTAACAAAATGGCTAAAATTAATTTAATAACCTTTTTTGTATTCCTAACGATGATTTAAGAAAATATTGATTGAAAGAAAAGATTAAAATAAAGGATAGCACGATTACTGTGTAGTTAGGAGCATTCGTTCTTGAAGGTGCAAAGGGGTGGGTTTTTTTGTTGTTGTTTTTTAGTCATTGTTGACTAAACACAAACCTTGTGGCTTCAAGGGTTGCAGGGAAAAAAGAAAGAAAATGGAAAGCAGGGAAAGAAAAAAGGGGCATGAAGAAGAAAGGGGAAAGGAAAAAGTGAAAAAGAAGCTGAAGGTAATTAGGAAAACTGAAAAAAAAGAAATGGCGTTTTATTGCCATTCTCAAAATTGTTATGCTTCACACCATTGCATGCTACAGAAATAGCCTTAGTTACATTAGAAGTCCTTCCAGTTAAGCGGGGGGGGGGGGATGTCTCAATAGCGTGTGTGTTGTGTTGTCTATATGGAGGGATGCAGATAGAGATGCTTTTTGCTTCTGACCCTTCATGAGATCTGACCATTGTGGGACATTTTATCTTCACGTGAAGACAGTTAACATTTTTTGTCATAAAATCACTCACTCACTATCCAGGTTTATCATCTATGGTCCTTTTGACAAGAGGTTCGACGTTGTCTGACTGTCCTTATGTTAACTCTCCAGTGATCACAATTGTGGGGATTGACTGTCCATTTGCCACTGTTTACGGTCTTGCCTGATGGTGTCTTTCCATGTCTTTCTAGGGCGCACAGCTTTCTTTTTGTTATCCAGCCTTAGGTCTCTGCATGTGCTGATTTATCCCTTGCTTCTTTCAACATGCCCAAATCAGCAAAGACGGTTTGCCCTTATTAGGACATCAAGTTCTGGAATGGTCAATTTCTCAAGTAGTGTCTGACCTACTGGATATGGTCCGGCTTTACATTGCATATCTGCCTTATCATTGTCCTGTCATTTCTCTGGAATCGAGCTAGTGAGGTCTGAGTGAGGGCCCAACACTCACTGCCATACAACATCACGCTTCTTATGCAGCTATCATAATTGGGATGGCTCAGGATGTTATTATATTAGAATAATATCTTTATTCTGTAAGAAAGATAGTTTTACTATTTTTTTTATAGAAATAGATCTTTTTTCACAATAAATGTACTAATGTATAAGAAAACTATTCTTGTTATTATTGTTGTAAAAGTTAGTCTTATGCGAAATCTGACCAATATATTATTTTCCATAAAAAGTTCGTTTGTCAAAGTCAACTCCAAAGTAGAGGCATATTTGTGAGTCAAAGTAATATCTTGAATATTAAATATTGCAATCAGGAAATACATTTTTCTATGACAAGTTCATCAAAAACGCGTAGCATATAAAATGTCTCTTTCAATTTTAATTTGGGCAGTTTAATATAAAGAAGACCCCCCCCCCCATACACACACACACACACTCGCACACAAAGTACAAACAAGAGTAAATATTTATCAGACGTTCACTTCCCTATGTATGTGTTTTGTTTGGTGTGACATACATATAATTATACATTAGAGGAATACCAGTCACAGGATAGGTAAAATTAATTCCCCGAACAGAACGCTTTTGCACCACTTTTATGTCCTCTTATGAAAATGAAAATCAAGATATAATGATACTAAACCATATATCTAGAATATTTATTCCAATTTTGATCAAAATCGATTACACGATTTTGATTCTAGAAAATGTTTAAAATCTTAAGGGGTTTTAAGAAAAAAATGTATTCAGGGAATCTTGCTTAATAGGTGTCTAATTACAATGGATCAAATTCAATGCAAATCTGAAATATTTTGATTTTCATATGAGAGGTTGCACTCATATTATGCCCTTTAAAACCCTTTAAAATACTGCAAAGAAACTGAAATTTCAGGAATATTTATTAATTGATGACAAATACCTATTGCTAAATTTCACAAAAATCGAAGGTATCTGAATGTTCATGAAGGGCTTCCACCTCTTTTTACCCCCTTTGCATTAAACTTAATATCACCCACATTCCAAAATTCATCATATAATCAAATAATCATTTTTGGAGCGAATCATGTACATACAGATACATAAACATCTACGCAGACCTAACTTTATGTAAATAAAGATATGTGTATTTATATATAAACTTGTCTAAATAGAGACAATTTAATTTTCTCTATTCATTTAAAACCAATTGGTAAAGTATTTTATATTGTCGTGGAAATTTCGGACTGCCGAAAGCAGTAAACGTGTAATGGTTGTCCTCATAAATTTAACATTAGAAATAGTTTTTGTGTACATACATATAATAGCTTTTCCCTTTTTTCCTTTAAACATTTGATTTTAATAACATAATTTTTCTCAATTCTCATATGTTCAAATTTAGAATCTAGCTAATTTGCTAAATTTCAAGTTCAAACGTAATGATAGTTTTCTTAAAGACTATTAACCCTTTATTTATTTGAATGTATCCTGAACCTATAAAGGTGAATGGAAATAGCATGCTAAATCAAACTGATGAAAGAAATAACATTTTTGTTGTGAATCAAACATGAAATGTGAATTGAAAATCGTATACAACTTGAAAAACATTTTTGTTCGTTGTCAAGATTTTGTGTTGCATTATCATTAAAAACTCAGTTTTTTGTCGATTATAAAAGGACAAGTGAAACTGACTTGAAGTTGATTATAAATTATAGCCTATGAATAAGAACTGATTAAAAGAAACATTTCTGAGACAAAGAGAAAAAGAGTTTTTAATGCAAATGGTATCAGAACAAGATGTTTTTAAAAAAAAAATTATATGGCTTCCAATACGAAGGAAGTATACAAAGAGTCGGCAGTACGTGGTGTTTAAAATATTTTAGTTGAAGATTTATTATGTCATTTTGAAAAATTATAACACCTTTAATGCATTTCAATTCCTCCTATGTTGGTCTCCCGATTTATAAAATCGGGAGACCTATGTTTTGAGGCACGTCCGTCCGTCCGTTCGGATTTTTCTCCGCAACCATCCATTGACTTTTTCTGAAATTTTGCATGAAGTTGTAACTTTGGTCAGGTTAGAAAGTGACATTCTCCGATTTTTGAAAATAAATCTGGAAACCCCCCCCCCCACCCAGGGGGTCAAAAGGCCCCGAAATGGCAAAAAATGACATTTTTTGCCCCATAACTTTTCATCCATCCATTCAATTTCTTTGAAACTTTGCCAAAATGTGGAGGCAATTGTTCCTAATAGAAAATAAGTATCGCTGACCTTGGAAAAAAACTGGTTCGCGCCCCCAGGGGGACAAAATCCCCCCAAATGGCAAAAAATGAACCTTTTCTCCCATAACGTTTGATCCATCCATTCAATTTTTCTGAAACTTGACCAAAATGTAGAGGCAATTGTTCTGGATATAAAATGAGCATCCTTGACCTCAGAAAAGTTCTAGTTCGCGCCCCCAGGGGGTCAAAGGGGAGGTCAAAAATGCCCCAAATTGCACAAATTTATTGTTGCATTTAACACTCGCCACATCGAGTCACATACAGAGGGGGACCACGCACGCGCGGCTTGTTTCTTTTGTTTTTCGACAAGAAATGCATTTTCTAAGTTAAAAGAAGTAATTTGTTGAATCGTAATGGCACACAACTCCCTTGAGTCTTTCAACAACCAGAAGCCTCTTCATGTTTTTGTGTTGACTAATTTCTTAAGTAGTTTTAGGAAATTTTAATAAGTTTTATGTTAAGGTTTGCTGGAATTAATTTGGCAACCGTATAGAAAAATTACCATTTTGAAGAGATTAGGGGAAATTATATTTCATTGTACAGGGACACAGAGACGTTCTGGGCTCAGCAAATCTTTTTGAATCAAATGATATGCATTAGTTCGTAAAGATAAAAATATAAGAATTGTACATTTTGCTATGAGTCAAGATTTTTTATTTCATTCTTTATTTAGCAAAACACTTTGATTATTTGTTTTGCAAATATAGTTTTGATAAATAAAGATTACATTTGTTCTGTGTTTTGAAGAAGAAACATAAATGCTGTGAACCACAAAAGGTTAATTAATGAATTTGTTTTTATCTTTTTGTCCTTTATTTAAAAAAAATAAAAATTCAAACAAAAACATGAATTATCATAAATTTACTGGAAAGGAAATACTATTATTGATAAGACAATTAGAATTGGATGAATCGAGTATTTTTCAGTAATCAGTATTAAAATTAAGTAAAATGATTTCAATGTTTTCTGCTTGTTAAAACAATTCTTTAAGATTAATTAAAAAGAAAATGTTTCAATTATGATAATAATACTAATAAATGTTAAAAATCAGATCATTAACAGGTAAATGTTATTATGCCTCAACAGATTCTGACTTAATATATTATTGATGAATTTGGATATTTTGCAAATGATCTTGTTTCAAAAATCAACAACGATGATTTATGAAATATAATATTCATAAACAGAAATGTTACAAGTTTTAAAGTTCTTGCCTGGTTTAGGGTGAAAATTGTTATATCCTTTTGGCTAAGATCAAAGTGTACTATTTGTTCCGATGGATACTGCACCCCATAAACTGGTATTGTCTTGGGCTTCAGGTCTTGATTTACGCCAGTCTATGGGTTTGTCCTGTGCAGTTCTAGGAGGTCCACCCTCCCAGGCTTTGCCTCCCCTCTTTGGAGAGGAGTAAGTTTATTGCTTACTGCCTGAGGCGCCCCTACCGGGGAATGCCAACGGAGCTGCCCAGGCAATTTTTAATGGCCAGAGTGCTCAACGTCTCGAGCCCTGGTTTATCAAATCCTACTTTTCCGACCTTGTGTCACATCTTACCGCTGTGGGAGGTAGATAAATAAAATAATCATATTCGGTTTAACGTTCGTTTTACATGTTAGCATGTGTTGGACGGTTTTAAGAAATTGACTTCCAAAGTAATCTTTCTCTGGCCAGGTCTTTATTTTTCCCTCTTTCCCTCAGTTGGAATTTTTATTACTTCCTCCCATGTTTTTCATATGCCTTCCCCTTTGGACTGAACCTGCTACCTCAACTGTTCTATATCTACTAACCCAAGAACTCTCATCCATCCTTTCAGCGTGAAGCGGTCTACTTTTCTGCACACATCTTCCTCTGAAGTCATCAGTTCTAAGCTTATCTTTAAGACTCACATTACACATCCATTGTATCATTCTCATGTCATGTCTTTCCATGCAACGCATGTCCTTAACCCTCACAGGCTAAATTTTGCTTCCATACATCATTACAATGCGAAGACATGCCTGATAGACTCTTCTCTTGGTCAACACTAGTAACGCTCTGCTGCTTAGTAATGGTGGAAGTTCCCTGAACTCGCTCCATCCACTCATAATTCTTGCAATCGCATGAGCACCTGCTAGCATATATATAGCATGTTCCCATCTACTCGAGTGTTAGGAAAGTACCACTGTCACTAGGAATACAGAAAAGGGAAAACGAGAATACTTATGTATTATTACCAGTTAAAGCTGTTCCTGTAGATGGCGTTTCTTGTGAATGGCCTGTATAAATTGTTATTTTTAGCTTGTATTATATTATTAACTAGCGGAACCCGTCGCCCGGCGTTGCACGGGAGAAAATACTACCTATTGCATGACGTCGAATGAAAAAAAACGGCCTATAGTTACCGTGTTGGCGAATGTTTTGAATTTAAAAAAAAAAAAGAAAAAAGTGACCGCGTCGAATGGGATCGAACGCTGAAACAGTCGATCACAAAACTTGCCTTCTTAATCACTGTGCCACAGTTTCGACTTAAAAATACACGTGAAAATAGGCCAAGTAATAGGTAGAATGAGAAAGAACGTAATCTGATATTCGCGGAAAATCATCGGAGTGACGGGAGCGGTCATTAAGTCTTTGCGTATTGCTTTATATTATGTAGTAAATTATTACCAGGCAAATAATAAATAAGGACGGACTGTTTTGTGAAAAGTAAACTGTGTTTATTAGTTCACGGTGTCGATGAGTGTAGTGACAGTACATAATTGTTAGGGAGAAAAGTTTTTTCTACCACCTATATGGAGTTGTTTTTTCGGAGAGACGTTGATGGTGGGCCAAATGTAATAGTTAGTGTTAGGTAGAAAAAAATAATAACAAATTTACTAAAACACGCTTGAGTGAATAAGTGTAGTATAGCGGAAAAATCGTCTCTACTTTATATATTAGATGTTGTATAAATATATATAGTGTATTTTCCATGCATAAATGACTAAAAGCTTTGTTTTGATTATTTATATATATATATATAATATATATATATATATATATTACTGCATATGTGTGTGTGCATATCTATAGAAAATAAATAGAAAAGTAAACAAAACACAAAATATAAAAGAAAAATCCGATCAAAGAGACATAAGTAGAATAATATATTTTGTTTCTTTAATAACAGAAACTTTATCAAAGTTTCTGTTATTAAAGAAACAAAATATTAATCTACTGATGTCTCTTTCACTTAATTGTGTCTTTAAAATTAAGCGGTTTATCAATTTTCCATTTCTTTCTTTTCTATAGATTCTGTTGGATTCTGTCCTTATGTTAATCTTGTACATATCTTCATGCAATTAACATATATTAGAATTTTATGAAGAAGAAAACTGAATGTGATGCGGTAGGTTACTTTTCTTGTAGGTGAAATATTGAAAGGTGGTAAATTGTGTGGCTATTAAACAGATTAATATTCTTTGCTGCTTCTTCTATGAGTTTGATGTCCAGTTCTCATGTTCCAGGCAGATCTGATTGTTTGTTCGTACACTGCCATTCTACTGCTCGATGTTTGCCTTCTTATAGACTTTGACACAGATGAAGCTGTAGACCGGTTATGTGACTGCTTTCTAAGATTCATATTTCGTTTTTTAATGCGCACTTGTTGAAAGTTATAAAAATTTAAATAACTTGATTATTTTATGTGCTAGAAAACTGAAAAATTGCAATCTGATATACTTGATTTGTAATATAAGATTTGTTTCATATAAATTGGTTTCATTTCACTTTAAATCGTTTTATTTTGAGACTTGTTTTTCACAAAAAATGTTAATTATATAAAATGTATTATTCGTTGATTATTATACATGCTAGAAAACTGATTAAAATCGCTTTATTCTCAGTTAGAACTTTGTTTTACACAAAAATATGTTAATGTAAATTTATTATTTGTTTGAAGTTAGTAAACATATAAAAAAGTTTTAAAAAATGTGTCTGTATCAAATTTATTAATTTTATCAAAATTTACAGTTGTGACCTGCTTCACACTCAGTTCGGTTGCTGTCTTTGGAGCAAGTAATTAGTGCATTTTTCAGATAGGTTGGCAAATTTTTCTTGATAGATCAACGGGTGAGTGTTCGTTTTGGTGAACATGTTGAGGTTGAGGATCACCACTGATTGTTTATGCCTTCTAAAAGAAGCCTCAATATTCATTGCCGAAACCTGCACAATAAATTTAGCACTAAATATGGTCTCGACAAGAAATTCTATAAGGTCTATTATTCATTAAGATTCCCTGTCTGTTTTACAATCTATTACTGATAGAAATCTCGATGATCCTCTGATAATCAAACTCACAAACTCAGCTTCATAAACTCCATGATATTCTGCTGGATCCTGAGCCATATAGGAATCCATGGAAGCGATAAGACTGATTCAATAGTTAAATCTGCACTCAACAAAAATCTAAAAGACCACACACGTTCCCCAAAACCTAATATTAGTCAAATAATGAGAAATGGCAACAAATATGCGATGAAAATGCCCACAAGTAAGAAGAAAGGAAATCTGATCCTTGTAAAAGCATAAAAGAAGAGTCCACTCAAGATTAATTCATCCCTTCATTCTAAAACAATACCTTCCTCATGTAAAAATCAATATAGAGTAAAACAGGTTCTGCTTGAATGCTAAAATTGATTACATAACAGCATGAAAGATCTATTTGAAATAAACCTATAATCAACTCTCTAGAAAATATTTGCAACAATAAAATATTAATCAACTTTCTGAAAAAAATCCGTTTCCAATAAAGGATGTAGATCCGTAGACTCAGAAAAGTCCTCTTGATGTTCATCGAAAGATTCTGAACTCTTACAACTATATACAATTACATATAGAAGCAACATCTGGAATAATATGCTAATCACATCCATACCGGACAAAGAATGGTTAAAATAATGCAAGGCATGCCATAAGACACAAACAACCAAACCCAACCAAACTAAAGCCAAAAGTTATGTAGATTTTAAAGTGTTTAGTGATTGACATGTATTACTCAATATAATATGAATGCACACTAATTTAATCATGATTAGACATTCAATATATAATTACTCACTAAGAGAAGTTCTTTACTTTGTTTTCAGGTTTGAAATGTGTTTAGACTTAAACATCATTAAATTGAAATATCCCACCAAATGTTTTGGTATGTTTTTAGAAAGAACGTTGTACAACTTGTGGCTAGGCTTGTTAATGTTCCTCCCATGGTTATGCTTGCAAACAACGTTGAAACTAGATAAAAATATTTTTTTTAAAATTTAATCTACAATGAAAACTTAAGACTTTTATGAACAATGTAACTCAAAGTTGCGGTGATTTTTCTTTTTTTAATGGAAATTACTCCAGACAAGGCATGAAGCCACTTGATGTAAGAAGCTAAAAAAAAATTCTACTTAAAGGTAAAAAAAACAAACTAGCCAACGATAAGTGTTAGATGGATGGATTCCGACCTGGAAAACGGCAATACTTCCCCCTTTGTCGGAAGCATTGCTCATGGAATGTGAGGACTAAAGGACAAAATAAGGGAAGCAAGAGTTACGAGGCTGCCAAAAGTAAACCCAATTCTCCTAATTCAGAATGTCTTTGTTTCTGTATGGCGGAATGCACTGGATTTTGGTCAAGATCCCATGGAGAATGATGATCTTGTGCAAAGACTTGGTTCGGTTTGTCTGTTTTATGGTTATTTAATGTTGAAACACTAACTATAATAAACGATTCGTTGAACACAAGTAGCTATTTTCCTCATAGTTGGTAGAAAACAGTGTGTCGAAACCTTTGCCAACGGTACTTGAGCATAAATAAACACAATAGATCTGATACGATATGAATTACACATCTCTGATATCATAGTATGTGATGGTATCTATTTCACCAGTCATACACCCTGCAAGTAAACAATTATTTATATGATAATAGATAAAAAAAAAAAGAAAGACATTATAAATCAATTATTTAAATAATTTGGCAGATGGGAAGGACATGGAGGAACGCTGGCTTCCCGTGAAAAAAGCTTGAAGAAAGTGTGTACGGAGGCCTGAAAGTGATACAACAATTTTTTTTTAAATTCATATTAATTTCAAACTTTTCTTTTTTTCATATTAATTTCAGACTTTTCTTTCATCATATTCTAATAATTAACATAATACAGACTATTTGAAAAATAATTTATTTGATTGTTTTCAAAACTTAAAAAAAAATTTCATTGAAGAAAATAAACAAAATAGAATAATCTTCTTTTTTTTTTTCAAGAAATAATGTGTTTGAGCAACGGAATGTGTTTTTTTTTAATTTAATGCTTTTTTGGAAATATTTAGTGAAAATGTTTTTTTGGGAGGGTTAGGGTTAGAGTTAGGGCATTTCCATTTCTAAAAAAAAAAAGTTTTATTCCGGAAGTTACTCCATTTCCAAGAAAAAAGGTTTTCACTATTATTAAAAAAAATGTTTTGAAAACAATCAAATAAAAACAAATAAATTATTTTTCAAATAGTCTGTAATATGTTAATAATTAGATTATGATGAGAGAAAAGTCTGAAATTAATATGACAAAAAGGAAAGTCTGAAATTAATATGAATAAAAAAAATTGTATCACTTTCAGGCATCCGTACACACTTTCTTCAAGCTTTTTTCACCGGTAGTCAGCGTTCCTCCATGTCCTTCCCATCTGCCAATAATTTAAATGAGATGTTAATGCATCTAACAGAGGATACTTATTGAAGCATTCATCTATGCTGGGTAATAATTTATTACTATAATCTGGAAGTCGTCGTCGTCATCATCATCATCACCATTTGGTTTCAAGTTTTGTTTACTTGCTACAGCCATTTTAAAGCATCTCTCTAGAAGGCTCGTTCCAGTGATAGATTTCGGAAGAGTTTCCAGTCTCTTTCCGATCAACCATGATTACCTCTTCCCAGGTGTGATGTGGGTGACTCTTGCCTATTTACCAGCGGCCACAATCTTGGTATATCGATCGATCCACTAACCATTATATGTCTACACCAATGAATGTTGAACATTTCACATATATATATATTTAATGTGCGGCAATGTTTTTTAGTAGATCCTATTTGGGTCTCATTTTCTCTTTCTATGTTCTCAGCTCCATAAATGATTATAAACCGTTCACTTAATAATAGTGTTAGTCACTGCAACACGTGAGTCTACTAAAAAGCAGAGGTCTACATAAAAATTCCTATTGTCAGAATTAAATTCTATCGTTTACTTAATTTGTTCTCTGCATACTTTTCGAATTTAGTTGAGTGAAAAGTTGTTAAAGAAAGAATTATAAATAGAAAGCCACTTTACAAAAAAATCAAGGGAGGCGCAAGAGCGCTCTATCCCGTAATAGACTTCAAGAATGGCCTATGCTGGAAATCTCATTTCTTTGATCAATCATAACTTAAAAACCAATAAACCAAATTAGTTAAAACTTTGCAAAAAAAATTTATTTGATAGGTTCTATAAGTGTGTAGAATTTCAGCATCATTAGTCAAGGAAACCCAGAGATCCAGAAAGTTCAATCATGAAATCATGTTATCTGTGTGTACGTATGTATGTGCCACCCTGTATCTCATCAACTATTTGATGGATTCAGCTGATTTTTGGCAGAGATAGAGGTTCTAGGGTCTAGTTGATGGCATTTTAATTTCAGTTTACCATATACCTTAGTTTTCCAGAAAATTCCAAAAACCCTTTAAAATGACCATTGTATTGAGGCATAGCCTTTACAAAAGTAGTGACATTCCATGATAAATGCCAGTATACTGAAATCATATGCCCTTAATAGGGTTAAGATGAAAATTTATATACACTAAATGTACAAAAGCAAGGAAATTCCCAAATTTTTACACTTTTATTGTCATTAAGGGTATACAGTATAAGTCTCTATGCATGAGTGAATGAACTGTGTGAGGTGCGCTGAGGAAAAATTCCTACCGGTAAAATACATAGCCTTGTTGTGCTCGCATACCCGTAATGACAATGAAAGTGTAAAAATTTGTGAATTTCCTTGCTTTTGTACATTTAGTGTATAAGAATGTTCATCTTAATCCTATTAAGGGCATATGATTTCAGTATACTGGCAATTTTTGATGAAATTATAAATAGAAAGCCACTTTACAAAAAAAATAAACTTAAACGCTATAAGTCTTTTTGCAGTTTGATGTCATTATTAAATTATTTGTGTTAGATAATCGTTTCATAGTCATTTAGTAGCTTTTTGTATTTTCTGTCACTATCTTGTATTTCATCTTCATGGCTGGTATCTGCGTTGGGATTAATTAAACTACAAATGATGTAGAATATTTCTGGGCGATTGGTTGTGTTCTATGTGCCGACGACCTTTAATTATCATTTGCTTATGAAAACGTGCCTGTCGGGAACAAAGCCCTATGAGGTCATCCATTACCTAGCTTTGTCTTGGCCAACTGCTTTAACTTAACTAACATTTTCTCTCACCTATCACATGATCTGCTCAGCCAATCACATCTTAGTACTTCTCACTTCCCCCTCCTTCTTTAGTCTCTGTAGACTGATTTTGTTTTCAAATGATAACAATTGTTTCAATTCATATTTATTTTTTAAAATAATTATTTTTCTGAAACATTTATTGGGTTTAATAGTTTATTTCCATATTAAACTTCTTTCGGCATCTCTTATTTTTATTAATACTCTCTTTTCAACTTTTAATAAGGAAAAATATCTAACAGAGAATATAAAATGCAGATTATATTCTCTAAAATAGTTCACCCGATAGATCCCAAAAGTATCCCTGTAAATTCATTTTTATCATTAATTCTGAATTTATTCAGTTTATTCTTAAAATGCAATTGTGCAAAGCTATATGATAAAACCAAATGAAAGGAAACGAATAAACAAAAACTTGAATGATATTGTTTCTTTATAAATGATTAAGAATTTTTTTTTTTTTTTTTTGTTTTCAGACAATGAAAATAATTTTGTTTACAAAACTAATAGCAACTATAATCTATAATACACTAAGGGATTTCATGTTCGCACATACATATCACCATTCAGATATTTAAAAAAAAAATGAGATTGTACAATGGTGATTGGTGATTAATCTGATGTCGCTACGATAAACAATTCCAACTTAATCCGTTTTAAAATAAATTGTTCCAAAATCAAATTATGTTTGTCAACTAAAATAGTACAATTCTAAATAAATGCATTTACAAAAATTGACATTCGTTTTATTGATTTGAAGAATATTTAGTTGACAATAATTTTATAGTAAAAAGACAGAATATTTATTTAAAAAATTTAATTGCTACAATTTTAAATAAAGATGAGACATTCGTTTTATTTATTTAAAGAATATTCAGCTGACAATGACAATTATTTTTATGGAAGAAGAGACATTTTTTTGTTATGGTACTGTACCTATAGGGACTACTTGAACTCTTCCACACACCATAAATGCTGGGAGCACCTGTTATTCAGTATTAGGTCCCCTCACCCTGTTTAGTCTTTCAGTAACTTCGGTTGATTGAGGACGTCAGGATGGAGAAATACCAGTCGAGGTTTCGTTCTCGATAATCAGTCCAGCAGGAACTGCGCCATTTCGGTGACCTTTTATCTGCCAGGCTGAGGTATTTTGTCCTGGGTAGTCATAGGAGGTGCACCCTCCCAGGCCTTGCCTCCCTTCTTTGGGGTGGAGTAAGTTCATTGCTTACTGCCTGAGGCGCCCTGACCAGAGAATGCTGACGCAGCTGCCCAGGTTATTTTTGATAGGCCAGAGTGCTCCTTCTTTGTGGGCGCTGGCTTGACTCTCCCCAACCTTCCGGCCTTGTGCTACATATTCCTACGTGGTAAGGAATTACATACCTGGGTCCACACCAGCTCGTACGGTCTTTCTGTAACGTCAGCTATTAGAGACTTCAGACTGGTAAATACCAGTCGAGGATTTATTCTCGTCAATCAGTCTGGCAGGAACTAGGCCATTTCGATGGCCTTTTATCTGCCAGGCTGAGGTATTTTGTCCTGGGTAGTCCTAGGAGGTCCACCTTCCCAGGCCTTGTCTCCCTTCTTTGGGGTGGAGTAAGTTTATTGCTTACTGTCTGAAGCGCCCTGGCCGGGGAATGCCGATGCGGCTGCTCAGGCATTTTTTTATAGGGTAGTGCTCCTTCTTTAGGAGTGCTAGCTTGCCACTCCCCCACCTTCCGACCTTGTGCCACACATTCCTGCGGTGGGAAGGAATTAAATACCTGGAATCACACCATTCTATACTGGCAGTCAAGACTGACGTACAGCCAGTCTTGTTCTCTGTTGTATTATACTTTTTTCAATGTATTTGTTTTCTCTAAATTTCGCGTTCGTGTTTCCTTCCGGGCCCTTTATAGGCCCACAAATTTTTCTAATAGTATTGACCCTGACAGACATTTATTATTTCAAAAGATATATTATTAGGAGTAAATTATATAGATTGATGTAGAAAGCACCATGGAATTTCCATGAAGTCCCACTATTTACATATGAATATATGAAAAGAAAGTTCAGTCTCATAGAAAAGCATTATGACTTATCAACCATTCTTACGTGTACAAGGGAGTTATTCTGCTTGTAGAATAAGGGTTATTGATACAAACTATTAAATTAGTAAAACTGATTCAAATCCTGTATTTTTTTTCGATTCACTTGTATTCAAACTTGGTTGGTATGCCATAAAACATCAAACTCAAATCATATAGTTTATTTGTGGACTCCTGCGCCCAACCCTGAACCCCATATTACCATTTTTATTTGTATTTTTTTAATTTCTATTATTTTCTAATTATCAAATAAGTCCGAGCTGCAATGTTTTGTTGCTTGTTTTGTGCTCTTTATTGAGGGTTGTTGAGAGTAATGACTTCAAGTCACGATTATTAGTGTTTCTATGAAACAAAAAAAGGAAATGAAGAGTGGGTGTGTAAGGTTGGCTGATTGATTGACCAATCTAACACGCCACACACAACAAAGGTGAGCAAGATTTTGACTCTTTCCAAAATAGAATTACTTTCTGGAATAATTGATCAGCTCTGTGTAATGGACAACTTTCGTTATAAAACTGACACCATCACCGGAACCATTTTCTCACACATCACTCACACGTCTCTCATCTTGTTGGGATCAATCCCAAAAAGAAAATGATACGCCACTTCTTCATTGATTATATGCCATTTCATCTACTTGCCTAATTGCTTTAATATTACTATATAATGTCTGGCAGACATTTTTCATAGCTTTATCTTTGATGGCTGAATTAGTTTGTTTAATATTCTCGAAATTAATTCAATCCTATGATTTGCTGACAAAAACCCCAGAAAATTTTTTTTTAAGACTGTCCAAGAATCTTAGAGAGAAAAATAATTTTTATCATTCCAACAAAAAACTAATTGGTGCTTGTACAGAGAAGCGTCCGTATTAAATTATCAATACTACAAAACACAGTATTATATACTAATGCAGCAGATTTAAATAAGTATCCTCACCAAAAAAAAATAGGAAAAATTATTGAGTACAACTTTAATTAAAAGCAAAATCCATTTTTCGGGAACAATCAATCGACATAGTCAAAGGTCGCGATCTTGTCAATTATGACATACGTGCTTACCTCCCCTGATTATGTCTGACGTTAGGTTAAGATGGCGACCTTTGATCACGTTGATTGACTGTTCCCGAAAAATGGATTTTGCTTTTAATTAAAGTTCTACTCGATAATTTTTCCTACTTTTTGGCGAGGATACTTATTTAAATCTGCTGCGTAAATATATAATACTGCTTTTTTGTGATATTGATAATTTAATACGGACGCTTCTCTGTACAAACACCAACTAATTATTATCATTCAAGCAGAAAAATAATTATTTTATTATCATAAAAGAATTATTCAAGCAGAAATAAAATTGTTACCATTCCAACAGAAAAAGAATTGTTATCATTCCAACAGAAATAGAATTATCATTCCAACACAATTAGTTTTCTGATTGAATGGTAACAATTATCATTCCAACAGAAAACTAATTATTTTATTATCATTCCAAGAGAAAAAGAATTATCATTCCAACACAAAAAAGAATTATCATTCCAACACAAAAAATAATTGTTATCATTCCAACACAAAAAATAATTGTTATCATTCCAACACAAAAAATAATTGTTATCATTCCAACACAAAAAATAATTGTTATCATTCCAACACAAAAAATAATTATCATACCAACACAAAAAATAATTGTTATCATTCCAATAGATTAAGTGTAAATTGTCCTGAAATGAAATGTTGCTCATCTAATTATCATAAACTAACAGACGTATACGATGTTGCCTAGATTACAAATTTTTCGAATTAAATATGGAAATTAAATACCACAACAAATCATGTTTAATGAAGAGGATGAAGATAACTTTGTTAGTGTTGTACTCTTGGTGATATCTCGATCATGGTCATGCTTACCTATCATTTGTAAATAGACTCCCCCTCCCGGTAAAACTGGCACGTTTCAAGAGAAATTTTAAATGCTAGCAACTATAAAAAGAAGACATCTTTATTAAATTCTACCATTTACCTGATGAAAGCAACTACAATATTAAGAAATATCCTTGAATGTAGAAACTAACCCCATAACCAGGTGATGCCGACCAATCAGAAGTAACCTGAAATAAAAATAAAACAAAAATTATAGAAAGAGCATTGCATGGATCCATGTGAACTGAAACTGTCATAAATCTGCCCCTCTCACACACACACACATGGAGGTACCAGTCTCCATTAGTAGCACAGAAAAATGTTATGAAGAGTCAAGGAGAATGGGGAAAACGAGGAGGGAGATCACTAACTGGAACTCCACTGGTAGGGTGAAGAGTTTCTCTGTCCGAGGATGAGATTGAAAACAAAGCCCTTTACCAAGATCAAACACGACTTTTTTTTAGTGTAAAATCAATTCATTTTGTATTAGTTTCTTTTTTTTTTTACAATACTATCATGGGGTCTGCATTCGTGTTGAACATTCATAAACAACAAAAACAAATTGAAAATTAAAAAAAAAAAGGTAATATGGAGTTCAGCGCTGGGAGCAGGAGAACACAGGGATCTTCATTCTTTTCAGAGCAATATCGGATGTGTATGATGATATATCTATTCAAAGAATGTTTTTAACTTTTACAATTTTAACCATTTGAAAAAAAACAAATTTATAAATTACATGTTTTGCTTTCACTTTTCCATATATAAAAACTACTTTCCACCCCAGGCTACGCCGGGTGCTCTTGCTAGTATATATATATATATATATATATATATATATATATATATATATATATATAGTCTACTTTACATTATATATACAATAAAAGATATGTAAAATCTAGATTTTTGTAAATATTCTGGCTGTAGACCTGAAGATAAATTTAGCCAACCCCAAAAATATGAGGCAAAAATAAAACAAATCAGTTAAATCTTCTGATGGAAAACTATGAATACTTTCGCCATAAATGCGTAATTAATGTTTTCCTTTGGGTGACATAATTCATAACTTTCGTCCCAAAAGGAAAACAAACTCATTAGCTTTACTTGAAAGAATACATGAATGTGTTCATATGAAAAAGTTAATGGGGCTGAAGCTGTAGTTTTCAAGACAGAAGTAAACAACGTTTATTTTCGTCATAATAAAAACGTCCCTTTGACGTTCCATACATTTATTCGTGAGAGTTTGACTTTGGTTGAAACATCTGTTGCTGAGAAATATTCTAATGGAAACCTAAAAGACCAGTCTGAAAAGTAGCAGAACTAGGTGTACTGTGTGCTTTGGGGGAAAAAGGGGTGAATGGATTTTGTTATTTTGAGAGCATATAATTATAATCTTGGAATTCTGCAATCATTGAGAAGAGATGAGTTGTGGCAGGATAAATTGTGGCTGATTCACCACGACAATTCACCTGCTCACAACGCCCTGAGCATTAGGGAGTTCTTGGCCAAGAAGAACATCACTGTACTAGAATAACGTGCCTATTTGCATGAGCTTGACCTATGCGACTTTTTTTGTTTTCCACAAACTCTAGGGAATCATCAGAGGAACCCGTTTTGAATGTGGGAAGTAATCCTTACAGTGAATAGAAACATAATACAGAAAACTGGTACTAGACTGAAGTGGTGGGGGGTACTTTGAATGGGAGCCCATGTAGTTTATTATTTTTAATTGAAAGAAATTGTTTGTGACATCAGCCCCATTACTTTGCAGACACACCTTGTATCAAGGGAGGCGCGAGAGTGCTCTATCCCTTAATAGACTTCACGAATGGCCTATGCTGGAAATCTCATTTCTTTGATCAATTATAACTCAAAAACCAATAAACCAAATTAGTTAAAACTTTGCACAACATTTTTATTTGATAGGTTCTATAAGTGTGTAGAATTTCAGCATTATTAGTCAAGGCAACCCAGAGATCCAGAAAGTTCAATCATGAAATCATGTTATCTGTGTGTACGTACATACGTATGTGCTACCCTGTATCTCATCAACTATTTGATGGATTCAGCTGATTTTTGGCAGACATAGAGGTTCTAGGGTCTAGTTGATGGCATTTTAATTTCAGTTTACCATATACCTTAGTTTTCCAGAAAATTCCAAAAACCCTTTAAAATGACCATTGTATTGAGTCATAGCCTTTACAAAAGTAGTGACATTCCATGATAAATGCCAGTATACTGAAATCATATGCCCTTAATAGGGTTAAGATGAAAATTCATATACACTAAATGTACAAAAGCAAGGAAATTCCCAAATTTTTACACTTTTATTGTCATTAAGGGTATGCAAGCACAACAGATCTATGTATTTTACTGGTAGGAATTTTTCTTCAGCGCACCTCACACACTTCATCCACTCATGCATAGAGATTTATACTGTAGTGATGTGATAATGAAATAGTTTGGTTGATATGTAGTCATACCCTTAATGACAATACAAGTGTAAAAATTTATCATGGAATATTTATAAAGTTATGAGTACTGAAAAACAATGAAATAAAATGAACATCACCATATTTAAACAACCTCCTTGTTCACTTGATATTTTCCATAACCTCATCACGCGTTTGGAAATCGTAAGACGCCATCTCAGAAGAATCATTCTTTCAGTACAGAGAAGGATGAGAAAGTGTATTATACATGATAGCAGATTACTTTTGATGGGGAAACCATGTAGTTTGTTGTTTGGAATTGAAATAAATTATTCGTGCTGCCAGTCCCATTACTTTTCAGATGCACCTTGTACATAAAACAAGAAATACCTTTCAAATGAGTTTAATAATAACATAGAAAGAAACAGAAAGGGAGAGAAAGAAGGAAGATAGAAACAGTGTTTTGCTTGTAAGTAACACGGTAGCAAATAGTTCTTGAATGGTTGTAGAGGACACAAGGAACATTATCTCATCCATCGCACGGACATCTGTGAACTCTATTACAACATAATCCTGTTGTGCTAGTAGAGCTATTTAGATCTCTTCTACTTTAGGTAAGGCCAGTGAAAGATATTCATTTTTTCCCCGGAGGTGACCCGTAAGACGTTTTTTAGCATGGCACAGCACACATCTAATGTGTAACAAGTCATGCATGAAGTGAGCGGCACGCTTGTGTGCAAAAGCACATTTGTCTTGAAAATAATGAGAGTAATTCCATGATACCGATATTAACCAAAATTTTGTAACTGAAAATAAATTCTGGTATGTAAGTTACATTATTGCTAAGTTGATTTTCAATATTAAAAAGTCAGTTTTTTAGCATATCTAGTAAGAAATATTATCTCTGCTGCGATTTAGAGTTTTTTTTTTTTTATCCATATGCTAAACCATGCAATTCTTAAGAATGTTTCTTGGATGTACGATTTATCTTTTTTTTTTCTGTGTGTTTGTTGTGTCCTTGCTGTGACTCTCTCAATATAAAATTGTATTTCAAACAGGATGTGCTGCCACGAAAGGTTGGCAGGTAGAGTTAGAATCATGTAAATATCTCGTCAAGCTCAAAGGAGTCGATGCTTTTATAAGTTGACAAATAGGCGGCATTTGATTGAAAGGCTTGAAAGCGTCTCCTGAACGAAAGAGGGGGGGGGACATTTAGCCACATCGACTGTCAGCTTCTTCTTTACTCATTTTTTGTTTTTTTGCTTCTTAATCCAACTCATCAATGTTAGTATCTGCCTGAAGCAGAACCATAACCCCTAAACAGATTCAAAATGTATTAATTCAAAGTAATACTAACATTTTCAACTGTTATATCTATGAATAACAAGTGGAATTGGAAAGTTCTTGGATTAAACATAAAAAGATGTTACATCAATCAAAAAATAGATTACACTAGACAACACAATTTTTTTTCCCTGCATGGCATTCCAATACATTTTATCTATTTTGCATCATTGTACTTATTTAAATAGGGATTTTGTCTGTCAGTCTAAATTTTTATAAACGTAATAAATACATTGTGGAATTTGTCTCATTTCGAAATATCAGATCTTAACTATTTTTAGAAATGCATTAATTAACATCTGTTAGCACTTGACATCCATAAAATGGAAATACATTTTACTTTTATTTTATTTATAACAATTATGTTGTTGGTTTGCGTTCGTGTGTGGCATCCATAAAAATGAAATACGTTTTACTTTATTTTATTTATAACGATGATATTAATTAAAAGTAAAGTAAAATGTAAAGGGAGGTTAAATTGGTTAAGTGGATAACGACACGAACTGCCAACCTGCTGTACCGAGTTTAAATCCAATTGGTTCCATAGTTCTATTTTTACTTAGGGATGTTGGCAACCTTCACGTGGTTCCTCCTGCAAAAATGCCAACAACATAATAAAGCCGGTCAACAAAGTTGTACCATGCTGATTCAAACGAATATACTTTTACTTTATCTATGAAAAAGAAATGCGTTTTACTTTATTTTATTTATAATGACAATATTGTGGGGTCTGCGTATGTGCTTGACATTCATAAAAAAGGATATACGTTTTGCTTATTTTATTTATAACAATAATATTGTGGGGTCTGCATATGTTCTTGACATCCATAAAAAGGAAATACGTTTTACTTTATTTTATTTATAACAATATTGTGGGGTCTGCGTATGTGCTTGACCTCCATAAAACGGAAATACGTTTTACTTTATTTTATTTATAACAATAATATTGCGGGGTCTGCATATGTGCTTGACATCCATAAAAAGGAAATACGTTTTACTTTATTTTACTTATAACGACAATATTGTGGGGTCTACATATGTGCTTGACATCCATAAAAAGGAAATACGTTTTACTTTATTTTATTTATAACAATAATATTGTGGTGTCTGTATGTGCTTGACATCCATAAAAAGGAAATACGTTTTACTTTATTTTATTTATAACAATAATATTGTGGTGTCTGTATGTGCTTGACATCCATAAAAAGGAAATACGTTTTACTTTATTTTATTTATAACAATAATATTGTGGTGTCTGTATGTGCTTGACATCCATAAAAAGGAAATACGTTTTATTTTAATTGTATTTATAATAATAATATTGTGGGGTCTGTGTAGTGCTTGATATCCATAAAAAGGAAATACGTTTTACTTGTATTTTATTTATAACAATAATATTGTGGTGTCTGTATGTGCTTGATATCCATAAAAAGGAAATACGTTTTACTTGTATTTTATTTATAACAATAATATTGTGGTGTCTGTATGTGCTTGATATCCATAAAAAGGAAATACGTTTTACTTGTATTTTATTTATAACAATAATATTGTGGTGTCTGTATGTGCTTGATATCCATAAAAAGGAAATACGTTTTACTTGTATTTTATTTATAACAATAATATTGTGGTGTCTGTATGTGCTTGATATCCATAAAAAGGAAATACGTTTTACTTGTATTTTATTTATAACAATACTATTGTGGGGGTCTAATTTTTTTAAATGTAGTAAATACATTGCGGAATTGATCTTATTTAATAATAACTACTTTTAGACATGAAGAATATTGCATAAATAGTAAATAATAAATTCCCAACAAATGAATCGAAATCGAAACCTTGTTCCTCAATCTGAGGTTCTATCAACTGACCTATTTGGACTTTCTTATAAATAGAGCTTACCTTAACAAAATAATTATAGCTTCGGCGTGAAGTCATAGATTTATGATTTAGGTCATGTTTCAAAACATGACGTCAAACATAAACGATAATAATAAAAAAATCAATAAGTGAATGGTTAAACAGTATAAATAGGGTTGAAAATTATTTTAATAGTCCAAAACAATTTATTTAGCTTTAACTACGAATTGTGTGTAGTTCTTTCACAATCATATAATCCACCCGGCCTAGCAAAACATACGACCGGAAGGGAGCATATATCATATATTTGCTAATTATTAAAAAACGGAAAATTATTAATATAAGAGTAAATATAAATATGTAAGAATTAAGTATGATGATAAGAAAATATATGCCTGTTTTTCATCCTTGATGACCGATGTAAAATTCATTGAGAATTTTCTTTTGTAGTAGAAAAGGCATTACTACTCTCATCTAATATAAGAGTACTTGATCGCTTATTGAAAACAATGATATTTTAGATTAGTTTTTATATCGTTCATTCGGTTATACTTGCTTTTTCATTTTCCTAATGAATTCGTCCTTTTCTGTTTCTTTTTGATATCTTCCAAAGTGACTGTCAATTCAAAGATAGTATTACATAGTAACACTGATGCGTCTTTTTCTTCTATTAAGACAGCTATTATCGTGTCCTCTAATGGTTCAGCAAATTTTGGGATTAGGCTAGACAGACGATCGACATGTCCAAGTTTCTTTGAGTATAGAAATTCCATTTTGAAATAGTAATTTAATAAAATTATTCCTCAGCACTGTAGTTTGTTGGCTGTGCAGGTAGTGAAATATCTTCTTGGATCTGAAAATTGTTAGTAATTGTGGATGACCCGTTTGTAGAGTGAATTTCTGTTTGTGAATATACCTGTGGGATTTCTGTTTGTGAATATACCTGTGGGATTTCCGTTCGTGAATATACCTGTGGGATTTCTGTTTGTGAATATACCTGTGGGATTTCTGTTTGTGAATATACCTGTGGGATTTCCGTTCGTGAATATACCTGTGGGATTTCTATTTGTGAACATACCTGTGGGATTTCTATTTGTGAACATACCTGTGGGATTTCTGTTTGTGAATATACCTGTGGGATTTCTGTTTGTGAATATACCTGTGGGATTTCTGTTTGTGAATATACCTGTGGGATTTCCGTTCGTGAATATACCTGTGGGATTTCTGTTTGTGAATATACCTGTGGGATTTCTGTTTGTGAATATACCTGTGGGATTTCTGTTTGTGAATATACCTGTGGGATTTCCGTTCATGAATATACCTGTGGGATTTCCGTTCGTGAATGTACCTGTGGGAGTTCCGTCCGGGAATGTACATGTGGGAGTTCCGTCCGGGAATGTACCTGTGGGAGTTCCGTCCGGGAATGTACCTGTGGGAGTTCCGTCCGGGAATGTACCTGTGGGAGTTCCGTCCGGGAATGTACTTATAGACCTTTTTTACTGCATAGGTCATGGCCAGGCTTTCTTTTTCAATCTGGTTATAGTTTCTTTCAGCTGGAAGTAAAGTTCTAGAAGCATGAACTTTGTTGTCTCATCTTCAAATTTATGAAGAATCACTGGTTCAATTCCATAATTACAAGCCTTGTACACCATGATTATTTCACGTTTAGCCTCAAAATGAGCTAGTGATAGATCTGACGAGAAAAAAAAAACTTTTTACTTTCTGAAAATTTCCTTTGCACTCTTTTCACCAATTCTATTATGCTCCCTTTTTAGGGGTTTGTTAAAAACGGCTGTAAGGTCATACATTTTGGAGATGGACATGCTGTTGTAGTTGGCCATGTTTTAAAATGTCTGAAGATTAGTGACATTGTTGGGTGCTGGCATGTTGTTGATGACTTCAGCTCTGGAAAAAATATTATTTCTGTTTTTAAATGTGACCCTTTACAGCCATCGCAAGTGTTTTGCAATTTTCTGTGATTTAATAGCATGAAAACGAGAAATATTCTTTCTTTCCATCTTTCTGTTGTCCCTTTTCACGTTTATCAATCTTTGACATTCCTCAGTTACTTTCTGCCGTGTTATTTCTGAATCTTGCTCCATTATGGTCAATATTCTGGATCAGATATCTTTATCCTTAGCCGTTATTAGTGCTTGCACTTATATCTAGTATGAAACAAAGTGTCTCGTTCATCAGATTCCTGATGAAATCTTGATTGTTTCTTTAAAAGAGATTTCTTCCGTTTTCTTTTGTACTATAAGATTCGTAGATTTCGCTTTTTTTCTGTACTTAGTTTTTGTAACAAGGTAGTTTTCTCTTCATCAGATTAAGCACATTAAAAAAAATCATTTCATATCTACAAAAGTAAACTGGAAAAGTAACGCCATTTCCCGAGCCATATTTAAATTCTGATAAACAATTAGATATATTTTCATCTCAAAAGAATCTTGAACCTTGTTCCTCAGAAATATTTTTAAATAACATAGTTTCACATAACAATTCGAGTCTTAAGCTTGTTTGTGTAATTGCATTAATTCATCCTGAACAATCCTTTTTGATTTTTCGTTTTTTCTTGTAAATGTTACATTGGCTGCTGCTGCTGCATGCTAGCATATCAAGTCTCAGTCAATTCCGCAAATTATTCTATTTTGTAAAAATATCAATGTTTTAATCCAGATAAAAATTCAAACACGAAATAAAACGTACTCCACTATTCACTCTATACAAAGTCAATATCGTTTAACAAAACGCTGGAACAACTAAGTTTTTAACTTTGTTTTTTGGTTATTGGAACCAAAGAGAAGAAAACAACAAATCTTACTTTTAAGCGAGTTCGATGTTTTGTGTTGCCAACGTTATTCCTTTTTTCAAAAATACTTCTCGCTGTTTCAAAATAGATCCTTTGAAATACCGGTTTTGTTATTGTTATGATTTAAATTGTATTGTTGAATATTTTGGCATAAGTTCTTTTTTGTAATCCGCTGTAGACACATGTAAGTATTTTTGATATAAGTAATTTGGATCTTCATTGCAAATGTTGTATCCTTGAAAAGGGTTACAATAGACAAGGTTGTTATTCGAATAGAAAGAACAACCAACACGATAGTAGAATGGAGGAATAAAGGTTTATTGCAATAAAAAGTGCAATAATGGATAGACAAGACATTACTAATCTCTGAAGCAAGATACCGCTGAATGTGGTGTTCATATATGTAGTTATATATGTAGGAAAGAGGAGTTGTGAAATATTCTATGGCAATAAATATAAAAATTAGCCAACTTCAATTCAATATCCATTGAATAAAGTTGTGTATGTCTGTACATGAGTCTGAAGCCTGTGTAGTTCATTGTATTAGTAAGTCCACATGGGAAAGATGGGTGTAGAATATTCTATTATAACAAGGGTAATCAAGGACAATGTAGGCCGAGAAAAACTTTGAATAACTTTGTAAAAGTTGACCCCAAGCAATGGCACATCGAAACTAACATAAATCATAAAATTTCGTGAAGAAAATCACTTCGTGCTGCCATGGATCACGTGCCGGCCACATCTGATGTGGAAAAGACACGTTAAACGAAGAAGAAAAAGAAGAAGAACAAGAAACAGAAAAAGAAGAAACAGAAAAAGAAGAAGAAAAAGAAGAAAAAGAAGAAATGTACTTGTTGAAAATAGTAGATTAACTCATGTGTTCTGCATGGAAATAATATATATATTCCTATAGCTTTCATCTTATTCTGTCTTCACCATTTTCCTTTTAGGAAATTCATCCATTACTGTTCAAAGTAAATCATTCCTCCTCAATATAACAATACATCGAATTATGCTTGTAGACAGTTTGAATATTTTAACACTGGTTCAATGAAAATTTGAATCAAGCTGTAGTTTCTTTTGGGATCTCGACAAATACTGATGGAAATCAACTGACAATTATCGCGCAAATACTGCAATTTTCCAGAGTCTCAAGAGCCTTACTTTTCTAGTAACTAGCATGAAACATTTTAGAAAATCTAAATTTTGAAGTTTGTTTTCAAATTTCTTTTTATAGAAATAACATTATATGTTATTTTAGCATTGAAATAGAAAAATATGCAAATTCTACAAAAAAAAAATCTAAGTGGTTCACTGTAAAATGTTGCGTGAGTTAACAGATTTGAGATTTTTTAGGTTAAGCAATTTTTCTCGAAGGAAAGCATTAGATACAACGTTTTGTACATAAGTGACTGGATTTTCCCTATCATTTTCTTGATGTTTATAAAAGCCATTCTAATCATGCCAATGAAGTGGTATCAGTGCGATGATGAGAGATAATTGGAATTGCTTTAAAAAAATGTCACATACTGAAATCATCGCATCAGCATATGATTTAAACTGTATTGTTGAATATTTTGGCATAAGTTCTTTTTTGGAATCCATCGTAGCCACTTGTAAGTTTTAGCGACATAAGTCCTTTGAATCCTTGTCACCACTGTTGTATTCTTAAAGGGGTTACAATATACAAGAGTGTTACTCGAGTGGAAGGAACAAGCAACACAATAGTAAAAAGAAATGTTCATTGCAGTAGAGAGTACAAGGAATGGACAGACAGAGATTAGTAAGACATTACTAATCTCTGAAGCAAGATAGCAGTGAATACAGTGCTCACTATATATAGTTTTTTGTATTAGTTAGTCCACATATGAACATTGTTGTAGCATGTAAGAGAATTAGATATTTTCAACACGTCTGCAACTATTTATAAAATGGATAACAAATAGTCATCTTTATACTAGAAAATTTTGACATGTCAGCATAGATTATGTTGTAAGTTTTAGATATGTCAGTTTGGATTTGCTGATATAATTTGATCTTACCAAAATGCAAAAAAAAAACTTTCTTTTAGTAAGGCTGTTTTGGTGTGACTGCTTAGCAGAGACAAAGTTGACGTGAACCAGCTTTGGCATACTCAGGTAGACTCCAACTAAATTTGTCTAATAAATATTAATCTAAATTGAATGTTTTTTTGTTGATAGTTGTGCATATCAGACGGTATATAGTTTGTTTTTTTTAGTATATATTTATAAAAATCTGAAATGATTATTCTGGAATCAATGTTCATGTTTTTTTTTGGAAAAAAAAGAGTGAGTTCTTACTAAAAACTTTGTCATTGAAGACTGGAAAGAATATTCTTCATGTCGTTTAATTTTTTTAATACTTCACGTGTCAAAAAAAGTGTTAAAATAATTACATTCTAAAGTTCTTTAACTGAATTTACTTTATTCTATTCATCACAACCACTGTTGTGTACTGTCTATTTTTGGTCTCGTATTGCCGTCTTGACGTAAGTATGTAAGCATTTAAAAATTTATTGACAGCTTAGGAAAAGTTCAAAGTGAAAGGTAGATTCACAATAAGCAGCTTGTTACAGGTCACAATTCTCCATTAAATTTTTAGAAAATGCAGATGGAGATCAACGAACAGAGGATCGGGTTTAAAACTTGTATAATTGAAATGCCATTCTGATGTCCAGTTCTATAAGAATAAAGTGTCTGTTTATCCGTTTGTCCACTGCATTTGTCAGAAGCAAACATTATTTCTACAGATCTTCGTTTTTTTACCAAATTATATTTTCCTAAAAAAATTGCTGTTAATTTGATGACAGAAATTTTTTTTTCATCAACCGATCGTGATGCCTGGGTTCTCGCAATAAGCATTATTTCAGCTGAAAATACGAGCTCGTCTTCGGATACTGCCGCAGCATGTCAGTTCATGCAACCATCAAACAACGATGACGCACGTCTGTTTGCATTTGGAACTTTCGAAATGTTTCCTTTTTTTGAAAAAAAAAAAATGTATTGCTTTTTTTCTGTTCAAGCTTTTATTGGCAGTCTCACAAACAACTTTTTGTAGCAATGATCTCCAGTACTTCATTATGATTCCACCTTAGAGCATACTCGCATCCATTGAAGATGTGTGTTTGAGGTTGGCAGTTTCTTCGCATGCACTGCATCGGTCGGATGTATTAGATCCCCATAATTTTAAGATGTCACGTAAAATGTATACAACATTTACACATATACGAGCAAAAAAATAATATTTTCCATTTTGTGATTTGTAAATGAAAGCAAGAGAATGTTGATTCTTAACGTTTGCTTTTTCACGTAGTTACTTAAATAAAATATGACTTAGCTTCTTCCATTTACAAATAAAAAAAATTGTCATGGTATCCTATGTATGTTAAATTAACGTTGCAAACATAACCTATTTACAGTAGGGTATGATGATGATAAATATTTAATCTGAAAATGTGGTTCTGAATCTATAGCATTCCACAGAATTAAAAATAACGAGTACTAACAAATTTTAAAAAGGGGGGGGGGGGCTGGGCATCATACATGTCTGAAATTTTTTTTTTGTTACATTAAATAAATAAAAATCAGTAATAAATTATTTTAAAACTTGCACTTCATTCCACTGAACATTTGCTGTCCCCCTCAACATACATATTTTTTTAATTGATGAAAAGAACCAATAAAGAATCTAACAGAAAGTAAATACGGATTTGTATAAAAATAAACAACAAATGGTGAGAGTTTCTGTGGTATTATCTATTTGTTTACTTTTTTATGGCAATCACTCCAGACAAGGCATGAAGCCACTTGATGTAAGGAGCTAAAAAAATATTACGACTTCAAGGTCAAAAACTAAAATAGTGTTTAATTGATATTTCTGTAAATACATTTTAAGAATAGTATTTAATTGATATTTACGTTAAATCTAGTGTAATTGTAATTTGAGAACAATAGTCCGTTTTGTTTACAGTTGAATACAATTAACTTTTTATACAGTTCATACTGGAATTTATTTCCGACAGTTTATTATGTATCATTCCGCTTTCTTGTGACACTCGTCTTTAACCGTTTATTAAATGGTATAAACGATGTAATTTAGTTCACAAGACTGGGAATAAACAAGGAAAACTACAAAGTGAAAAATGAGATCCATGCAGGACTGAATTTTATTTTTCCCTTTCTGGTTTTCCGTGCTTATTCCCAGCTCGTGGACTAAATTAACCGTTTATTTAAATTAACCATGCACACACGAGTGTCACAAAAAATCAGCATGTTGCATAAAAATACAGTTCGATGAGTGAATATTGGGAAGATCTTGCATTTCTTCAGAAACATAGGATGATTAATAAATATGAAAACTATTTACAAAGTTTCTCCGACTATCTTGTGATTTCATCAGTGCTTTAAAAGAATAATGAAAGAATATATATAATGAGAGCCCAGCTCCCTCAAAAGGGGCACTCTAGATTGGGTACAAAAATAACAAGGCTAGTGCAGTTGACACTCATCATCAGGTCATTCATATATATGCATAAAAGAAGGCGTCTTTATTTATTTACTATATGCAAATGATTGAATTAAAAAAAAAACTCTGTATAATAGAAGATTGAAGAGAAAAAAAGTTTAAAAGGAATAAAACGTCAAAGAAAATAAGTTATATGTGATAAAAAATGGCGCCATCTTTCCAATTTGAAGTTATTACTCCTGGGCAATAACGATTTCCTGCGGTAATTATTAATAAAAAATTTTTTTTTAATTCTTATTTATCACTTTTGTGCATCTAAACTTTTCTCAGTATTTTGTCTGTAAAATAATGTCCTATATTGTATTATTTTTCTTTAATATTCGTTTACAAGTCAGGTATTAGTATTACTTTGGTTTTAGTAAAAATCATGTTATATAAAATAAAGCCCTATTTAACTGATATTGGTCAGAATCTCACAGCTATGGCATTATTAAAATGTACCACACCCTTGTCATGTGGGAGATATATCCTGGAGCAAAGATCCTCATGTTCTTAAAAATATCAAATGTAATGAAAGCTGTAACCAATACACAAAATTAACCTCAGTTCCAGACATCAGTTCGCACCATAAAATACGTCAATATGACCAACACAGGTAAAAATTCAATTCCTCATTTTATTAACTGGGGTGGTTCTTCATTTACTTCCATGTTGAGTTTATGGTTTTATTGTAATCCATAGGTCTAACTGATTGTACTGAATGTCTGGAACACTAGGTCGGATGAGATCATTTATTTTTCTTCCTTTTTGTATGTTCTTGTCGACACATACCCGCAGAACAAAATTTCAAACTGTTTGATGACACATAAAAGCAGTTGTTATATTATCAAAGCACAACAGTTATTTACAAGGAAAGAAATATATAATATAGACACCTTTTTCTTATTGAATTTTTTTCTTTAGATTAAATATTTTAAGGCTTTTTACAGATCTGAATAAAGTATACATTTTACCTAGATGTCATATAAATAAAATAAAGTCTATATTATAGTTTTTCGAGTCATTATTTATATTATACTGTTCTATACTTTCCCTCATCTCTCTCTCTCTCTCTCTCTCTCTCTCTCTCTCTATATATATATATATATATATATATATATATATATATATACTAGCAGGTCTACCCAG
>OY744516.1:117692992-117922992 GCA_963556195.1 Sepiola atlantica | reverse complement strand
GTGATGCTAATTCTCATACTGTTCACTTGGAATTGTTTTCAACTCTGTTTCACAAATATTCGTTGTTCTGACGAAATTTCTTGATTTGTGTTAGTGCGACAGCAGATTAATGGATTCCTGCTAGACGAGACAATTCGATTAGTGCTTTGCTCTTGGCAACATAAATTGGAAGAAAATGTTAAACTAGAAACATATTTTCTAAACAATCATTTTCTTGTTTCAAGGCACATGTTATAAATGTTTGGTTGAAATATCTATGTAATAAGTATATAGAATATGGTTATCTACAGACACGTGTTTCGCCGTCTCTACAACTCATCAGTGTGGCTAGATGTAGCAAGATTCTTAACCAGGCGCTCTACCAACAAGGCACGAACCCTGTTAATAGCAGTGGGAGAGATGTATCGCATTATAAATGCTGCCATTCATTTATTTATATTTATATTTTTTATTTAGGATACTGATATCTGAAAGTATTCAATTATTTTTACGAAAAAGCATTATTCTATTGCTAGGAGACAATCATTATTCTCTTCACCAGACTGATGCCATGATAGAGTAGCATATATATATATATATATATATATATATATATATATATATATATATAATTTATTTAGATACTGTATATTACATATTACATATGAAATATGTAATATACAGTATCTAAATTAATTATATTAGCTCTCTTATATGATCGAGCACTTTATTTGATTTCTTTTCATATACAACCTGACACACTATATATATATATATATATATATAGAGAGAGAGATATAGATGTGTGTATATATATATATATATAGAGAGAGAGAGAGATATATAGATGTGTGTATATATATATAGAGAGAGAGAGATAGATAGGTGAAGCAAAGAGAAGGTATACAGAGATAACCTAAAAACGCATTGACTCACAGAAACTAGGTACGCGCGATTTCTGGAAAATCTACAATAGTGTGGTGAACAATGGTCAATCAACGATTCCCCCACTATCAAACCACAATGATGTTCTTTGCATGCCAACTGATAAGGCTGAACTACTTGCACAGCGTTTCGCCTCAAACTCTACTTTAGACTCAGAAAACCACCCTCTCCCTAAATTCCCATTGAGGACTGAAACCACACTTGAAAACCTGGTCATCACCTCATCCCAGGTCAGAAACATCATAAAAAAACCTTGACACCTCCAAAGCCTGTGGGCCTGATCTTATACTTGTAATAGTAATAAAGAAATGCTCTGCTGAACTGACCCCAGTCCTCTCCAAACTATACAACAAATGCCTAGCTGAATCTTGCTTCCTCCATAGCTGGAAAATTGCCTCTGTGGTATCAGTCTACAAGAATGCTGGGAATAGAACCGATCCTCTGAGCTACCGTCCAATCAGTCTACTCCCGATCTTTGCTAAAATCTTTGAATCCTTAATCAATCTAGCGATAGTCCAACACTTAGTTAATGCTAAACTTCTTTCTGATCGCCAGTATGGATTTAGACAAGCACGATCTACTGCAGACATCCTAAAAGTCATCTCTGAACGCATACATCATACACTGGACAAGGCAGGTGAAGCTAGGACAGTAGCGCTTGATATAATATCCAAGGCCTTTGACAAGGTATGGCATGAAGGGCTTATCCTAAAAATATGCTCATATGGTTTACTGGGCAAATATTTAATATAATTAGATCCTTCCTAACCAAAATAAAGATCCAGGTTGTCCTTGATGGCCATTCATCTAAGCATCATGACATAAATGCTGGTGTACCCCAGGGATCTATCCTTGGACCTTTATTGTTCCTGATCTTCATAAGCGATCTCCCTGATGACATTGAGTCTGAGATTGGTTTATTTGCTGACAACATCATGCTTTACTCTCATAATGTGGGCAAAACAGATGCGATCATATCCAAGGCAATGGCTGAATTCTTAGAAAATGAATGGTTGGTAACTTTTAATGCTGCAAAGACAAAGCTCCTTTCCTTCAATAACTACAAGAAACCTCTTCAACCATCGATTATCATGGCAAATAACACCCTACCTGACAGTTCAACATTCAAACTCCTCGTCCTAACCTTCACAGATAAAATGAATTGGAACAAATAGATTGAAGACATTGCCAAGGATGCAGCAAAGAAGGTGGGCTCCCTCTACCGTGCTAGTAAACTCCTCACACCTGACATTATCCTGTATCTCTACAAAGCCACCATCCGCCCATGCATGGAGTATTTTATTTACCTCCTCTCCAGGAGGTTACACACAAGGTCAGGTGTGGGTTTTGATGAAAGTGTTTCTGTGGAACGAACTGGATTCGAACCTAGCACACCCAGGTCCTCAGTCCACATCGTTAACCACTTCTCACACCTGACATTATCCTATATCTCTACAAAGCCACCATCCGCCCATGCATGGAGTATTGTTGCCACATCTGGGCTGGTGCATCATCCATTAGTCTCTCCCTATTAGATAAGGTTCAAAAAAGAGTTGCCAACTTAATAGGTCCCTCATAATCCACCAAGCTGCAGCCCTTGTCCCATCGCCACAATGTTGCATCCTTGTGCTTGTTTTACAAATACTTCAATAGATTGTGCTCCGATGAACTAGCTGCTCTGGTGCCCCCTCGACATAAATACACTAGTCCACGATTGATAACATTTATTGGATGCGTTTCTACTAGTATTTTGTTGAAATTTAGATTTCTGAACTTATTTAATATTGTAGCTGTTTGTTTACTATCTTTTCTTAGTTTTTAACAAGAGTTTAAATTATGGTATGGCTGTCTTTTAAATTATTTCTTCAGGTATGTGAACTTCATTTTCGACCTGAGGATTTGACGAAAAAAACAGGTACCACCATTACAGTTAGACTTCAGAGACCATATCTTCACAAAGTTGCTATTTCTAGAATTTTACCAAACTGTCCCTCATATTTATCTGCATCTTTAGAGAGTCACCGAATTCTACGAAAATTCGACTGTAGAATTCTGCACTTAAATGTGCTTTAAGTCAAAGTATTGCTGATGAGTTGGCATACAAATAAGAGACGACATTCATAACCATTGATAATGTAGAAAAGAAATTAAATTTTGTTGATAGAAATTACTGGAGTATTATTAGGCAACAAGATAATATATGATAACTATATTTTAAAAGATTTTTTTTATTGTTAACATCTACGATGCTTTATTTTCATTAAAAAAATACATTCATGCGTTTTTTTAGTACCCTGTGATATAACTCTAGTAAACGTCTTTTTTGTTTACACGAAATAATACATTTTCACTAGGATGTCTAATAAAGTAATGGGTTAATCATATTCCATGATCGTTAATTAATAAATACTGAAAATTTCATTAAAATTGGTTGATTTCCTCAATTTTTATGAATTTTTAAGTGAAGGGAGGGGGTCAAAATGCCCATAGTCTGACTGTTCGACAGCTCTCATTTGTAACTATACAGCATGATGTCATTTTCCAGTTAACAGGCCTTAGTTTACTATATTACGTTGGTCACGCTTGGGGGTCAAATTAGGAGATTAGTAAACCACTATTTATCATCCCTCCCAAATCCCGATCGTCTGCAAAATCATTTGACATCATTCAATTTATTTTGGAACTTATTTTAATTTTGTTTAATGTTCACATATGTTTCCCTGGCGCGACTTTATGCGCAGCAACACAAGAAAAATAAAATGAAGTATTTGACTTGATCTATTTGCATACTCCAGAGAGCTTCGTTACATGCTCGGAAACAAAATTCCACCACTTATCACAGTCTTGAACCAGTCTTTCAGTTGTCAGGTCCATCTCTTTGATGGTCTTCCTTTTGATCTTTCTTGAATCAAATCTTCTTGATATGATTTCTTTACATAGCTGGAGTCTGGTAGGCATGTAATATGTCAACACCACATATTTCTTTTTATAACATTGTTGAGGGATCTGTTAATGTTAAGCTTCTTTCTAATATCTGCATTTCTTAGTCTATCTCGCAAATAAAGTGCAAGACAGAAATTATAACAAATAGTTTTTATAAAAAAAAATAAAAAAAATATTAAGAACAACTACAGCTTCTTCGTTTAAAGAAAATTAAATTATTCAACTAAAAAATAATATTTTGGAAAACTTGTTCATTTTGAATCTTACTTGATAAAAAAATAGGGATCCATTTAGCATCTATATACGGACTTGAAATCGAAAAAAAGGAACAAAAATAGTTTTATTTTATGACTTTTTCGAAACTTGGAAAGTAAATACGAGCTAATATTAAAAATATATGCTTCATAATAAAAAAAAAGAAGCTGATTCTTATAATGTTACATTTTTGTGGTATATATTTAGTTGAAGTAAGAGTGGGTAGTTTATAGCAACTGGGTTGTAATTGACAAGTCACAACACTTTCAACTGGGTTGGCAGTTGAATTTGTTGTTTCTTCTGTTGATTATAAAGACATTTTCCAGGGCAAATTGTGATTTGCCAAATTTCAATGAGATGTGTCTATTGAGGAGGTCATCTAAATAAAATCTATTTAAGTAGCTGGGTATCTGTTTGTTTAACCTTCGTTCGATCCCCAAACATGAGTGCAGCTAAACTAAATTAGACATGAACGCCCACAACGACACAGAAAAGTTGTAAAGCAAAACGCTTCAATTGTGCATTCAGAATCAGACAGCTTCTGTCAAACGTCGAACATTGTTATTCAAATAAGCAGCTACTAGATTCACTGAAAATGTTATTTTTATCCTTTTTTTTTTCAAATAATAAGATGTAACATCAGCATTGGCATTGAAATATTTTCATGGATAATTTCTATTTCTATAAAATCATGATTTTTGCAAAAGTTTTTATTTTGTCAAACATTTAGATGCATTGGATTTTAAAGCAGTGGAGAATAGTTGAAACGTGACTTATCCTCGTCTTATTAAAAATTAGCAGATACTCTCTGTGTTACCCGGGAATGTACAAGAACACCAGTATAATCCTGCTTCCAACCACAAACTCCATATTATCATTGTCATTCTTCTTTTTTTCTGTAAGTTTCAATTTTCAAGTTATAAATAAAATAATATAATTGACCCTCTTTGCTGTTTAGAGATGTCTAGTGCAGAGACAGACCCCATAAAATTGTTACATAAAACCTAATGCAAAATTACGACAACCATTGGATTCCTCATAAAATTTTACTCAAAAGTTGGTGTTTTTTTTATCATCTTTGCATTGTTTTCAGTTGCAGAGAGACGGATGTATCCACTTGTTAACTACAATCATTAGAAAATCATATCTGTTTTTTCTTGAAAAAAACTGGAAGTGATTTTTTATCTTTTATATTAGAGGTTTTCAACCAATTTGTACCTGCAGTTAACTTCCATCAGTGAATGTTTTCGATCGAAGATATGGGGACCCATGGAAAAGCTTAACATCTGTTAACTTCAGATCATGTGATCTTCATTCAATTACATTTTACAATTGAACTAATTGGAATGAATGAGTCGCATACTTCTGCTCCAAGCCCTTAACTCCATATTACTAATTTTATTATTTTTTAAAAATTTCTATTATTTTTAAAGTTATAAATAAAATACAACGCTATCTTTGCTCTTTATGGATGGCATGAATACAAACCCCACAAAATTATTGTAAACAGTTCTAACACAAAATTAATACCACTATTGAATTTATCATACATTTTACTTGAGAAAAGTCGTGTTTGATCTTGGTATAGGGCTTTGTTGTTAATTGCATCCTTAGATAGAAGACACAGATAGAGAGACAGAAAAAAGACAATTTTAGATTATAGACTAGCAAATATACGCTCACTACGGTCGCATATTTTTGCTAGGCTACCGCGTCACCCTCTTTTCTCTCGCTGCCTGCGAGAGGGTGTTCTAATTTACTTGTCTAGAATTAAATAATTGTGAAAAAAAACTACATATAATACAGTTAAATCTAAATAAATTGTTTGGGACTACTAAAAAAAAATTTCAACGCTATTGATAATGTTTACCCATTTATTTATTTATTGTTTACTATCGCTTATGTTTGAATTCATGGTTTGAAATGTGACGTAAATCATCAATCTATGACGTTACACCAAAGCTATAATCAGTTCGTAAAGGTAATGTAAGATATGTTGATGAGAAAATCTAAATAGCTCAGTTCGTAGAACATTAGACTGCAGATCTCAAGGTTTCGATTTCCGGTCATGTCATCTGCTTTATTTGTTGGGAATTTATTATGTAGTATTATTGCAATATTTTCCATTTCTAAAAGAAGTTTAAGATATTTCGATATCGATTTGCTTTTTGTAAATGTAAAGTGTGACCGCAGACCCCACAGTATTATTGTAATGAATAAACTAAAAGTAAAGCGTATTTCCTTTTTATAAATGCCAAGCGCGAACGCAGACCCCACAGTATTATTGTTATGAATAAATTAAAAGTAAAGCATTTATTTTTTTATAAATGTCAAATATGAACACGGACCCCACAGTGTTATTGTCATGAATAAATCGAAAGCAAGTTCATTTTTCTAAATTTCAAGCGCAAATGCAGACCCCACAATATTATTGTAATGAATAAATAAAAAATAAAACGTATTTCGTTTTTATAAATCTCGAGCGAAATCGCAAACCCCACAATATTATTGTAATGAATAAATTAAAAGTAAAATGTAATTCCTTTTTATAAATGTCGAGCGCAAACGCAGACCTCACAGTATTATTTAAAAAAAAGAAAAAGAAATGACCGCTGAGCCAGCAATATTATTTGTTTACCTTTTCGTGTTTATTGTCGTCTGCTTCAGTGAACTGTTTGAATGAAAATGGCAACAATAATGAAATAAAGGTTCAACATATTCTTTCTTATGGATGTGAAGCACGAACGCAGACTCCAAAATATTATCGTTATAAAGAAAATCAACTATAACTTATTTCTGTTTATGGATAGCAAGTGCGAACGCTGACCCGGCAATATTTTTCCCGACTTTAAAATAAAAATAATCTCGTTCCAGACTTTTTCTCATGCGGTAGTCTCGTTCCAGACTTTATGTAACGAAAAAAAAACACAGATATTCTTCTCGTGAAGTTTTCTTATATACTTTTAATTTACATTTATTTTCATCTCATATTAAAGCAAAATAAATAAAGAAAAAAAAGAAAAAGAAATGAACGCTGAGTCAACAATATTTGTTTACCTTTTCGCGTTCGGTGTTGTCTGTTTCAGTAAATTGTTTGAATGAAAATAGCAACAAAAATAAAATAAAAGTTAAATATATTTTTGATACTTCTATCGATCCTGACCTAATTTCCGTGAATTTCCCGTCCCGAGAGATGACGATTTACAACAAAATGTTAAATGTGTTCGTTTTCTTTTGGTTGTTTTTATTTTATTTTTATCTTTCTTGTAAATAAAACTGAAAAAAATACAACGCAGCAACGTATCGAAGTTACTGCCTGCCACCATTCGGCTCGTCATCTCTTGGGTGTTTACGTCGCATGCCCGAACGCTGCCGACAAAAATTCACGGAAATTGGTTCAGGATCGATAGAAGTACCATATTTTTTGTTATTGATGTGAAGCGCGAACGTAGACCAAAAAATATTATCGTTAGAAAATAAATCAATTATAACTGATTTCTGTTTATGGATATCAAGTGCGAACGCTGACTCGGCAATTTTTTTTCCCCGACTTTAAAATAAAAATAGTCTCTTTCCAGGCCTTTTCTCATGCGGTAGTCTCGTTCCAGACTTTTTTTTGTTACGAAAAAAAACACGGATATTTTACTCATGAAGTATCTCATATTAAATTGTTTTAAACACCAACACGTAGTTAAAGCAAGAAACATTTTTTTTTTAAATTAACGCCAATAAGCAAAATACATTGTTTCAGAATAAATAAGCTAATTTCCATCAGTCTTCATAATCTTTGCGAAATAGC
The DNA here is from genome assembly GCA_963556195.1 of Sepiola atlantica. Taxonomy (NCBI): domain Eukaryota; kingdom Metazoa; phylum Mollusca; class Cephalopoda; order Sepiida; family Sepiolidae; genus Sepiola; species Sepiola atlantica. The sequence continues at coordinate 117,915,071 of OY744516.1, read as the reverse complement.
TCAGTTAGAAGGAAAAAAGACTAAAGACCTCAATGTTTCAGTTTCGATTCCTAGTCATGGTGTCCACTTTATTTGCTGGTAATTTATTATTTACTCTAAAAAAAGTACTTAAAATAGCTGATATTTCGAAATTAGACAGTTTCCACAATGTATTTCTGATGTTTACAAACGTTAAATCGTTTGAACTGATGAAGTTTGTCCTAGTCAATCGGATAGAATTGAGCGAAGTACACTGCATGCTGGGACTGCATTCTGGTCACTGACGACGTCCATACCTTTGAACGCCATATCTGCAAAGCAACTTTCAACTCTGTAGCTGTTCAACTGAGAAAGTTCTGGCTGTGCATGTAAAGATAAACATGTGGTATTTATTTTCTTTAGATATAAAAACCGGCCCAGTTGGCATAATGGGTAGTGTTTGCTAATGGGCCGGGAGACTGGGGTTCAATCCTTGGTTGAGTCATACAACAGATTCAAAAAATGTTACTTAATGTCATCTTTCTAAACATTCAGCATTAGAAGTGTAAGTGAAGTTAATCTGGGAAAGAAGTAGCGCCCTCCCCTACACCTTAGTGTAGTGGCCAATGAAAAGGGAGCCTTCGGATCGCCCTCGACTACGATCAACCACCTTACTTTTTTAGATCTGATCTCCTGGGTATGACTTTAAACTACATCAGATGGTGAGGCCCGAATTTAGGAGTTTGGGAGAATGTGAAGTTACCCTTTAGTTGTCATTCTGACCCAGCGTGATAGTAGATGATATGATTCAAGAAAAAGCAAAGGAAAAATAAGACATTCAAACTCTGCTGATGTAGCAACTTCGTGCATTCGCTCAGAATGGAGGAAATAGACTTCACTCACTTCCGTACTAGTTGACCTTTTCATGTGTCAGGAGGAAGTAATTTACTACAGTTGAATAAATATCCATATGAAATAGGTTCAATTTGTGCCTTTCTATTTTAAATGTTATATCGCTAAGAGAGATGTGATCGATATCAATGTAGAGACTATGGAATCGGCAAGCCGAGTTCTAATAACATCAAATTTATTGCATTCATTAATTCTTTAGTACTGTTTAGAAAAATATGAATCCACAATTTCCCTCAGCTATCATTAAAATAGCGACTTACATTCAATTAATTGTTTATAATGAATCATTTACAATAAATAACTCCCACCTACAAGGGTTGGTATGCCATCAAACAGACAAATAAAACTTTTGGAATGTTAGAACAAAGTGTGTATGATATTCGACCCTCACTTACTGTCTAAATTTTCAAGTCTTCTAAATTTCAAAGTACAGAGTTTTAAATGAGTTGTTTTACTTTGTAAACTCAACCACCCACTGCCTTTTTTGCTTGACGTCCTCGCCTCCATAAAACGTTATTTTTTTCTGAAAAGGAGAAAATTCCCCCTAAAAAATGAAGGTTAGATTTAGAGAAAATATTTCGGTACTTACGCGTTATCTGTTTCGATTTTTTAATTTCCGGTTGCAACTACCAACTTTGAATAATGACTTTAAGCTGAATGTAGAGGCTTACCTAGATTTCAGGTTCGTGAGGGGTCATTTAGGGTTAGATTTAAAAGGAATTAATAACCAAAAAAGAAAAGATTAATAAATAGAATGTGTCAGGAGATAAGCAACACATACCAATATTTCAAACTGAAATGGAAACCATCTTTTGGCATTTTTTTTTTACTTATATTTACTGATTATTTTTTTAACTTATTAACCAAACTGCATAAAGATAAATCTCTTTGTTCAATAGTTTCTGGTCGGTAGTATAGACATTATTATCTTGGGAAAGGTCGGATATTTCAAAAAAAAATTGGTAACTTCTGCTTTATATTTAGGATAGTTATTATCATTTAAAAATAAACCCAAACAATATCAACACTAATCGTGTAGCATTGCACTTTTCGATTGGAACATGAGTGGAATGCAGATGCTGCTTCTGTAATGACTGATCAGTTGCTGTAATCACATTTAGTTGTAAAATAGAAACCAGGTACAACAAAAATGTAGCAGTCACTTAGTTATTCCTCAAGACGAATAAGACAGGGGGGGGGGCAGGGGGTGAGTGAAGGTTAAGCCTTGGGTAAATAATAACTGCAGTCGTCTCTTTGTCATGGCTCAGAGGTGTATATTTTATAAACATCTATGCTTTGTTCAGAAGTCAATGGATGGCTTCAGCTAGGTCGACTTCGTTTGCGCTGGTCATTCATTTAGTGATCAGCATTAGATTACAATCCAGTCACCCACGCTTAGCTGTCGTCTGCTGATATCACTACAATTGGCAACTTACTTCCCTTTGTAATGACTATAACCACTGCAAATATTTGGTCTCGATTAGAGTGTTTCTTATTGGTCCCCGATTTATAAAATCGGGGGACCTATATTTTGAGGCATTTCCGTCCGTCCGTCCGGATTTTTCTCCACAACCATCCATTGAATTTCTCTGAAATTTTGCATGAACTTGTAACTTTGGTCAGGTTAGAGAGTGACATTCTCCAATTTTTGAAAAAAAAATCTCGTTAGCCCCCCAGAGGGTCAAAAAGCCCCGAAATCGCAAAAAATGACATTTTTTGCCCCATAACTTTTCATCCATCCATTCAATTTTTCTGAAACCTGGCCAAAATGTGGAGGCAATTGTTCCTAATAGAAAATAAGTATCGCTGACATTGGAAAAATCTGGTTCGTGCCCCCAAGGTGTCAAAAGCACTCTAAAATTGCAAAAAATGACCCTTTTCTACCATAATGTTTGATCCATCCATTCAATTTTTCTGAAACCTTGCCAAAATGTAGAGGCAATTGTTCTGGATATAAAATGAGCATCCTTGACCTCAGAAAAATTCTGGTTTGCGCCCGCAGGGGGTCAAAAATGCCCCAAATTGCCCAAATTTATTGCATTTTACACTCACCACATCGAGTCCCATACAAAAGTTGACCATGCACGCGCGGCTTGTTTCATATTAAAAATACATTCATACAAAACTGTTTTAAAACATCATTGTTATCTGTAAGCTTTGTTTTTATTTTTATATTAAAAACTAAGCATTTAGATTTGTATAATTTTGGTTATTCGGAAACATTTCTCATCTTGAGTGTTATCATCACAACGTTTTCGCCGCTGTAACCTCCAGCCTTCTTCAGTGTATTTCTGTCAAACTCGGGAATCTGGACGGAATTTCGAACGGAACCTTTATTTAATCCACGGGGGTAGCATGCTCTTGTTCCGTCAGAAGAAGGCCGGAGGTTACAGCGGCCGAAACGTTGTGATGATAACTCAAGATGAGAAATGTAGTCCGAATAACCCAAATTATACAAATTATCAATCCTCATCTCAAAAATTCAGAAATATAAGCATTTAGAGTTTTATTCTCTAAGTAAATAGAATATGTTTAGTTTTTGTATGATTCTTGTTAAAGTATTTATTTATTAGTTTTTAATCCAAGATTCCTTAAGTTAGGCAAACAGGTCTTACTGAATTATAAGGTTTTTTCGGAACCGTTTAGAAGATTTATTATTCATTCGGATGAGATTATTCCACAGAAAATGACTAATTTAATTCTCTTTGTACATGCCGCTATCCATCTTATTGTTGCTAGGAATTGTACACTGAAGATTTAATTCTATTATTGCGATCCAAACGCTGTATTCTAACCGTCCAAAGATCTTCTCAGCGGATTCTCAAAGACTAAGTTGGTTGCCAAGGATTTTGGTACCGTTAAAATCGCTTTAGCATCGACAAATTGTAACAATTTGTGTACAAATGTTTGGGACAAAAGAAACCACGTATAGATAGCAGTTGTTTTGTGTTTCTTAGTATCAACTTAGCTTTTAATATGCATATATTTCTTGCTCAGTTGCCTTTAAAATGTAAGAATCTTTTTGAGACTACAAAGTATCGATTACCATGTTGTTCCTGTGTTGTCTGGACCACTATGAATGTGTGAAATGTGTGCAACTTTCACGTTGTGAAAATCTCTATCACCACTGAAAATATCTTTAGTATTTTAGTTTTATTAAATATTCAATCGTTGAGATTTTTGTATTAAGTTTTTTGTTCGTTTGTATTGAGACTATTTGTTTAAATGTTTTGTTCGTTTCATAACTAAGAGGGGAATTTTATTTTGTCAATTTATTGTGAAATATTTAATGCCATTGAATGAGAATGCAGTCACATGACTAGACTTGTGTGTAAAAATTGCTCAGTAGTTTTCATTGGTTTAAAAATACTATTTTTCGGATTTTAATAAAAGCATGACATGAAACTGAACTCATACATTTTATTCTTCTTGAGAATGGACAAACCAAAATGTTAACTATTTATTCAATGGTTTATTTACAAGATTATTAATTGATAATATGTAGTTCATCATCATGATCATATTTTGTTTAATGAATGTTTTACATGTTGGCATGTGTTGGACGGTTTTAAAAAATTGACTTCTAAACGAACCTATCTCTGGACAGGTCTTTATTTATCCCTCTTTCTCTCAAATCCATCTTTATCACTTTTGCTGCCAGACAGAAAGACTAAGTAGTGGACACTGCAACAAAAATGATCAGCTGCTGTTTAGCATTGTTCTGAATAGTGCATATATGCAGTTTGTCTTAAAAGTAACGGGACTGGTGTTACAAATAATTTATTTAAATTCCAAACTGCATGGTTTTACCTTTAAAATAATCCGCACATTCTTCGTATCCTTCGCCGCTAAGTCTCTATGCGTTGACACCTTCAAAACAGGTTTCTATTATGATCCGCTTGAGTTTCGGAATATGAAACAAGATCAGGTTGTCCCAGTAAGGTAATGTTCTTTTTTATTGTTCATCGTTCGTTCCTCAGTGCTATTAGCTGAACGATCTGAAAAAGAAGAGATATACACAAAAAAATGTGAAAAGCATTTCAATAATTAAAAAAGCTACATTATACACTCTAAGCATATCATGGTGTATTTATCTACCTCCCACAGCGGTAAGATGTGACACAAGGTCGGAAAGTGGGATTTGATAAGTAGGCACCCTAGAGGAAGAGCACTCTCTGACCCATAAAAATTGCCTGGGCAGCCCCGTCGGCATTCCCCAGTAGGGGCGCCTTAGGCGATTAGCAATAAACTAACCCCTTCTCAAAGGGTGAGAAGGCAAAGCCTGGGAGGGTGGACCTCCTAGAACTGCACAGGACAGACCCATAGACCGGCGTAAATCAAACCCCGAAGGCCAAGACGATACCGGTCTATGCGGTGCAGTATCCATCGGAACAGATACTACACTTTGATCTTAGCCAAAATGCCAAGGTATATACAACAATTTGTTTATTTCTGTTGTATGTTCTTGTTATAAGGCATATTTGGAAGCAGAAAGTCTAGTATCTAAACAAGAAATTGACATCGGTGATAGGTGGCCTTAAAAGAAACATGACTATCTTCGTAAGGGAGATCGCCAGTAGTCGTTAGTGATAATGCATAGCTCTTTGTAAACAAAGAGAACACTCTCAGCTCCTAAAAATGTTTAGATTTTACTGACTGTACTTAGGTTTCGCTCTTAGCTTGAAGTATTTACTTGTCTAGCCACACGGAAGAGTTGTGATACCGCAAAACAGCCTAGCCCATAATTTCAATCATGTAAGTTGTATTTCACATAAATTTTACTATAACAATGTTTTTTTTTATTGATTTGAAGAATTTATAAGTCCAACTATTTGAAAATTTTAAACAGGAAATGAACACATGTTTAAGTTCTGATTTTAATCAGAGGCCATAGCAAATAATGTCAATTTGCAAAATTGGAGCAAATGTCGATCATTTTAAAAACTTAAACCTTTAAAAAAAATTTCTCTTTCTCATCCCATAACTTACGTCATGTAAGCTCTATTTTTGTACATAATTTTTATCATCGCAGTCGATATTTTAAAATTCTTTTATTTGAAGCATTTTGGGGTTTCATTTCTTCAATTTTGCTTTAACTGCCCCCCTTCTAAGGGGGCTTCAATATTATAAACCCATCCCGAGTTGAGTATGGTAGTTTATTGTAGTTTATATGTAAAACATAGGTTATCCATTCTCATTCTGTGTTTCTGTGTTTTTTTGGTAAAACAAGAATGATACTAACTGAACAAATTTGTGTTTCTTGTTGGTAGAATAAGATTTTAGAGTCAGACAAAGTGCACCAATAGTTGATATGTGAATATTGCTTAATTTAAGCAAACATTTTCCTTTTAGATTATCTACTCGTGAACTAGCAGCCAATCAGAACTCAAAGAATGGACTTGCCCATCTGAGCATAATGGAACATTCCAGCCTTCTTATAAACCGGCTTTTTAGTGTTCTTTTCAGTTTATTCGTTTGTAGCTCAACTGGTCAGATAGTTGACCACTGTCTACTAAATACAAAAAAAAAAAAACATGAAGTTATGTAATCTGTTGATACAAATTTTTTTTGATAAGCAATCAGCAGCTCAAAGTACTTAGACTTAGATATTTTAGTGTGAATCTTTAAACGGTTGATGTAACAAATATAGTATGTTGTTTCACAGTAAAAAGGCAATTATTTCTATTTATTGGAATTTTGCAATTCAGAAATATTAAAACTACTTCAAATATTATTCTTGAATATTGTTTAGTGAAATTTATTTTGGTGTTTGATTGAAGAGAAAATGAAACGAACTAAACTCACAGCCTTTAGATGATGAAACTTTTGTGTTTAATACACCTCTATTCTCCTTCTCTCACCAATTCTCGTCTCACATTCGCCCTTCATTGTCACCTCTTACATCATGTTCGGTAGTAATCTCATGCACAGGCAGAAAGAAAATGCACATCTTGTCATTAATAGTTCCTGATTGCTTTATTGATCAAAATATATCGTCTGTTAGATGCAGAGTTAATTTATTGTTGGCATGCTCAATTAATTAAACATTTTTTAATTAAATTTTCTAACTTATCTTTTTTACTTATATGTGTTTATATTCTTCTTTTTGTACAAAATTGAATGAAAGTTTCATAGGTTTCAGTTGGATTATTCTATTAATAAACTGATTTGTAGAAAAGTTACATTTAACAACGTTTGCAACTTTTACTATTTTTCTTTCTTGTCTTTGGTGATTGAATCACGATTTTTCGGTTGATGTACTTTCTATTCTGCTTTGGAAATCTGGTGTTTCAAACAGAACTATTAATATTCTATATGTAATATAAATGATATTCTTCCAATTAGGTTTGGATATATTTTGACACAGAACACAGCGATTTTCGCCTGTTATGGGAAATTATACATGGAGATCTTTGATGAAAATGGAAGAATCACAGTCAAAAATCGCTATGAATATGTAAAAGTATTACTGGACAATATAAAGAAATTAGCCAAAATGTTACATTCTCAACTTGCAGAGGATAAGATCAAAATATATGCATATCATAGCTGACTTGATTTATAATATAATATATGTATATATGTAATATAAATCAAGTCGGTGATGATATATACATAAATTTTGAACTCATCATGAATCTGCAGGTTGAGAAGGTAAAGTTTTAGTTAATTTCCTTATATTGCCCAGTAATACTTTTACAAATAAATTATAATTCATTTCGATTCCATCCATATAGTCCAAAGAATTGTTCATTGTCTGCAATACATAGCAACACCAGGTGTATCTTTTCGAACTCCGGAATCCTTTGTTTAATCCATAAGCCATGATTGGGAGAAGTCTTCAGTAATTCACAATTCTTTGTATTGTCCGCACTGAGGATTGAACCTTCAACCTTCAGATAACTATCACTGAATTTTACTTAGTACTATATCCACTGCACCACGGGACCTTGCAGACAATTCTAGTATGAATTTTGGGAGCCCTAAACCTATACTTATTTTAATGTGCAGTCATACTACTTATCACTATATATCAGTACTGTGTATGTATGTATATATATATATAATTATATATATAATTATAACCTTATCTATTATTTATAATTAATGGTTTCCATATTGTATTAAATTCTATACTAGTTTTGCTTAGTAAGTCATTGTTGCCCAACATATGCGCTGAGTCCTTGAGTCGTCCTACTCGCCACTGTTCTTCTATCCACAATTTTTACTTCGTATTATAAGGGTAGATGGTTTCCCTTTTCCCTCCATATGTGGTCAACCATACCTGACTTTTCGATACATCCATGTATTACGGCTTTCTGGTGTTCTTCTAGCCTTACTTTTAGTGGGCGACGTCTCTCACTTTTGTATATTTTCCCACACTTACATAGGACCGCATATACACAGCTCTTAGTCCTACATTTTTCCGTAGGGGGTTTGACTCTCACAAGATGCTTTCGGAGAGTTGAGTTGCTCCTGAATACTATCCTGATGTCATATGGATTACATATTCTTTGGATTTTTTCCAACAAGTCCTTCATATATGGTATACAAACTGTGATAAGTTCTCGGGTGGTGTCCTTTCGTGTTTGGTCTAGGTTTCTTGGAGCTGATGTCATGCTCTCTGGATAGTTGTTTCGGTGGAGGGTTTCTCTCAAACTGCCCATCTCCTCTTGATATGCATTGCTGTTATTACATATTTGCTTGATGTTGTAGGCAGCGGACGATTCCTTTCTTTACATTATATGGATGGTGAGAGTTGAAATTTAGATATTGTCCAGTGAAAGTTGGCTTTCGATATAGAGATGACCTAAACCCCTGATCAGTGCGTGTTATCAGCACATCTAGGAAGGATAATTTATGTTCCTTTTCCATTGTGAACTGAATAGATGGACGGATAGAGTTCACATGGTCTAATAATGTTTGAACAAGATAAGGTTATAATATATATATATGCACACTCACAGTGATATGTAGTAATTAAAGGAGTGATATATAGTGATAAGTAGTAAGACTGCACATTAAAACAAGTATAGGTTAAGGGCTCTCAAAATCCATACTAGTGGCACAGTTGATATAGTACTAAGTAATTTAATTGTAAGTGACAGTTGTCTGAAAGCTGAAAGTTCAATCCTCGGTGCAGGCAATACAAAGAATTGCAAATTACTGAAGACTTCTCCCGGTCATGGCTGACGGAACGAGAGCATACAACCCCCGTGGATTAAATAAAGGGTCCCGTTCAAAATTCGGTCAAAATTCCGGCGTTCGAAAGAAATATTCCCGAGTTCGAAAAGATACACCTGAAGAAGGCCGGAGGTTACAGCGGCCGAAATATTGTGAAAATAACACTCAAGATGAGAACGGTAGTCTGAATAATCCAAATTACACAAATATTCAATCCTCATCTGAAAAATTCAGAAACATTTTAACTTTTACTTTAACAGAGAGTAAAAAAAGGTTTAAGAGAGACGAATATTAACAAAAAATAAAAAAACAATTAATAAAAACTGAAACTGTTTTAAATAGTCAATTCACGTCTTATTCTTATATTATAAGATTTTGATTCTGATTTATTAAAAATCTGTGAATGGAGCACGTGTCATGCCATAACAACACTTTTACTAATCAGAAGTCTTTATTGCCTAAATGTGCGACTAGGAGCCACCACTTGTCATGACGTAACTGGTGTGGCTTGCCAACCAAATCAGCCAGTAAGATGCTTCAGACAGAAACACATTCCCAACGAAACACCTCAGATGAATACAGCATGATCAGCAAGTAAGCCTAGGCAAATATGCATCTACAACTAAGACAAGATTCACCCACTTCAATACATTTATCACCGATGCCAGTTTCCTGTTCAGCAATAAAGCTTTCACCTATCAAACATGTGTGATCGCCTGATAACAACGACAACACATACAATAGAACTCGCTTCTCTTTAGTAATGAACTTATCTTTTCCTTACCAACAAGAGTTTTATCTACGATGTGTGTACCCACTAAACTGATCGCCTTATAACTACAAAACCAAATCAACAGCGAGAACGCGATAGTTTTTTGAACAATACAAATTGCTTAATTTTCATTCGATCGTTGTGCGTTTTTTCAGCTAATATAACATGAAATGTTTTAGATAATCATGGCCGCCTGAGATTCAACAATTTCAATAAATGACAAGTTGTAATGTATTTATCCATTTAATAATCAAAACCAAATGGATCCAGATAGAAATAACTCAAGAGAAAATATTGCATTTGTCAGATTATGCTACTTGTGTTCATTGTTTTTGATTTAACCAACATGATGATCCTCCAATAAATTTGGTTGAAATTAAAGAAAATGGCTGTCTTAAGAAGAACCCGATTCTGAAGTGTTTAGCAACTTTCATTACTCTTGATAATTAAATGAGTGACTAAGAAGAAACAAATGGCTTACAATGTTTCTTGTGGCGGCATACAATTCAATGTTTGTCTAAATGAAGAATTATGATATCAGAAATATAGTATGAATATATAACCAAAATGTCTGAATAAATGTGCAAATAACGATTTCTCAATTCGTTTTAGTCTTCTTACACATGGAATTCTTTTCAATAATACATTTATCTTCACCATTTTTGATTGGTAATTGATTTACAATGCTATTAAATAATCAATGAAGGAATTCTTTTAAATACTTTACTGCTATAATAATAATAATAATAAATATTAGGAATAATGATACCATTCATAACAGCATCTCTAACATTTCTTGATATAGTTTTACTAAACTGAGTGTTTACATGTAGTTATTATTACAATAGTTCTATCTGTGGAAATTCCTCAAAGTCGATATATCACAACAGATAATGATACATCTAAATATAATTACCTTTTGCCTATAGTCACGACCAATAATTTCGGATATAAATAACATTTATATTTTAATACTAAATAATTTGTTTCAGGGTATGATCCCTTATAAAAGGATGCCTACAGATCGGAATGGTTCACACGATAAATATGATAATCAGTGAAAGAAAGACGGCGAACATGTGGATTTTATTGAGAATAAACAATTTCATTCAATAACCGAGGAATAAAGAGAAGAAAAAGCGATAGATTTTTGTTTTCGTATATGTATGCGAAGCATACAAATTAAATATGGGAATTTGATTAAAATGTTTTCTTAGATCAATTCAGTTTGAAGGACACTTATCTGATTTCCTAGTTCAATAGTTTCTGAGGTTCAAGTATGTGACTTGAATGGATCAACAAGTTAAAAGATAAAATGGTTGAGTCCACATGTAATTCTGATATTTCTTCTGGTGAAATTCGGATTTCCTTTGTCAAGCAAAATGCTTTTACAGTCATCGAATTTAATTTCCAGAAGCTTTTGATAGATCCAGATATCTCCATATTTAATAGAAATAATTCTGTAGAACTCGTTATATAACAAAATGAATAATACTATCATTTCTCTCAACAAACTAAGACGCGAGTCACTAATCCGATTCGTTTCACTTCTTCCAACTGTTGAATCTCTGATTTTGGCGCAATTTGAGCTACTCATGATCACAAGACACGTGATGAGGTTGGCATACTCAATATCAGAAACCATTTTTCATTTTTGGCTGCTGCTATTAGTAGCTCATACATCTTACAACAGTTTAAGATGAAGTGGTGGTGAGAAAGAAGGAAAATGAGTGAGACTATAGATGAATTAATCTTTCTTTCTCTCTTTTATTAAACAAAATATCATCCCCCATCTCTAATAACTCCAATAATCTAAATTTTATTATTTACTGACAACTTTACTCAGCGTTGCCTGGGTATCAAATGAGTTGAACATAAATGATAATACTTGGGACAGTTATGAATCTTCTCATTCGTTTATAAAAGAAAAACATTTGTTTAGAAAAATGGTTCGTAGCATTAAATCACCATAAAGGTTAATATGGCGTCAAACAAGACCACTCAAGCGTTTATTATACATTATACACAGCAAAAGACAGTGCCATACTTTGTAAGCTTTATCAAAGAATATTTCTGTATAATGAACTAATCAATAATATGATCAGTACGAATAACATTTATACAATTTTTAATTCATAATAAAATGTGACATTATATTTATACTAGCAAAGCATACAATTAATATTTGCATGCGAATAATATAGAAAAAACTTTATTTTGTTATCTAATTTACATACATGCTTTTATTTACGAACGTGTACAATGATGAAAGAAATAATCACGTCTAAACAATGCACGGTGATAAGAAACATTCAGAAAGTTTTTTGTCTTATAATAAAGATATATTTTTAGAGATCTCAAAACTGACATGTTCCATTTTTTTTCATACGGCTGTACTTAATCATTAAGTAGCTTTTATTATTATTATTATAGAAAGTGAATCGCTACTGATAGCTTCACTAAATAACTCGATAGGAACAAACTACATAAAAACCGTAGACTGTGGACAAAGAGACGAAACAATACACCACATAATTAACAAATACAGCAGGCTAGTCTAAAAGGAATATAGAATAAACATGACTGTTTGGAAGATAGCCCGCTGGGAACTGTGCAAAGACTGTGGTGTGATAAACCGAAAATAGCATAGGCACAAATCGGGGCCAGTATTGGAAAGTGAATGCTCTACAATCCTCTGGGAACATGGAAATACAAATGAACAAACTCATTCAAGCAAAAAAGTCTGAAGATAATAATAATCAGCAAGAAGAGAAAAACCTGCTAAATAATAGATTTTACCGTTCCAGCATTCACAGGGTGAAGGTGAAGAAGACAAAAAAATAAGCAAATACATGGAACTTGCTAGAGAACTGAATAGGAACGTGAAGAGAACTATCATAATCTCAATAATTGTAAAAGCACTAGGAACAGTCCCCCAAAAATGGGGAAAAAAGTCTAGGAAAAATTGGAATCAAACATACACCACGGTACAAAATATTAAGAAAAATCCTAGAGAGCAGAAACCTCTCCACATAGCCAGGTGACACCGACCAATCACGGTTAAGTTGAAATGAATATTACTAGGGGTGGGACGTAATGGGTGAAAATTTCAGATTCATGCGAGTAGTATTTTTTTGTGTTCATTTATACATAAATAACACTAAACAATCAAACATTTTGAAAATTTTGCAAAATTCAGAAGGTGCAGGCCAATAGTTTCTGGCTATTTTACATTCATGAAAACCCTTTCACAGCCTGAAAATGGTCCTAAATTTAAGTGCTATATCAGATTTAACCATCTATATCCATTCATAGCTTTTGAGGATGTTTTAAGGCCTGCAATGTCGCATGAAACCACTTTTTCACTGAAAAATGATGGATTCTGAGTCCCGTGGAGCCCTAACGGCTATTTTTGGCCTGCACCTACTGAATTTTGCAAAATTTTCAGAATGTTTGATTGTTTAGTGTTATTTATGTATAAATGAACACAAAAAAATACTACTCGCATGAATCTGAAATTTTCACCCATTACGTCCCACCCCTAATATTACTAGGAAAATACAACTAAAAATATAGATAAAACATGCTAAGAGAAACCCAAGAGAACTGAAACTTCCAGAGTTGATATATAAGAAAGATCCCATAAATATTTGTTATTGTTATCTCCTTACATCAAGTGGCTTTATGCCTTGTCTGGAGCGATTTCCATTTAAAAAAATACTGAAACTCCCCCCCCCCCTGCCCCCACCACAGCAAAAAAAAATCGGTTGGTACCACACAAAATGGTGGTGGATTCTGGGAGGATAGAAAGAGTGTAGAGGAAGAGCACCATCCAGACTTTCACTGGGTGGGGGCAACCTAAGTAGGGAGTTGGGAGGCAAGTTAAAGTAAATAAACATCACATTGTTTCATTTGTTTTTATTTAAGATTTAGTTTGAACGAATGTCCTGAATTGTGCAATTTTTGTAAATTTTCACTACAATTTAAATGCATAATTTTTTGCTCTTCTTTTTCATGATTTTCATTAATATTTTTCTTTTTTTCTCTTTTCATCATCAACATCACCATTGGATATGAAGGTAATTGTCAAACTTTTTTCTATCTCATCCTCACCAGATCCATAAAGGTGACTCTGATATTATTGTTAACATAAAGTGCAAATAACACACAATATTTACATCAAAGATTGGAATAAGTAGTCTTAACGTCGAGTCATTGCAACTGCGAATTTCAGATGCTATATAAAAATTGGTGTGTAGTATTTGAATAATTGGAGGTGTCATCTTATTTTCAGTTAATATTCAAGGTCAATCAAGAATTTATGTATTTCAGTGTAATTATTGCTACTCCGAAAATGATTGATTCGTTTTAAACTCATTTTAGAATTGTTAATGACTTTTGTTCTTAAAATGAAACCTTGAATAGAGTATTGATTTACTCCTCTCCAGGAGTTAGGCGCAAGGCCAGTTTTATTTTACTCCCACAAGTAAGATGTGACCCAAGGTCGGGTCGGGAAAGTGGGGTTTAAAAATTGCCTAGGCAGCCCCGTCGGCATTCCCCGGTAGGGGCGCCTCAAGCAGTAAGCCATAAACTTACTCCTCCCCAAAGAGGGGAAGCAAAGCCTGGGAGGGTGGACCTCCTAGAACTGCAGAGGACAGACCCATAGACCGGCGTAAATCAAGACCCAAAGGCCAAGACAATACCAGTCTATGGGGTGCAGTATCGATCGGAACAGATACTACACTTTGATCTTAGCCAAAAGGCCAAGAACATGTTGAGTAGAGTAGCAAGATGTATGCTTGACTGAACATCGCAGTAAGTGACGTTAACTAATTCTAATTCAGTGTCTCTTTTGGCCAAACTTTCTAGATATTATATTTGTCTTATTTTACACTAGCAGGGCTATTCAGCATCGCTTGAAGGCACAGACAACAAAATAGAAGAAAACTTTTAGTCTGACACACACACACATGTATGCATACACACAGAGAATTACGCCTTTCCTTGATATAATAGATTTTTGTTGTCCATGTAACTGAATTTGAACTGAATAATTAGCATTTACTAAAATCTGTATTGAATTAGAAATGGAGAATTTTCTGTTGCTTATCAAAACAATTTCCAGTTTTATATTTTGCATGATTGAGAAATATTAATTACCATGAAGAGATTCTGTTCTTCTTCTTCCGGATGTCTTTTTGGACCTTCAGCTCAGTTGAAGCAAGCCAGTCCAGAGTTTCATCGTTCAGGTTAATAAAGGCCGGATCGCCATTTGGTAACTGGTATTTGGAGCAACTGGTGCTGACGTGTTCAACGGTCTGCAAGGGGTCTCCACATTCGCATTGGGCACACCATCCATAAGGCCCCACCTCTTCATTGACTCGCCAAAGCATCCTATGTCTGTCCCCAGGCGATTGACTGTTGTCCACTGCTTTCACAGCAGGTGCTGACCAGGAACATCTGTGGGGTCCCTGATATAGGGGTGACGCCTGGATTGTTCTACTGTCTTCCATTGTTCCCACCATCTTGCCTTGACCTAGGAAGCCTTGCTGGTGTTAGCTAGTATTGTGCAAAGCAGTTCCTGGGTTTGCAAGGCGAAGGGGTGGCGGGACTTAAGGCGCTTGTGCTGAGGTCTTTCCTTGACGATCTTGTACAGAAGATGGGATTCACTCGTCTGTGCCTTCTGAGTGAGGGCCAGCATAGCTCCTTCTCGTCTGATATCTGAGATTCAGTTTATGCACAGAAACATTTAAATAAAATTTCAAATTGTCTTCACTTTCAAAACCTCAATGCTTAAAACAAATACCAATAAAAAAGATAAAACTGTTTTAAAAGTGGAAATGTTATGATAAATAATGAAATTGTGATAATTTCTATTCATTTTTTATTCTGATAGTTTTTTGCTTCAATAAATTTGTTGAAATTTCAATCAAAATAATGAATTGTTTATTTTGATATCCGCATGGGAAAGTCTCTACTCTTAATTAAGTTTTCATTTATATAATTAATCTACATTTATAATTACTAATTATGCTGTTCTGTAAATATTATCAGCCAAATGGGAGGCAGAGTCTAAACTCCAGATAGCCATGGGAACAAACAGATGCACCAGAATGTTGTTAGATGTCTTTTATGTTTTAGATAAGACATCTGGTCTAAAATTGAGTCTTTCAAATGATAAATTAATTAGTGGCTGCTAATATTTATATAACAAGTTAATTAGTAATTAAAAATGCATGCAAGGTACAACTACTGTCTAATAATGATAATGATAAAATCTTTTAGTTGACATAGGAGAGGATTTAACATACATGATTTGGTCAAAAGTGTGTGGGGGGTATGTGTTGTTAATTGGGAAAGATTCCTCCAATATTATTATTAAAAACACAACTAATTTGTTCTGTTTTAAAATAAGTACATGTTTATTTTATCAGAACTTTGTTATATATTATTGTTGTTTTGGTTTTGATGTTAAATGTTTCTTTTCATTTTGTTATATTTATTTGTAATGTCCATTTGACAAGGAAACAAAAAACCGGAAGTTGTTCAGACGAATGAATTTTGTTTATGATCTCTCCATTGTGGAAAAGTTAATATGCTGGATCTTATAGCCTTCCTTCATGCCATATTGTCTTTATGGCCTTTTTGTAGAATCCAGTAGAGGCTGCTTATACAGTTAATCAAATTAGCTCGGTGTTTTCATTGTTACTTACACACTTACACATACTATTAAATTGGCTAAGGCAATTTCAGCTGCGGCTTTACTACCAGGCACTTCTGACTTACTTTTACAGACCAGACTAAATAACTGGTGTTGCACTTGTTCCTTACACTACTTAGCTGGAGTGGATCTTTGAAGCAAAGCATTGCCAAAGTTCTACCAATCAGCGTTGTGATCATGAAAATAAGCAGTTTTCCGACTAAACCATTTCCTATTGCATGTCCTCTATAGTCAGATGACTATATTTCTGACACCATATAGAAAGAGTCGGTTAATCTAAAAGATCTAATTCTTTAGATTTTTTAAAAATATATAAATAATAAAATCAAGATTATTTGAGCCATGATTTTATAAGCTAAAAATGATTATGCTTAGAAGTATCAGAATCCGTGTTTGCAACCATCAGGAGCAGTCAACACAACATTACCTACCGAAGTAATTTTTTCTGTTCATACAACAATCATAAAGTCCTGACAATAACAGCAAAACAAACAACAATCACATCTATTGTCCTGACAACAACAACAACAACAACCATATCTGTATCTTCCTTGTCCCACAACAAGACTTTGAACATGATATTTTTTTATTTTCCCTGTATTTTATCAATATATTTTGTTTAATTTTCGTTCAGTGTTCATGTATTTCCCTTGCTACCATATTCTTAATATAACAGATGTCTTTAAATAGTAAGTAGGAATTTCAGTTAAAAGTAAGTGATGAAGTGTATAAAAATAAATAATCTTTCAGAATTTTGTTTTTGCTAATCATGTTTTATATGTGATGATCGATTTATATCTTGCAGTTATTTTTTGGATGGGGGAGGTGAAAAAAATCGCTAAAAGCAAAACGACCTCTATTTTGAGATTTTTGTTGAACTGATTTTTTGTATAACATTAGTATCATAACAAACGTAAGAAAAACAGACAAAACAGCAAAAAAATAAAACGAACTGGTGAGAAACAAATGTATCAAATGTTTTATGATGTTTGCACTTTCTTTATCTTTGTTGAAATAAAAGAGACAACAGTTGATATAACATAAGTGTTTAATTTTATTTTAACATTTTTTTTTAGTTATTTGTTGGAAGCAAACTTCTTTATGCAAACTTGTATGAAAATGGATGTTCCCAGCCGAAAAGAAATTATTAAGCAACACCTGATGTTCTCACATAATTTGTTTTAATCGAACTTCTTTCGTAGATTGGTTATGTCTGTGTGCAACATACACGATTGAAATTTATCAGCGAAAGCTTGGGTAATGAAAGATAAAAAAAAAAGGACATATATCTTGATCAAATTTAGCGAACGTATACAGCTGCCACCCAAAGAAACTGCATAAAAGTTTTACGCAGACATTTTCGCTTATTGTTAATCGTTTAAAATTAGTTTCTTCATTATATTTTTGTATAATCGTGTAATTTAGTGTTTCATCTATAATAATCAAAATAAAAAAAATTATATTTTAAATTTTAGATTATTTAATTTTTTTCCTACAAGATCCAGTCAGTGCATTTTATAAAACACTAGCTGATCCATGTCTCATTGTTGTCCGGGAAAGTAGATTAACTTCAGACATTCCATGCTCTAACCTTAAACTATTGAATTATTTGCTGCTTATGTTGGTCTGGTGAGAATATAGAACCTGTGGTGTTAATGTACAACAGCAACCAGAAAAGTAAAAAAACAAACATTCGACTGTGAGTGTTTTAGGTGCAGGCTTTGTGCTTAATCTATAATGTAAATACGCATTTTCTTATTGGAAACTGTAATTTAGGATGTCAAAACCATAAAAATATTACTGTATATTTCCATCAGTCTCACATGTATCATATTTTCCCATGTATCATATTTTCCCATGTATCATATTTTCCCATGTTTATTTTTATTACCGTCCTATAGCAGATTTTAGATTTTAATTTCGAAGTCATATGAACTTAATAAACGGGATATAATGTAATTGTTAGGAAATAATTTAACCGCTGGAAAAAGTAAATCACATTTTTTTAACACAAAACTGGCTGAAGTGTAGTATTTAAAATATTAAGATATTAAGGAAAACACCTCAGTGTGACAGATTGAACGACGGATAAAAAAGCTATTATTGTAGATGAGAACCCTCTCCCCCCCAAAAAAAATAGATTCTACTGCGATTACGTGTGAAAACCCTGAAAAAATTGGTGTAAAAAAAATTTGTTTTAGAAAATAAAAATAACAAGCCATGCGTGCGTGGTCCCCCTCTGTATGGGACTCATTGTGGCGAGTGTAAAATGCAATAAATTTGGGCAATTTGGGGCATTTTTTACCCCCCCCCCCCCGCCCCTGGGGGTGCAAACCAGAATTTTTCTGAGGTCAAGGATGCTCATTTTATATCCAAAACAATTGTCTCTACCTTTTGGCTAAGTTTCAGAAAAATTGAATGGATGGATCAAACGTTATGGGAGAAAAGGGTAATTTTTTGCCATTTTGGGGGCTTTTGATCCCTTGGAGGCGCGAACCAGATTCTTTCCAAATTCAGCAATACTTATTTTCTATTAGGAACAATTGCCTCCACATTTTGGCTAAGTTTCAGAAAATTGAATGGATGGATGAAAAGTTATGGGGCAAAAAATGTCATTTTCGGCCATTTCGGGGCCTTTTGACCCCCCTGGGGCCATAACCAGATTTTTTTTCAAAAATCGGAGAATGTCACTTTCTAACCTGACCAAAGTTACAACTTCATGCAAAATTTCAGAGATTCAATGGATGGTTGCTGAGAAAAATCCGGACAGACGGACATGTCTCAAAACATAAGTCCCCCGATTTTATAAATTGGGGGACCAATAAACGTCTGTGGGGCAAGAGTAAAACAATGCTTAGAAATAGCAAAGGCCATAACTCCTCTTCCTCCCCCTCAATGAAAAATGTAAGTCCCCCCCCCCGGTCTGGAGTTTGAGGGGGTAGTGAGCACAAACCTTGCCTGTGTATGTGTGTATATATATGCATACACACACCCACATATGCATGTGCACACACATGCATACTATTTGTAACTCAACGAGCATCATAATATTAACAGATTTCTCATTTCCCTTCAGCAAGTGGAAATTTGCTCCAATTTACTTTAATTTTATACTTGATAGAGTAAATCCATCTACAATTAATGCCAATTTCTGATCTACTTTAAAAAAAAAAATAGGTTCATCTTTCAACTTAATAATTGCAAGAAACAAAAGTGTTTGAATTAGATTCAAATTAGTAATGAATTACAAGTTTATGAATGTGTATCGTTAAATCTTTTCCATTCTACCACATGTTTAACGTTTTCGTTTTTAAGTTTACAAGAGAAAGCGAATTCTTATATAAGAACTTATTGAGGACGAACTTATGATTGTAATCTCTATTTTAAAGGTATCACTAGTGCAACTGATATATAGTTAGTAATAATGCTATGTTCTCTCTCCTTTTATATGTTTGTTTTGTATCATTTACAAGAGTGGTAACGATATTATTAAAGATGATTTTGAATTTCATAAAATGCTAAGAATATTAATAAATTATTACATTTGATTTGCTGGATTATAATGAATAAATTGTAATATTAATAATAATTCGTAATATCTATGTTTACCCCCCCCCCCCGATATATTTAGTTTTCAAAACTATATATATATATATATATAGGAAAAAAAATGAAAGAAAAAATGAATGAAACATTCATTATAACAATATTTTAGCCTAACAATTAGAAATAACTAATTTATAAGCGACGTAAACAACAAATTAACTGAATTACCTCCCTTTCATTGTTGTCTTAGCGTTACACTAAGCATTAATGAACAGATAATAGTAGTAGGCCTTCGTCGGTCGTGTCCGACCATGAATGGCACTTGCAGATCTTGTTGGCTAGTTCCAGTCTTTAGAATCCCGTCAGTGGTGTCAATATCCCAAGGGGCATACTGGCTCGATCAGGGCATTTCTTGCTGTGGCTGAGAAGGCCTATGTGGGCCTTGCAGTCTCTGCCACAGTTGTCACATATGAAGTGGGAGGGTTGATGAGGAAGCTCACTTGCTTTTGCCCTTTCTTTCCTCCTTGCACGCTTTTCAGCAGCTTTTATTTTCCACTTTGCCTCCCCGATGTCAAGCTGTCGTTTGAGGGTTTTTTTCCATTTATCCCTGTCAGAGGCAAGGCTTTCCCAAGATGATGGATCGATGTCAATGGCCTTCATGTCTCTCTTGCAGACATCCCTGTATCTTAGAAGAGGGCGACCATGGTCTCTCTCTCCTTCTTTTAACTCTCCATAAAGGAGATTTTTGGGAATTCTGCCATCAGCCATTCTGTGAACGTGGCCAAGCCATCTCAGTCGGCGTTGCCTCAGTAGTGTGTACATGGATTTCATACCAGCTATTTCAAGCACCTCAATGTTTGTCTTTTTGTCTTCCCATCTGATACCTAGGATGAAACGCAGGCTTCTAAGATGAAATATCTGCAACGTTTCCTCTTGTTTAGCATAGGGTGTCCATGTCTCACTGCCATACAGCAGGACGCTTATAATGCAAGCATTGTACACTGACATTTTTGTGCTGGCTTTGAGTAAGGAGTTTTCCCAGACACGACCCTTTAGCTTAGACAAGGTACCTGCTGCTTTACCAATCCTTTTGTTGATTTCCGTATCCAACGAGAGAGAATCCGAGATGTTTGAGCCAAGATATGGGAAGTCTTCAACAACACCTAGCTCAAAGTTGTCAATTTTGATAGAGGGCTTGCCTGTTGAGCCCAGGGACAGTATTTTGGTCTTTGGAAGGCTAATGGTCAGGCCGAAATCTTTACAGGCAATAGAGAGGCGGTTCATAAGTAATTGAAGCTCCCCCTCAGTGTGAGTAGCAATGCCTGCATCATCAGCATATAGCATGTCCCTCATCGTTGCTTGTCTTACCTTGGTCTTTGCTCTGAGTCTGGAAAGGTTAAAGAGGCACCCATCAGATCTTGTCCTAAGAAGGATGCCTTCATTCACATCACCAAAAGCATGCTTCAAAAGCATTGAGAAAAAGATCCCAAAGAGGGTTGGGGCCAGAACACAGCCCTGTTTCACTCCATTACAAATGTCGAATGGTTCAGACAGGTTCCCATCAAATTGTACTGTTCCTTTCATATTCTGGTGGAATGATCTGATGAGACTCAGAAGCTTTGGAGGACAGCCAATTTTAGAAAGTGCCAAGTACAACCCTCTGCGACTGACAGTGTCAAATGCTTTTGTGAGATCCACAAAAGCAATCTGTAACGGCATATTTTGTTCCCTGCATTTCTCCTGAAGTTGTCTCAATGAAAATATCATGTCTACTGTTGATCTCCCTGCCCTGAAGCCACACTGGGACTCAGGATACACACGCTCAGCAAGCGCCTGTACCCTTACAAGTAGTACCCTTGCATAAACCTTGCCCACAATACTTAGTAGAGATATGCCCCTGTAATTGTTGCAGTCACTCCGATCTCCTTTGTTCTTATAGAGAGTAATGATTTTGGTGTCTCTCATGTCCTGTGGTACTTCACCTTCTGCCCAGCAACAGCAAAGAATATCATATATGGGTTTCAGGAGGACTGTCTTACACTGCTTGATGAGATCTGGAGGAATCTCGTCATTACCTGGGGCTTTGCCAGGGGCAATCTGATCTATAGCTTTGTTTAGCTCAGAGATGGTTGGCATTTCATCGAGCTCATGCAGGACACTGAGTTGTTCCATTGTAGCAAGTGCAGACTCAGAGACCTCACTTGTCCTTGCATAAAGGTCAGCGTAGTGCTCCTTCCAGCGATCCATCTGCCTCCCCTTGTCAGTAATAATTTCTCCGGAGGAGGATTTCAAGGGGGCACACTTGCTCTGAGTGGGGCCCGTAGCAACCCTTATGCCTTCATACATGGTCCTGATGTTGCCTGTGGCAGATGCATTTTCAATGCGATGGCTAAGCTCCACCCAGTATTCATTGGCACAACGCCTGGCCATCTGTTTGGCCTCTTTTCTGGCTTGCCTGAGCTTGCACAGATTTTGATTGCTAGAGAGCCTGTTGTACTCGCACTGCATCTGCCTCTTTCTGTTGATATAAGGACTGAGTTCCTTGGACTTCGCCTCAAACCAGTCAGTTGACTTAGCTTTTTTCCTTCCAAAGGTGGCCAGAGCACAGTTGTGCATTGCTCCCTTCAGAGACTGCCATCGCGTGTCAGCCGATTCAGACTTGATTGTGGAATATTCCTTCTCAAATAGGTCCGCAAACTGCGATACAAGCGCAGGATCCTGCATGTTTGCAGTATTCAGACGGGGCTTTCCCTTAGCCTTAGAAAAGAGCATCTTTTTTTTAGGTGAGAGCCTAATTTTGCAGCAGACAAGCGAGTGGTCAGTATCGCAGTCAGCGCTGTGGTAGGATCTGACAACTCTGACAGAGTTGAGATTTGCGCGACGGATGAGCACAAGATCAAGTTGGTGCCAATGCTTACTTCGTGGGTGCCTCCAAGAGACCTTGTGCTGTGGCTTTGTGTCAAAGAATGAATTGGCAACACACAGTTCGAAGCGCGTGCATAGTTCAAGCAATCTCTGCCCATTTTCATTTATTTTTCCAGTATTGAATTTACCCAGACAGGCAGGCCAAGCTTCGTGGTCACCGCCAACCCGAGCATTGAAATCGCCGAGCAAAATTACTTGGTCCTTGGGAGGGAGCTTAAGAAGGGTAGCACAGAGACTCCCATAGAACACATCTTTAACATCAGGGGTGTCCATTAGAGTTGGGGCATAGACACTGATGAGTGTGACAGGGCAAGTGGTGGTGTTGAGTCTCATTGTGAGGATACGTTCAGATCCGTCTATAGGAGGTTCTACCATTTTTAATATGCTATTCCTCACAGCAAAGCCAACACCATGCTCCCTCCTCTCACTTTTTGGCTTACCATGCCAGAAGAATGTGTAATCTTTTTCGCGCAGGCTAGCAGCCTCAGCAAGGCGCGTCTCTTGCAGTGCAGCAATGTCTACGTCTAGTCTATGAAGTTCGTTGTTGATAACTGCAGTTTTCCTCAAATCATTTATGCTTATCAAGTCGTCTGAGATGCCAGTAAGCATAGTCCTGACATTCCAGGTTCCCAGTTTAAGAGCTGGACTCTTTGATATAGATTTTGTATTAGCGCCTGGTGTAGTCGATTCATCTAATTTTTCGGCTTTTGGCCTAGCCCCACACACCCAGATGAAGCAGGTTAGACGGGCACGAGAAAGCACCTTATTAGCTGGGGGCTGCCCAGCTTGAGGAATGGGCGGTAGCTTTCTAATGGGGCACGAAGACCCCTCCCACCGTCGAAAAGAGGCCCCTGGCGCTCCTCATTACGGCCATTAGTCAGAGCTTATAACCGGTAAACTGCCTCTCATCCGTGTTGTGCTCCACCGAGGTAAAATCGATGGACTGGAGTGTCCTCTCCAGTAAAAAAAAAAAAAAAAAAAAAAAAAAAAAAGAATGATATATTTCTAATTAGCTTATAACTGATAAACTGCTTTTCATCCGTGTTATGCTCCACCGAGGTGAAGTTAATGGACTGGAGTGTCCTTCCCCTCCAGTGCAAGTGCTGCCAGGGCAAAAAAA
Organism: Sepiola atlantica; assembly: GCA_963556195.1. Lineage (NCBI taxonomy): Eukaryota > Metazoa > Mollusca > Cephalopoda > Sepiida > Sepiolidae > Sepiola > Sepiola atlantica. Next base: position 117,890,933 of record OY744516.1, on the reverse strand, counting down.
AAAAAAAAAAAAAAAAAAAAAAAAAAAAAAATTTTATATATATATATATACATATATATAAATATAGGAATGCAGATGCTGCCCAGTTATCAGCATTCCCCTCTATTTCCCGGTGATTACACAAGCGAGGCATACGGAATGACATCAGCTCGTCACACAGGGACGCAGGTTTTTTATAGAGTTGATCTCTCTAGGCATTGCCTTTATAAGGCTGGTAACCCCGGCCATTGTCCCTCAAAGTGGATCATCTGCCCAGCATTGTGAGTTGGGACCATAGCTAACAGAAATGCATCAGCTGCTCCTCAACCTTAAAGTCACATGCTCCCATGACTTTACCTTTAGTCCTTGGACAGCAATGAACCTTCCCCCTAAAGGCATAGGGAATTTTGTACCCCACTACGTGGGCATTCATGTAGTTTGTCAGGTCAGCCGAAACCTGGTACCATACATGAGCTAGATATGCAGTGTGGACCAGAGGCTGCTGACCAGATACCAAAGTATCAGCGGCTGTCTTTCACCAAAGGTGCTACCACTCCTCCATATCCAACACAAAATATTCACCGTGTCCCTGGCAGGGTGGCTTCCGGGTACTATGCCTTGTCAAAGGGCAACCCGCGATTTTGTCCGGCACTGTTTATTGGATATTCGCAGCTAACCTTTATATTTAAAGGCCGTTCCCCTATCCGCAACCCGAGGAGCCGGTGGATGGGAGTTTTTCTTCACCACACCACAGATAATATTGAATTAATTAATGACATATACATATTTAAAAATAGAATAAAATAAATAAATAAACTAAATATTAATATACACAATAATTTAAAACGAACAGAGAATGCAATGTTTAATGGCAGTATTAACCGACATATTAATTTAAACGAATAGACTTGGTTAAAAAAAAAAAAAAATTTAGATTAGAATTTAAAATTTAACGACGAAAAAAAAAAAGGAAAGATTCTAAAAAGTAAAAACAAACAAACAAAAAAAGTTTAATAAAGTAAATAGATGAATAAATTAGATAAAATGTAGATAAATAAAATATTAATAATAAAATAAATTAATAATAATTAAAAAAAAAAAGTTTATTTTATTTTTGAATCTGGTTTGGTATTTAAAATTTAACCGGTATTTTCTGCGATACTAAATCTTACGGCTTCCTTCATATGCACGCTTGAACTTGAGTTGAACACAGTTCTGAAGAAGGGGAGAGTTCCCGAAATATTAAAATTAAAAAAAAAAAAATATCATACGTAATTTCAACCAGACCATCTTGATACAGGTATTACATAACATTATAACATTGTGTAGATAGACAGATATATGTGTGTTTGTGAAAGAAAAAAAAAAAATAAATAAATAAATATATATATATGTGTATGTACACATTGTATTAAGGTTGAAACTAATTCATTTGTTCCACCATTATATGTCTTATTTGCTCCAACTTGTATCTATCCGTCACACCTCTGCATTGTATTGCCTTCTAAATATCACATTTCTATATATATATATATTTCTTGAAAATTTGGAAATGTAAATAAATGTGAACATCATTCTCACTAGACAGACACTTAATAAAGAAAGAGAATAGTTTTACACATAAGTGCCGCATACGTACATTATTTCCAATAAAAAAAAAGTTTATACATAAAAAAATAAAATTTTCTTATATTCATTGCATCACTTACGTTCAACTCAATTACATTCTCAATATTTTACATATCTGTTGATTCAATATGTAAATTTAAAAGAATCACCAAAGATTGGCAATTGAAGTGGAAAGCAAAAAAATGTATTGTAAAAAAAAGAAGGTAATATTCTAAAATGTCCTTTTAAAGTCGATGCACATTTGATAATAGTATGTTTGCTATGATAGCAAAAACAGCATGAGTTCTAAGAAAAATTGAAGTCACTTTCTGAGAAGTGGCTATTTCAAGTGTTCAGCAATCGCAATGTACAAGATTAATTATACAAAATATTGGAAACAAAACAAATATATAAAAGATCTGGATTGAAACAACAATTTAAAGGAAAGTTCTATTTTCTATTTTATATATATATATATATATATATATATATATGGGTTTGTGTACCTAACTTTGTCTTGGTGTCAAATATGAGTATATCATAATTTATAACTTCATTGATTTATGGTTTATTCCGCCAATGTAGACAATACTGAGACTTACATAAATCATCTGGGTGACATACAAATTAAGTATAGAGTGCAACACTTAATACTTGTAATTCTTCATTTTTGCAAAATAATGGCATTTTTTGCCCAATTAAAGACATGCAAATCCACTGAGGAAACATCAGTTTTTTTTCTGGCCTCACTAGTACTTGATCCGTACAAATAACAATTAATCCTACCTTTTGGTGTACTTTGAGCAAAATCTAATGAAGGGAATTTTAGATATTTGCAATGAACAGTCATCATTGCCTAATTTGGAGCAAATTAGGACCCCCCCCCCCCCCCCCGAAGACAAACGAGTGTTTCCCGGTAAATATGAATGATGGCGTTATCTTCACTGTAAAATGTTACTCTTAGTGATTTTACTGGAGACCTTCTGACTACTTACCTATAGATTTCTAAATTTGACAAACAACCTTCCTCTTGTATAGTATACAAATGAAAGCAAAAAGTTTATTTAATGTCATACATTTTGCGATATATTGCTGTCTGTTTCAGACTTTAATATTTGTTGCATAGAATATATCAGCATATTGTAATTATTTTTTTTTAAACATTCCATTGTTTATTATTATTTTCTCTCAATGAAATTATATTTTACTTTTCATTTTCCTGCAAATTCTATTTCTACAATAATAATAATAATAATAATAATAGCATAAATACAATAGATCATGTATTAATATCAACTATGTACAAAAACTATATAAAACGAAGTAAAACAGGCACATTTAAATCGCCTTCTCCAAATATAGGCATAAATGAAGATCGAAAATGTAATATATATTTTTTTTTAAGTCTTTGGTATTTATTTATTTTGCAGACTGACCCCCCCTCACATTATGCTTTCCCAAAAAATAAATATTACTGAAAATGTTTTAATATGGTTTTAAATGTGTTAGCTTTTATTCTATGAATAAAACTCAAATCAAATTTTATTTGGTGTGCATTTTTTTCACAAATATACAAACTTCTATCCATTAGCTTTTTCACTACATCAATCATTCAAACAGTTGCTGGACTTCTATTTCGAAAATGCACTCAATAATTAATTCATAATATTGAACAATTTTTCACAATATTATAATTTAACTATTATTAAATATGCATTTTAAAATCATGAATAAATATTTCTATTTATTATTTTAAATACGAATTTTTGTTGGTGCTAAAAGAACTGAAAAATGCTGCCTGTATTATTCAAAGTGTAAAGGTTTTAGTAAACATAAAAAAATGTTAAAATAATTGCCCCAAAAAATGTTGCCTAAGCTTTAAGTTTAATTCAACCTTTTTTTTTATAAAGGAAAACTATTGAATAACTGAAGGGAAACTTGTTAAACGTTTTTGCTTCATCTTATTGTATTATCTGTCGTTTATACGATTAACCAAAAGTGAAAATATGAAATGGGTTTAAAGAACATTGGGTAATTCATTTTCATTTAATTATATATAAGTTTAAAAATAGCAATAAAAACAATTATTTAAATGTCTAGGCCTATTTTTCATAAATAATTGACCTGTCTCCTTCAAAGGAGGCGAGGAGATAGGTCACGGTTGAATACGCTGCAACCAAAATCATGTTTTTCATCCTCTGCTTGTTCACGTCAACAACCACGCCGAAGTCTGGACACTTTCTGACAACTCAAAATTAATATTCTGTATTAATATTTCGACATTGCTTTCTTCATCCTGAGAAAGTCTTTCAATAAAGACGAAATGTTGATGAATACATAAATCACATAGTTTTTCGCTTTCCTTTTTTCATTTTACAGTATGTCGAATCATTTTATCCCCACTTTTTTATTCATATATATATATATAACCCCAAATTCCATATATTGCAGTTATCTACATATTCTTTGTGCATCGACAAATATGTGTAGAATCGACCTAGAAGAAGCTAAGAAAAAACAATAAAATAAAAAAATTTCTGTAACTCACTGTTTTGATAATTATTAGGCACTCTCTCACCATTTATTGAGATTGAACATTTTCGGTGACCTTTCATCTTTATCAGTCAATGATGAAATGAGCGCCGATGTAAGCTCTTTTCTATTTTGGTTTATTTTCCAATTGTAATTATTGATTCCAGTAGAAACGCATATGTTAGTTTAAGATGCATACATTTGTTCAAAACGCAACCATTTGCTTAAAACTTGAGTTTCAACCGTTTAACGGATTTGAAGTGTGTTTGTTGGCAATTAAAAAAATATGTAATAATGTAGTATTCCTATGTCTGAATTAAGAGTGTGTATGTGTATGTAGACTTTGTGTATCCATTTAGTTTCGTTTTTTTTCTGTGTTGTTGTGTGGAACAAAAGTCTGTAATAGAATTGATTTTATGTTGTGTATGTGTTTATTTTAGGGTTTGGTAGGTTGTAGTGTTGTCCCTGATTGTATTTTTATGGTTGTTAAATTTTAGATGAGACCAAGTGCCTGTCTCCCCAACATATCGCTCCTTTATAGTAGTTGGTGCAAAAATGTAGTAGATGAAGTTGGGGCAATAACAAGTGAGGTTAAAGGGTTCGATTGTTAATTGTTAGTTTGATGGAGCGATTGAAGAATCCGTGATCAGATATTTTTGTGTCACATGTATAGTTGTCTAAGTAGTTAACGGATTGTGGTTTACTGTTGTTTTATGTGAGGAGTAACGATAAATTTGATATTTGTCTACTTATATTGATGGCCGGTGTGTTAAACAGGGAGCTAATTTCAGTGTCTATTTTAAGGTGCATGAAATCTTTCACTAGTGAGTGAGCGAGTGGTGTTTGTTTTAGTTGAAATCGAAATAATTGTGATTATGCTGTTGTTTTTTGGGTTTTTTTTGTATATCACGAGTTTTTGATCTGCCATAAGTGTTCTAAGGCTTTCTGTACAACTAGTTTAATGAATTCGATAGGATCGTTATAAAGAAACTGTCTGATGAGTAGACATATATTAGTGTACTATTAAGTGGCGCGAGAGCAAATGCGTTTCATGTGCACACAAGAGCTGTATATGACTGACTTCTTAAGATTATTGAGATAATTGCTATGAAAATTTAGATATCCATTGCTATCAGTAGGTTTGATATATAAATATGTCATGATGCAATCATTGCTGACTCGCACTATCATACGAGGAAAGATACGAGACTACTCAAGTGTGACTTTAATATTATCGTAACAACCATTTATTATGTGTCGAAATTTATTATGCTTGTTAACTATGCGTTTATATGAACAAAATATAGTCAATAAATCTGGAACTGTCCACGGTTTTAAAGGTTAGTTGTGGAGTCATTTTCTGAATGCGTTAGAATATGTTGCCATAAATAGAATCTGTTCTCGTTTCAATAGCATTTCCTCTGAGTTGTAAGAAATGTCGGCTTAGAACTCAAAGTTGTTGCATGTAAAAATGAAACTGTGATTTAAATCTGAACTGTCCTGATAATGATACAAATATCTTAGAAAGCCAGTGATAGTAAAATGCCATTTTTGTAATGATTACCTGTGTTGAAATGGCTTTTCTGTCTGCTCTTGTCTTCTATTTTTTGTCTTAATGAATATTGAAAAATTGCAGGTGAATGAAAGTTGATCAATACATTCTGAGAAATAGACGTCCTCTAAATCATTCTATTTCTTCGCATTTATGATTAGGAATAAAAATGTTTTCTTTTTACAAGTAAATCACTCTTTTATCACGCGGAGCTCCTACGTCATTAGTGACCCAACTCACTCGGGTGTTTTGATATGTGGCCAAATGCTACCCTTCTGCTCATACTGCTAAGTACCAATGACAACTTTTCCACACTATGTAAACATTTTTTAACTGATTGGATTTGGTTTTGTTTTATATTATGATTAATTTTAATATTCAGATTCCGTTTTAAAGAAAAAAATTTCTGAAGACTTACAAAAGGGTTAAAATATTTCTGAATTTACTTTTGCTTCTTGCAAATTTTCAGACAAATTAGAGACATAAATTGATTTTTCCTCCAAGATGTTAGAATATTCATAGAATTTCAATAAAAAACAAAAACAGGGACAGATATTTGCATTTTTTTACTTCGACTATTAAAGATTAATTTAAAAAACAAACAGAAAACTTCAAACCTTTTTTTATTTGGATGTTCAACTTGTTCTGTTTACTGATAATAAATCAGAAAAATGAGATATTTGGAGAAAAAAGAATAGAAAAGCTTTGAATTTATTCATTTTCATCCAAGTCGATCGACAAACACAAGAATTTGTGTCGCCATTAAACAGAGTATTTAAAAGCTTTGTCTCTGTTTAAGCATCTCTCCATAAAATGTCTGCATTTCATTTGAGATACAGACATTTTATTTGCATTTGAAATTCTATTTTATTCGTGTTATACTTTTGACATGGGTTCGGGTTGATCTCACCACTTCTGCATCAACCATGTTTCTATATAAATAAAAGGAGAGATGTTTGTCAGTCTGTGTTAATCAATGATCCTGATGAAAGATTCTTGAATGAATAGGACATTAGTAAGGACTATGATGCCAGTGATGGCCACTATGTTAGACAACATCCACAACGTAGAGCATGAAATGGTTACTATGGAATCGGATGAGTCGAGTTAAAACCCAATTGGGTTTATTGATTTCACTGTAATGCCATTTAGGAAATGTATGAACCTCCTGTCAGCTTTTGTTATTTATAATCAAAACAAATGTTTTTGGGTTGCCTGCACCCCCAAATATGAAACATGACCTTTTAAATAAAATCCTATGTTTAATTAAATTTATCGATATTTTATTGCCCTTTTAAAAATGTGCTGACATCAAATTTTTATTTATTAATTACTGTATAATAATTAATATTTGACTAGCAAACTCGCATAGAAAGAGGAGCTGATTTTTTAAATTTTTTTAATTGGTATTAGAACTAATAAGCTTAATTTTTATTTCTCATGTATATTTAGAGAATGTGGTATTAATTTTACGTTATAGCTCTATCTGAAAGGATATCGAGTCTTTGTTTGTCCAAGATCTGCATCCTTAATTCGGTTCTATTCAAATTGAAAGGTTAGTTTTCTTGTTATTTTTCTATAAGCACTTGGATTTCATTCACTGTTGTAAGCTGATGCTGATATCATAATCATATCTTAATGGATAAAATAGCATCAAAATAGGTTTCTATCTCAGCTAGAAGTATTAGCCTGTCTAACTCACTGAATAGCTGTGAAATTCGACCTGTTGGAATAAAAAAAAATCGCTACAGCTTCACCCGCAGTGGCGAAAAATCTGTAATATATAATTATTTATAAAAATGCAGTGGCTAATAGGGGTTGTACTGACGGTCCACGAGAACTGGGAGGGGAAGACTAGATATGGGAGCATGAATGCAAGAATAATGGTTCAAATAAGACATTTATAAATAGTAAAAATTAAGGGTAAAATAAATATGAAATCAAATAACAAACCGAAAATTTTATTCGTTAATGAAAGTTAAGAATTGATTTGTTGGTGACGTCTGTTACGATGTGTTTTTAAAAAGTATGATATAGACATTAAAACTAAATAACTTTACAATTCATGAATGTGTTTGTAAATAGAAAGTGAAATTCTAGTGAAAATCTGTTGATTTGTTGTTTTTTTGCAATGTTAAAAAAGGAAGGAATGATTGGCTAGTCGGTCACAGTATGAAATTAGCACTAATAATTGCTCTGATGCAACCCCTTTGAAAAGAAGTAGCACAAAAAAGGATTGGCTAGTCGGTCACAGTATGAAATTAGCACTAATAATTGCTCTGATGCAACCCCTTTGAAAAGAAGTAGTACAAAAAAAGGATTGGCTAGTCGGTCACTGTATGAAATTAGCACTAATAATTGCTCTGATGCAACCCCTTTGAAAAGAAGTAGCACAAAAAAGGATTGGCTAGTCGGTCACAGTATGAAATTAGCACTAATAATTGCTCTGATGCAACCCCTTTGAAAAGAAGTAGCACAAAAAAGGATTGGCTAGTCGGTCACAGTATGAAATTAGCACTAATAATTGCTCTGATGCAACCCCTTTGAAAAGAAGTAGCACAAAAAAGGATTGGCTAGTCGGTCACAGTATGAAATTAGCACTAATAATTGCTCTGATGCAACCCCTTTGAAAAGAAGTAGTACAAAAAAAGGATTGGCTAGTCGGTCACAGTATGAAATTAGCACTAATAATTGCTCTGATGCAACCCCTTTGAAAAGAAGTAGCACAAAAAAGGATTGGCTAGTCGGTCACAGTATGAAATTAGCACTAATAATTGCTCTGATGCAACCCCTTTGAAAAGAAGTAGCACAAAAAAGGATTGGCTAGTCGGTCACAGTATGAAATTAGCACTAATAATTGCTCTGATGCAACCCCTTTGAAAAGAAGTAGTACAAAAAAAGGATTGGCTAGTCGGTCACTGTATGAAATTAGCACTAATAATTGCTCTGATGCAACCCCTTTGAAAAGAAGTAGCACAAAAAAGGATTGGCTAGTCGGTCACAGTATGAAATTAGCACTAATAATTGCTCTGATGCAACCCCTTTGAAAAGAAGTAGCACAAAAAAGGATTGGCTAGTCGGTCACAGTATGAAATTAGCACTAATAATTGCTCTGATGCAACCCCTTTGAAAAGAAGTAGTACAAAAAAAGGATTGGCTAGTCGGTCACTGTATGAAATTAGCACTAATAATTGCTCTGATGCAACCCCTTTGAAAAGAAGTAGTACAAAAAAAGCAAGTAGCATTATTTATTTATTTTTTTTATTAATCTCTTTTAGGTTGACTTTATTTGTTTGCAAGAATGAAAGTATTCATGTAAATGAAAAATGTTCGCTTGAGCAAACACAGTAGAAGAGCAGGTTCAGAAAACTGACTTATTTCGTTATCGTCTGTCTTAAAAATAAATGATATTATATTTATTAAAAGTCAATAATGATGAAAATATATGAATGTTTCTGTAACTCCTTTGAAGTCTATATAGTTTTATGCAGATCGACAACAGCGCATACGAAATTTGTCTCTTGCCAAATAAAATGTCTATCGGATTAAACATCGAAATTGTTAAAACAATCGAAAGTAAAACATTTTTAGTAAAGAACACAGTCGAAAAGAGACCATATCTTTATATCGAAACAGATTTAATTAGAAGAATGAAGAAGGAAAGTATTCTGCTGTCTAACCTTGAGAATCTGACTTGGTTAATTTCATATATATATATATATATATATATATATATATATTCATCCACATATAGACTGTTTTGCTGTATCACAGCTCTTCAGTGCGGTTAGACCAGCTAGTGCCTCAAGCCGGGATTGTATATATATATATATATATATATAGTCATCCACAGATAGCAGTTTCGTTGTTTCAGGACTCATCAAAGTGGCTAGACGTAGCTAGTGTATGAACCCCTGAGATTTAAAATCTTCGCACAAGATGACTTCCGACTGTTACCAGTGGTGTCGGATGTCTTATCATTTGAGCTAATAAACTCACTACTTTGATTGGAGGAAATTATATCACTTAAATGAATTTTTTGCATTTGTTTACAAATTTATGATACTGATAACCTAGAAAATTTAATTGATTTTACTGAAGAGTATTGCATTACAGACGGCTACTGCATTGTTTCATGATTCATCAGTGTGGCTAAACGTAGCAAACATGTGTGTGTGTATATATATATATATATATATATATATGCAATATTTTCTCACCTTGAAGTTTCGAAAGTAAACTTAAACTTTTTAAACTGTTGTCTTTCTTTTCCTTTTCCTTTTATCTGTCCTTTTTCTGATTTTTCTCTTTGTCTCATGTTAATATCATTTTTTGTAAAAATGTCTATTAAATAGATTTTGTGTTTTCTACTAAAAATTTCTTTTTATCATTAACAATAACCGGATGATTCAATTTTTATGTTTGGCTTAATGTTATCAGCTTTTCATTCATGAAAAACTGACAAGTCCAAAGTGATACCTTGTTTGAGGAGGTGAACAAAAGAAAATAGCACACACACACACGCACATATATATATATATATATATCTTTCTTCTGTATCTCTTATTGAAGTTATTAAACCGATCACCAATATTGGCACCCATGAAATTAAAATACTTCATGTAGAAGATCTCCGGAGAAAAACAATTCAAGTGAAACTACCTTAGTCTACAGACATTTCTCTTGTGACTTCTATAGATCAGCGGGTGACGAAGCAATAATAATCATATCAAAAACAAACAATAGAAGAAAATAGAATATATAAAAATTAAAAATTTACCCTGACATTGACAACCTTCAGATCAATTTGAAAAACAGAAATTTAATTTGATTAGATTCATGTCTGTTGAATTGTCAAAGCGCGAATAGCTTGAATAATTCTATGAATAATGAATTTAATGCTTCGAAAGGACATTTGTTATTCATTTCTATTTTACAGTAATAATAAGGAAAAAGGAATTGTCTGTGAAGACTATTAGTGTTATAATCAAACATATGACCTTCAAAGGAATTCAAGGTCATCAGAAAAGACATGTTCAATATCTTGAAGGTGATTGTGACTGTTAAGAAATTCAATGAATGTTGAGGAAAGAAGCAAATTGATTAAAGAAATCTTGGAAGGTTGGCACATGAAACCTTATGAAGAAACGCCATAGAAAATGTGCTGAGGATTGACCTGGAATAACCTGGAGTCATAGTTTCTAACACAGATCCGAAAATTCTCACTAAAGTACGAATAGTTTTATAGAGCTATAGACAAAGGACAAGAAAAACCCAGTTGTGAGTTTGGGAAGAGACCATGTGAATAGTAATAACCGATTTCACATGAAATCAACAAAGGGTCAAACCATGTCAGACACAAATCTTTTCTCAACTTAAGCACAATTATTGATCATTATGTAACAAATTGAAGAGCGGCATGTTCTTTACAATTTCATTTGAAAGGCACCAGAAGGTATTTCTTCCTAACTTTTAGGTTGTGCTATTTTTGTGTTGTGAGTTTTACATAGAATAAGTATTTGAGTAAGTCTCTATCATCCCAGGCAAATATTTTCTCAATAATTATTTTTAATGTTTTTATTTTTACTTTATTTGTATAAATAATTATCTGAACAAATAAATCAAAAATAGTTATCTATACAAATAAATCAAAAATAGTTATCTATACAAATAAATCAAAAATAGTTATCTATACAAATAAATCAAAAATAGTTATCTATACAAATAAATCAAAAATAGTTATCTATACAAATGAAATAAAAATAATTATCTATACAAATGAAATAAAAACAGTTATCTATACAAATGAAATGAAAATAGTTATCTATACAAATGAAATAAAAATAGTTATCTATACAAATGAAATAAAAATAGTTATCTATACAAATGAAATGAAAATAATTATTTGGGAAAATAAATTAAAAATAACATTTTTGACTATATATGTAAACATTAAGGTTATAAACAAAATAACATTGTTACACTTAATCATTAAATACTTTATTTTTTATATTGGTTTGAAACAAATTTTATCATCAAAGATACTGATTACCTATTTAGCAGGTGTACTGATGCAACATCATACTAATACCTATTTCCACTTGCCAACATACTCATTGCAGATGTGAAACAAGTTGCAGTTTGACACATTTTCGTTGAATATTATATTAAATAGACATTTTGTTGGAATGTGTCATATTTGAAACAAAAAGAATTTAAGGGTTAAGTTATTCTTTTTTAATTTTTTTTTTATTGAAGTCTTCAATTCATTGGAATTATGAACTCAGAAATGAGGAAGGATAGCTGAGCTAAATTCATGACCATGTGTTTGAAAATGCAATTTCTTATTTGTTTACTACTCATGATTTATCAAAGCTAAAAGGCACTCGAGGATAAGGATTAATGAGATGGATAAATTGTCAGTTGAATGATACAGAATATTATGAGAAGATTGAAAATGATGGATGAAATGAACACAATCTGATTACTTTTGGTTTATGACAAGTATTTGTTTGAAGATTTTCTGGACAAATAATATAAAAATAATTATCTAGATCAGGTTCTCGAGTTTGCTAAAAAAGAAAGCACCTCAAAATAGGTGATAAGGAAAGCTGTTTAGAAATTAGCAAGCCGTTAGTCCCAATCTTACTCGAATTTAACAAAAAAAAATATATACACATTTAGAATCTGCCATTGAAGAAAGGAATCATGTAAACATTTGATTGTTTGAAGAAATTGTAAGCGATAATGTCTGGAAGAAAATATAAGTCAAGTGCAGATCATCCAAAGGAAAATTTGCAAGGCAGTACAAGATCAGTTAGGGTCCCTGGGAAAGGCAAAACGTTTTCTCAGAATTGAGGATTTCATTTTCAATAAATTTCCATGAAAACTCTAAAAAATGCTAAATTTCCATGGTTATATGTGACGTAATGCAACAAACGTATGCAAGTAATGCATCAATATAAATCGGTATTTGAATTCAATTATTCTAATTGTATTACTTATCCTTTGATCTGCCGCTCTCTTCACCTGTCTATCCTATTTCATCTCTCTCTTCTTTCTATCTCTCTTAATTGGTCCCCCGATTTATGAAATCGGGAGACCTATGTTTTGAGGCATTTCCGTCTGTCCGGATTTTTCTCCGCAACCATCTATTGAATTTCTCTGAAATTTTGCATGAAGTTGTAACTTTTGTCAGGTTAGAAAGTGACATTCTCCGAATTTTGTAAATGGCAAAAAATAACATTTTTTCCCCCATAACTTTCCATCCATCCATTCAATTTCTCTGAAACTTGGCCAAAATATGGAGGCAATGGTTCCTAATAGAAAATAAGTATCGCTGACCTTGGAAAAAATCTGGTTCGCGCCCCCAGGGGGTCAAAAGCCCCAAAATGGCAAAAAATGACCCTTTTCTCCCATAACGTTTGATCCTTCCATTCAATTTTTCTGAAACTTGGCCAAAATGTAGAGGCAATTGTTATGGATATAAAATTAGCATCCTTGACATTGAAAAATTCTGGTTCGCGCCGCCAGGGGGTCAAAAATGCCCCAAATTGCCCAAATTTATTGCATTTTATACTCGCCACATCGAGTCACATACAGAGGGGGACCACGCATGCGCGGCTTGTTATTTACATCATTCCATCCCTCTTACCATTCTTATGATCCCGGAATTGATTCTGACCATATTTAGTGACTAGTATCTCTGTACCAGCGAGGTCAACGATTATCGCTGAGACCAGGATGATAGTATCACATTGGTGACTTATGACCCAAGATTCGACCCAAGGATATATCCACAGGACGATATTATCACAATTAGTGATCTCTGACCTATGATTCCACCCTGTGTCACGATTGTATCACAATGGTAATAAGTAAAAGGAAACATTTATTGAATAGGAAGTCTTTTTAAAAATATTTTGAAATCTTATAACATTGAATGTAAGATTTTGAATTTATCTTTTCCATGCTTCATTCATTTCAACAGATTTCAACAAAAAGAGAGTAACATAACACAATAGGGTAGTCGCGATATTAGTGCTACTTTATTAGATAATTCTGCCATTTTGATAAAAGATTTATTAAATTGTTTGATATTAAGATATGAATAAACTTATTTATCATTTCAAAGAAGATTCACAAAAGATCTTTTCCTACAGTAAGTATAATACAAAACTTTTACGATTCATCTTTTCATTTTGTTTCTCTCAAAGCAATTCTCTTTGGCTGAAGTTTTTTAATGGCATATCAATGAATCCTGGGTTATTAATTGCCATTGTAATCCATTCATTAAACATGCACTGTTGGGTTGATCATAGTTATGGGGAAGCTAGGTTCATACCTTTCCCAAAGAAAATTAAAATATAATTGAATGGGTTTTTAGCTCAATTTGCCATATTCTATAATTTATAGCAGTTCTCTCTCTCTCCTCCTCTTTCCCTCTTTTAATTATTTACATCATTCCATTCCTCTCACCATTTGTCATATCATTTGCCCATTAGGGTATTTGCGCTTCCATCCACCATATAAAACATTCATGTACAGATGAAATGTGCACAATTACACAATAACAAACAACATCAGAGTTTTAGTAGAATATAGATAGATATAATAAATTAGTTATGAATAAATAATGTAAATATATAAACTTCAGTTCATCCAGATGAAATAGTGAGAAATCATAATGACTTGCCGTTTTTGTTTTCCATTAAACATTAGCATAATCTTTTGGCAAAATATTTGATTGCTAAAAGAAGCAAATAAAAAACTGATTAAAGATTTTACGTTAACCAATGTTGTTTTGTTTGAAGTCGACCAAGTTTGGCAGAAAATGTGAATATTAATCTGTTATTCGAAATATACAACTGACACTTTCACAACTTGTAAATAAGATCCTACTTTTGAAAATGGGGAAAAGAATTGGTTTTATGATCAGAATCAATAAGCACTATGTTTAGAAGAATTTCATTCTGAATGATCTTCAAAGAATTTCAGAAAATTTTGTAAACTGAGTTTTATTGTTTTGTTGTTTTTAGATGAATTATAAATTACATTAGTTACAATCAGTCTGATGTCCATTGGTGATTTGTTGGGGAAAATGATGCAGAAGTTGTTTAATACTTTGATAAAACTTTTGATCATTTTAGATTTAAAACACTTGTCATGAACCTTCCCCAAAGTAATCAAACTTAGTCATTGTATTGATCAATTTCAGCCAGCAATTATTTCCGTCTCATTAACCAATATCCTCGAGTGGCTCTGTGTCTTGATAAGTGGTAACCCAACAGTAAAGAATGTGTTAGTACCTGTCTGTGCCTTATCTTTAGGTTAAATAAAATCTATCATTTATAGAGGCTTGATTCTCATGAGTTTTTTTTTAACAATAACAGAGTACTGAACGGATGTAAGACTTCTATTCCAACCATAATTAATAGTCCTGAGATGATACCCTCAGCATCTACTCAAGCCGAACCTTTAATAAATAACTTTTCTACAAACTTTACACTTTACGATCAGGACCACCAACTTCCGGAATTTCCCCTTATGACTGTAAATACTCTTAGCGATATAGATATGTTGGTTCAGGACGTTGACAAACTTATCAGGAACCTCGATACCAACAAGGAAACTGGCTCCAACAACATTCCAGTCATTGTGTTTTAGAAGTTGGTACCGGAACTTGCCCCTATTGTAACAAAATTATAAAATCGTTAATTAAAGGAAAAATGCTATCCATTTCTTTGGAAAACCTTACTCGTCTGTCCAGTATTTTAAAATACTGGTGATCAGTCCTTTACATCTCAGTACAGACTAATCAGTCTCCTATGTGTCATGAGTAAGTTGCTTGAATCGGTGATAACTTAAGCAATTGTCAACAACATCCACATGACAAGCAATACGGATTTCGTCCTACAAGTTAAACTGCTTATGTGCTAATATGTGCATAACCTCAATGGTAAAAACACTAATAGACAATCACACTCTGGACGACCGAAATCATCTAGGACACCACACAATGTTGCTACAGTCAGAGACTCTGTGAGTCGGCAAAGTCTAGAGCTTGGAATCAACCGGAAGTCCATGAGGAAAATGTTGATCACAGATCTCCATTTGTATCTTTACAAGATACAGATGAAACAAAAGCTTACACCTGACGACATGAGTGATCATGTGCCGGTGGTTTTGCGACAAGATTGACCATGTGCCAGACTTCCTTGAAAATGTCTGGATTTCAGACGAGGCAGATTTTCCGTTGTCAGATCACGTTAATTCTAAGAATAACATTTTCTAGGGTAGCACACCCCTGAGTGCTGTCTCCAAAGGCCATTACACTCTGAAGTGCACAGCCTGGGTAGCCATATCCAAGCATGGCATCATTGGGCCATTCTGGTTCGAGGACGACAACGAGCAGTCTGTGACAATCAACACCGATCGGTATGTCCAGGTGCTTAGCAAGTTCTGGACAGCACCTTGGTCGACGGGGAGGAGTTGTCAAAGTCTTCCAGTGGTTCCAGCAGGATGGTGCCACTCCCCACACCTCAAACGAGTCATTGGCATGACTATGGCAGCGTTTCCCTGACGGACTGATTAGCCACAGGTGTGACCCGGAGTGGTCACCGCATTCACCAGACTTGAAACCACCAGATTTTTATTTGTAGGGATAACTTAAGGACAGGGTGTATGGCAACAACCCCCAGACCATCTCTGACCTGAAGACAAAAATCACAGCAGCCATAAGAGGAGGAATGCAGGAGGGTTATCGAGAACTTTGCCCGGCAGATCCAAGTATGTCTGCAGCGCCGGGAGCTCATTTGAAGCACATTTTGGAGCACCAGTGAAACAAAGAGTTTTTATAGTACAGACTTGAAACTTTGGGGATGTCTGCTACATAGGCTTGACCTAATGTGGCTGAAGTTTTGTATTAATCTAAATATAATTTCGGAAGTTATTCGACTTTTGGTGATGACCGTTATTTTTATGTCACCCGGTAGTTGTCTTCCAATCAAATGTCAACAAAAACTTGTCATGAACTGTCCCATGAGTAATCAAACTTTATTCATTATATTGATCAATTGCAGTTGACAATTGTTCCGTCTCATTATCCCTTATCCTCGAGTGGCTCTGTGTCTTGATAAGTGGTGACCCAACATTAAAAAAGTGGTAGTACCTGTTTGTGCCCTATCTTTAGGTCAAATAGAATCTATCATTTACAGACTATTAAGAACATATACACCTACAAAGTAAATTAATCTCTATGAAAAAACAACTACACCAAATGCATGATAACACATTATGAAATTGAAACATGACTATTATCCAAATGACAAGATTCGGCATTAAACAAAGCGAAAACGGTTGATATGATGTGACACAAAAGCAAAACAAACGATTTAGTTTTCAAAATCATAATTGAATCAAACAAAACGCCATCATTAATACATTGGTAAATATTGAAAAGTGTTCAAAAAACATTACGGCAATTACCGACCGTTACAGAATTTTATCTCCATCTTAGACATTCAATTTGATCACCAAATGCCCTCTCTTAATATTTGATTGTTAGCAACACCACCACTAGTGTTCTCATCTTGCTTGTTATAGGGAACCAAGATCCGGCTCGGGTAGGTTTTCTTCATATTGAGTGTAGTAATATAAGATTTAAATCTTTAATTGTAAGGCTTATAAAAAAGACAGAAACACATAAGAAATTGCTCTAAAATACATTATTTCATTTTGGGGCAACAATGCTCCAAAGAAAAGAGCTAAACTAGAAAAGATTAAATAAAAAGGTCAAGTGATTTCACTCTAAGTTCCAGCAACTGAACTTTTAGTTAGTAGTTAAGATAAACATTTAAAATTATAATGCATCTAAACCTTTTGGTTTATGGGAGTGAATAGAAAGCGTTTATAGGCAAGGAAAACTGAAAAAGATAGATGTATAAAGGCTTTTTTCTTATAAAAAGAGACTGTAGAGTGATGTTAATCACAACCTAATGAGATCTTAGACCAAAACAAAAGTTTCTGTGTAGCTAGATTACTTACTATAAATATGTTTTTTATACTAATATATATATATATAAGTCCACTAAGTGCAAACGGATTCTATGTTAGATTTGTCCATCTGAAGAAATTACTAAGAAAATTTCAAGTTCGTAGTGGACTTATATTATTATTATTGTTGTTTCTTACTCACAAGAAGTTCTCACACAAGTCATTAGCAATACTGTCTCACTGGTAAGAACAGTTGGTTTTTCCTGGAGTCTGAGTGACAAGTCTTCCCAGATTTCCTTCTATCCTAACAGTTTCAGTTCCCTTGGATTCGTATAGTGCTCTTTCTATATTTCTGGTTGTGTCTAAACAGTTGTATTCTATTTCCATTTACCTATGGTTGGTTTCATCTGGCTAAGTGAATTCGTATTTACATACCTCCCAATGAGGGCAAAGTTAAACACCGTGTCGGTTTTTAATGTGGGGAAAATCCAGCTCCCCCAGAAGGGAGACTCTGGATTCGAACTAAAAACTAAAATTGCCTCAGTCTAGAAGGATTTCTCCTTCACTGACCGAGGACAGAATAGACGAAGTGTAGCATCTGAACAGATACTACAATGTGGGTTGGCTTCTACTTTCAAGTATTTTTCTTTGCAGGTTTTTGAAAAGTTTCCTAGTACTCCTATAATTATTGGTATTACAGTATATGTTCCATATTCTTCACAATTTTTTGTCAAACTCCATGTATTCTCTTAGTTTTTCTGCCTCTTTTTCACCGTGATCTGCAAGGACAGCAAAATCTAGTATTTAGTGTTTTTTGTTCTTCTAACTCTAATCGTGTCCGGTCTTCTTGCTTGGATGTCTGTTTGTGTTTCCATGTTCCAGACGAATTTATGCATTTCATTTTCCAATACTGGCTCCGGCATGTGACTGCATATTCAAAGTGCAGTTGTTGCACAGTTTCTAGTGGACTATATTCCCGATCCAGTCAGGTCTGTTTTCATTTTTATTTTGGGTTAGTTTACTGCATTCACTTATGATGTGGTTTAGAGTTTCGTCAATTTGTCCACATAGTCTACATTTACTATTTTACTGGGTTTTGTCTATCTTGGCTTTTATGTAGTTCGTTCTAATTATGTTGTTTTGTGTCGCTGTCAGTAGCGATTCCGTATCTCTTTTAAAGTGTCCATTCCATTTTTTGGTTAGCCTTAAAAATCGTCCACGTAGCCGATTCTCTTCTCGTTGTGCTGTATTCACTGTTATGTTTTTCCATTTTGCTGCTCTCTATATTGTTCACCTTGGCAGTGTTTTTGGTGGCCGTAATCAGCCTCTATGTATTTTGTGTCATGTATTTTTCTAGTCATCTCATTGCATCGTCCAAGCAGTCTTCAATATTATCGGTCCTCTTCCCCCTTCTTTCCTTTTTAAATAATCAGTCAACCGGTTGTGTTCCATAGAGTCTGATTGACAACAAGTCTCTCCAGATGTCCAGTACTCTCCACCTCTTTCGATAACCATTACAAATGATCTTGTGTTATCGCAACATCCGCTTACCATTGATTTCTCGGTGGCAACGATCATTGATCTTCTCTAGGATTTGGGTGGCAATAGGCCTCCTCAAAGTCCCAGTACTCTCTGCACCATTCTAGTGGAGGTCTGGTTAGTGCTCTACTGCCTCAGTCTTTCCATCTTCTTTGACCCTTCATGACTATTTTGTGTGGTATTAGCCTAGGCTGATGCCAGCACATTGTTTTTGGGGGTGGGGGGAACAGTTTATGAAATTACTTGCAGTTTTAGTTCCCATGGGTTCATATGATGTTTTTTTTCTTTCTCCGTTTTGATTGTATTTCTGTTACAACTTCCCTGTGGCTAGTTAACATTCGTAGTTTATGTGAATTGGATTTTATATTTGAAGATTTTCCTTAAGATTTTAGCTGTTTCTATCATTGCCATCTGTTGAATGATCCGAGTCTTCCATTTGATTCCAATTTCTCCCAATCTTTTTTCCAGGCTTTTGGGACTGTTCCTAGTACTACTACTACTACTATTATTATTATTACTATTATTATTTTCACTGCTCTTTTAAAAAAATATCGAGCACTCTATTTTCACTACAAAAATGTTTACTTACATATATTTAATGTAGCAATTAGTGCAGCAATATAAATGAGCATTTAAATTAAATAACTCTGGAGCATAGTACACATGATGCCTGACAGAACAAGGGCTACAAGTCTATAACGAACCCCACCTTCGATGAACACTGATTATTGCAATAAGTAGCAAGCTTAAAATGTACACTTACTGGCAAACTGGGTTGGACGTTGGTCACCAAACTGAATACATGAGTGGTTAAAATGCAACTGCTTATATTAAACATAAAGTGTCTGTGATTGGTTGACTCAATTCATTGTCCTGACTATTTATTCACATGCAGTTTTTCCCAGGTTCAATATATTAAATTCCGTCGTTTTGATCGACTGGGGCAGATACCATCGTTGCGGGCTGTTTGGCATCTCTGCCTCTTGCGTTCCATCTTTGCCACAGTATTTCGTCAATTGCTTTATTTCAGTTTTGTCATAGTAAAATACTTCTTGAACGTCGCTAATAAAATGATGCCTCTATGTGTCTAGTGTTATTTTATGTCTATGCCACCGGGCCGAGACCAATAAATACTAAATACTAATATAAACAAATAAATTCAGTATGATAAATATAGTGATGTTTGTAAATGTAAATATTGCATGGTTTCTGTAGAGCCCTTCTTAAGTCTTGGGCTGCCTGGAACAAAATACTGTCACCCCCTGATAAAATGTCATAGTTCGCTAAAGAAATGGATGAAATATAAAATAATGAGGTTTCTATGATTGTTTTTTTTTTACATTTCTATTTCTTTTCAAATGATTACACACGTAAATTTAAAAAATAAATTACTTTTATGAATGTTCCATGGAAGACAGGACTAATAATTTGTTAGGTTAACATTCTTGCATAGTTGAAAGTCTGAAAGAAACTTTTTTGTGGCAACCATCATGCAGGTCTAGAAGGAAAAAGAGTGAGGATTGCACCATGCATTGTCCATCTGGGATTGAACCCAGTGTTCTAGTCACCAAATAGAAACGTGTGCTTTTTGTCACGTGACAAAACTTCACATATGCAAATGAGCCTTGTTTTGTATGGGCTAATTCTTGTCGTAATAAAAAGCTTAGACACTTTGCTCTGGGTGAAGAGTGAGAAAGGTTGAAGTTGTGACTACGTCGAGTGCAAAGAGAAAAAGAAAGAAGCAAAAGAAAAAAGGAATCAAATTCTGGACGAAAACTTTGATTGTAAACGTCGTGTCGTTCTCGTGTGTTTGGACTGTTGGTAGTGAAAAGACCAAAATAGACAATTCGGCGTCTCGTTTGAACTCCGTCTTTATTTTATTAACTCTCTGTTACATTTTTAGCTTCTCTTGACTTCAAAAATTAAAATATTTACCGAAAATCAAAAGTCGATCTATACAACTTCTACAAAAGTACCTCAAGTAGTTTAAAGGACACTGGGGTACCAGGCATGGACCTCCCTCGCCGGCAGTGGACAATGCTTAACCACCTCAGGACAGGTGTCAGCTGTTTCGCTACGACCATGAAGGGATGGGGACTCAGGGACTCGGCTGTCTGCGACTGTGGTCACTCTGAACAGACAGTAGACCACATCATCGAGTCATACCTTAAATATCAACCATTCAACGGCGAAGCCGGCATAGCTGCGCTAGACAACAAAACATTAGCATGGCTTTTCTCAACCGAGCTGGTGATCTAACAGTGAGATGCTGTGAAGTAAACGAAAGAAGTAGTTTGAACTTCCGATTGAAATATTAATCTGATAATACACATCATGTGAATTTTAGTCTATTCATTTAGCACAATACTAGCAAGGCTACCTGGCATATAATAAGAATTCTATAAGAAAAGGTAAGAGTACTTACATTCAATGGCCTCTGGTTTGTGATTGGTTATATACTAATGGGTAATCATGTGGCCCCTTCAAAGGTCACATGTCATTACTTATATTATAAAGGGGGGCTTGTTTTGCTAAGTTTTTTTTTCTTCTGTTTACACTTGTTTCCTACCGTCATGGGAGTTGCAAAATATTCACTAAGATTAATTCACTTGACCTCGGTGCAGGGAACTCTACCCCTAGGTCATAACCGAATGTCAATCTGTTGTAAGAGATCACAGTCCTAAAAAAGTCACGTGTTTTCTTTTTTTCTATCTGCCAGTTGCCATTGTTGGATCAGGAGTAAATTCAGTATATCCTTCTTAGGTAGGTCGTCCTACTGTCTCTACATAACTAGGTCCTTGACTTCTACTCTTTTGTAGCGTCGTCCATCAAGAATATTCTACAGTTCAAAGTATTTTTTATGTATCGGACAAGAATAAAACATCAATTCATATGCATAAGAAATAGATGTGTAAGTTATAAGATGTTCTCCACATTAAAGGAACAGACTAAAATCAAGCTTCTGTTGAATAAAACAAAATTTTAAAAATAATTGTTGCCCTGTATAATTTAATACAAAAGAAATATATTGATTGGTTATAAAGTCAGGAATCAGCTTTTACATTTAAAATATATCAATATCACGACTGGGCACTATTAGTTTCAATTTCTTTTTGCCATAAACAATCCTCAAGGTATGCTGATTGTATGCTGATTGTATGCTTAAAATACTAGACATAGAATTAGTTTTAGGTCTGCATTCGATGGGAAAGTGGGGAAAGCAAACAGATAGACAGCCATCTTTTAAATTTTTTATGCATGTTAATTATACTGATTTTTTTTTCTAAAGGCTGGTTTATTCGTCCATTTGTAACATATTGAATGACCTTGTGTGGGGTTGAATATCAAATGTTTTAGGCAAAGTCAAAATTTGTACTCAGTTGAAGAATGGACAATTTTTTGTTTGCTTGTTATGTTGCTTTGGGCATATTACATTTAACTACTTTCTCAATTAAACTAAAAAAAAATAAAATAAAAATAACAAACAACATTTACACTATTACCAAATATATCAATATACAGAAGAAATACTGTTGAATATTTCATCTGATGGTTCCACAAAATGCCTCCTAAATTCCTTTTTTTTACCATTATTGCTGAATTTATCCAATTTTAATCTATTGCTGTTCCTCTTCATCTGATCTGGCAACTTGTTTAAAAAATATATAAAATATATTAATCTAGCTGAGTTTTTAATGAGTAATGATCACCCCCTATAGGAGGAATGTGTGTGTCTTGGGGATATGATAAAGGTACAGTGACAGGTTGACTGAAAGCTAACGGTTGGTCCAACTCCAGAGATAGGGTGGTGATTTATCCATTCTTTCTGTCTCTCTTTCCCTTTTCACAAAGAATGTATCTGTTATATAAAATAAAAATAAAAAACTATACTTATTAAAAATGAAAATGGTGCCACTTGTTTTAATAAAGCGACATAAATGTCAAACCTATGTTGGATGAAGACAGAGAGAGAGAACGCAACACAGATGATATAAAGAAGCTTTCTTCTTGATAACAGTCTCCATCATTCTTCAAGTATTTTTTTCTTTTATACAATGTTATTTTAGACACCATCTAATCTGATAACATCGACATAAAAATTCTAGCATAGAAAATCATGTTTGTTAAAAATAAATTGACTGAATCTTTAATAATGTAACTTTTATTCTTTTTTTTTTTGTAATACTAAGGGAATTTGAAATATGTTTTTTTTTAATGAATCTGATTTATCGACTGTAAATAATATTATAATCGAATTTATTTACATCAACATTTTCTTCTTGGAATTTTTTAGTGAAATTTATTTGGGGTGTAATCGAAGATACATTGAAAATGTACTTGCCTGCACAGGGATTGAACTCGGTCTTTAAGTTATGATGCTTATGTGTTTAATACATTCCACTCTCATTCGTCTTGCATTGTCATTTGTTATATTCATGTTCAGTAGTGATAGGAGGGATGCATTGACACATACGTCTCGTCGTTATACAAAGAAATTAATTTTAGATGCAAAAATGAATCAAAATGTGAACCTAAAAAAATTCAAGAACGATATTTTTTTAAGATTTTATTTCGTGTGGAATTTTGAATTGAGAAACGAAATACTTGTATGAATCTATAAAATGATAAATTGATTAGATTTGCCTTCAAAACAACTCTCTCAATGGTAGCATCAGCAAACAAAAAACAATTAAATAAAGGAAGAGAAAAAGAAAGTGGAAATGAAGTTTAAAATGTGCAAAATAGGTTCATGCATTTAAGTATGAAACCAAATAGCCAATATATGAGAGGATGTTTGTGAGAAGTTACATGATAATCGAATTTTGATGAATTAAAGAAACTCTTTGAAAAAATATTTGTATACATTTTTTCTACAAATATTAATTTGACTACAATCTTTATTCTAAATTAGCTTTTGTGGACCGTAGGTTAGTTATAGAATCCCGAACTACTTGACAGAATCGCATCA
Source organism: Sepiola atlantica (assembly GCA_963556195.1). Classification (NCBI taxonomy): domain Eukaryota; kingdom Metazoa; phylum Mollusca; class Cephalopoda; order Sepiida; family Sepiolidae; genus Sepiola; species Sepiola atlantica. The sequence goes on along the minus strand of OY744516.1, from coordinate 117,866,760 downwards.
CATTTAGCATTAAACATTCTTGGTATGCCGAGTGTATCATAAAGGAGTCAAGAATGTTAATACTATCATTGTTGATACTAAAAACAATGAACATTTTAAAACTCAAAAACCATTGGTGAGAGTTGCACCAAATTTAGTACAAAGAATCCTAATATGCTTACTACTGCTTCTGCTCTGTTTGATAATAATATTAAACACTATTGGGTACTAGTAGTATAAGTTTGACTCTTTTATGACACTTTTGTCATGCCAATTTGTATGTAATTTTGCTCAATGGCGTTTATTATGTAGCAGAAGCAGTAATCATCATATTAGTGTCTCATGCCAAATTTACTACTACTACTACTAGGGTGGGCAAAAATAAGGGTCCTATTTTTAAAAATTCATAACTTTTTGATTTATTGATTTAAAAATTTTTTTTTTTTTAGAATAAGTAAAGGACCCCTTCCGAAGCAAGCATAAGCCGTATTAGCCCTAAGGAACGTACCCTCATTTAGAAAACATTATTTTTGCTTAAAAAACTCAAAACAGTGTAAAAAACAATACTTTAGTTTTTGTAAGTTTTAAGAAGTGTTTTTCGGCTAAAATTTGTTTTGTTTATTTCAAAAAATCTCGGAAGGGTCAGTCTACACACACATAAAGTTTGGTGAGTTTAACTTTTATTTTGTGGAAGTTATTCAAATTCAAGTTATTCAAATTTAAAGATAGGACCCTTATTTTGGCCCACCCTGTAGTATGAGTAGTAGTATAAATATGCATGTCTATACATGCTTATTGTTTAAAACGATTGGTCAAAATTGCAGCAAGTTTGGCAAGATAAGCCTTTGAGATGCGGGATGCAACAAAATTAACTATACTAATTATCAGGCTTAAACAAAACCGCAACATCCTAGTTCTATTTGTTCTTTTTACATATCTTTCCACTTAGACAATTAGCTCAGATCATTTAAGTGGTTAATCAAGAAGAAGTTCATTATGATGTTATAAAATTATTTTCTGGTTTTCCCTGTTCAGAGATTTTGTGATTTCAAGCTCATATGATTGCTTTATATGTTATTTATTTCGATGTATTCGGTGTTGAAGTCGTACAACTGAAATTTCACTGACAAATCGGTTTTTATAATGTGAACTTGCTAACCTCGTGCTCGTCTCTTGATTCTACAAAGTTGCTCTTCTCTTAGAGTCCTTCTAAAGAAGGCTTCTTTTAATGACTTTAATGTTTCTGTAAGTTACCAAGTGCTGATGGATGAATACTTCTATATCTCGCATTTGAAAGCATAAAATATGCTGTAGCTGGAAGAAGTGAGCGTTTATATCTGTCTCAATGCTTGCCAATTCTGTTTCCCATATTACTGGCGATTGTGCCACACACACACACACACACATATATATATATATATGTGTGCGTATTTTAATAATAAATATTTAAATATTATCTACATATGTATATGCTTAATCCTTGTAGAATCATAAGTGTAAAGATAACCATTCAAGCCAGTACCACAATTCGAACCGCGGAACAAGAGTCACAATTAACTTCAATTCCGAGCGCATTAATCGATAAGACTACCGTAAATGGTTACAGACGAGATGAGAAATAAACTATTTATGTGTCAAAGAAGGAGGACAGCTATAGTCGGCCATCATAAGTGTTCAACAGATAGAAACATGCATTAAAGCTTTTGGCGGCTTCTTTTATTTACTCATTAAAGGACCCAGCTAAGAAGAGGGTTCAAAAAATTATTTTAATAATAAATATTATATTTAAAATAGAACAGTAATAATAATAAACATAATACATAGACTATATATTTGAGAAGTATACTCTGGACTAGTCATACACTGGACAAAAGAAGAACTCGGATATCTGGATCAAATAAACTAATAATAATGCACAACGCACTGCACCCACTCTATATAAAAATGAAAGGAAAGGGAAAAAGTAAGTATTTAAGACTGGTTGGGCGATACAATGAAAGGACTAGAAGAATACATAACAGAAAAGACAGAGAGTCTGATTACAGCTTCCAAGATCTCTGCCACGGTGAATGATATAGACAGCAGGGAAACGGGAAACAACTTCATTTGACGTTTTTTATTGAATCTTTTCTAATTTTGCTCCTTTCTTTAAGGCATTCTTGCCCCAAAATGTAATAGTGTATTTTTGAGGATTTTCTTTATTTGTTTTTGTCCTTCTTATAGGCCCTAAATTAAAAGATTTAAATTTTATAATACTCACTATATTGAAGCTTTTAGTCAATAGACTTACACCCTCCCTACGTATTTGCTTGCATACATATATGCACACACACACATACTGAATATGCTACAATGAATATGCTATGTATTTCAAGTTCACCATTCGTAGACAATTGGGAGGGATAGCAAATAGCATCCAATAAATCTCAATGTGAAGAAAACCAATGTCTACCTGAGCCGACACTTGGTTCCCTATAACAAGCAAGATGAGAACACTAGTAGTGGTGTTGCTAACAATCAAATGTTGAGAGAGGGCATTTGGAGATCAAAATGAATATCTAAGGTGGAGATAAAATTCTGTAACGGCCGGTAATTGCCGTAATGTTTTTTTGAACACTTTTCAATATGTACCAATGTATTCATAATGGTGTCTTGTTTGATTCAATTATGATTTTGAAAACTAAATCGTTTGTTCTGCTTTTGTGTCACATCATATCAACCGTTTTCGCTTTGTTTAATGCCGAATCTTGTCATTTGGATAATAGTCATGTTTCAATTTCATAATGTGTTATCATGCATTTGGTATGGTTGTTTTTTCATAGAGATTAATTTATTTTGTAGGTGTATATGTTCTTAATAGTCTGTAAATGATAGATTCTATTTGACTTAAAGATAGGGCACAAACAGGTACTACCACTTTTTGTAATGTTGGGTCACCACTTATCAAGACACAGAGCCACTCAAGGATATCGGTTAATGAAACGGAAATAATTGCCAGCTGAAATTATCAATGCAATGAACTAAGTTTGATTACTTGTGGGAAGGTTAACAAATCTTTTAAATCTAAAATGATAAAAAAATTGTATCAAAGTATTAAACAACTTTTGCATCATTTTCCCCAACAAATCACCAATCGACATCAGACTGAAGGTAACTAATGTCAATTATAATTCATCTAAAAAAAAAAACTCAGTTTACAAAATTTTCTGAAATTCTTTGAAGATCATTCAGAATGAAATTCTTCTAAACATAGCGTTTACTGATTCTGATATAAAACCAACCCTTTTCTCCATTTTGAAAAGTAGGATCTCATTTACAAGTTTTGAAAGTGTTAATTGTATATTTCGAATAACAGATTAATATTCACATTTTCTGCCAAACTTGGTCGACTTCAAACAAAACAACATTGGTTAACGTAAAATCTTTAATCAGTTTTTTATTTGCTTCTTTTAGCAATCAAATATTTTGCAAAAAGATTATGCTAATGTTTAATGGAAAACAAAAACGGCAAGTAATTATGATTTCTCACTATTTCATCTGGATGAACTGAAGTTTATATATTTACATTATTTATTCATAACTAATTTATTATATCTATCTATATTCTACTAAAACTCTGATGGTGTTTGTTATTGTGTAATTGTGCATATTTCATCTGTACATGGATGTTTTATATGCTGGATGGAAGTACAGATACTGTAAAGGGCAAATGATATGACAAATGGTGAGAGGAATGGAATGATGTAAATAATTAACAGAGAGATAGAAAGAGGAGAGGGAAATAGATAGAGAAAGGAGGAAGAAAGAAAATCTATTATGAAATAACAATGTATTCTCACTCTGAAATCCTTTGTCTTTGTATTCCTTTTAAAAACATTTTTATTAACCATTGTCAAATTAAGAACATTAAATATTTAATAATATATATGACAAATACTGATCAAACAAGTCCCAGCTGTTCTAGTCTTATATATAAAAGGCAATAGTGTGTATGTGTGTGCATATGTTCGTATTTGCATATGTCTGCCTATGGCTCACAAAATGCTCAACAAGCACCCATAAAGTTTATATTTTCTTGAACAGCGTGACCTCGGATAAATAATATCTCAGTATTAGAAAAAAATATTTATCCTTTGAGGGCCAACTGGGCCAGTTTCTGTAATGAGGATTAGCTTTTTCCTGTAGTTTCCAATGTATTTATGTATTAATTTTAAAAGAAAACACTGTAATTATGTAGTAATTAAGGACAATTGCCAAGTCATTACTAGGAATCTTCCGGAAATGACATCAATTCTCTTGAGCTGGTAGGTGAGGGGGGGGGGGGAGGGCGAGCGAGCGCGATCAAAATTCCGGCATATTTCTAGACCGGAAATGAGTCTGCATTTTTATTTCAAATTTGATAGATGCTGAATCTAGATTTCATTTATCATTTCTTAACATTCTATCCGGAAGTGAGAAATGTGGCCAGAAACTCGGAAAGGGTGTTTTTAGTAGTGCTCTGGAGGTCTCCTTCAGTTCAAAAAAAATATCTACAACATGCATATGCTATTTGATGGCATGATTTAATCTATAATATATAATTTCAGTACATGCCTCCTAGATTTTTCTGGGTGGTTTCAGTATCTCTCTGCAGGCCTCTTAAATTTTATTTTTTCACTCTTTACTAAAAAAATAAGGTGGTGGGGGAAGACACTTTTCTTTTGGTAGTGCTCTGGAGGTATTCTAAATTTTAAAAGTGCTCAATATCCAAAATAGAGCAAGTGTGTTCAAATGCAGTGTTACCCTGGATAAAGAACTTCTCTGTTTTTTTTTTTTAAATATTGTCATACACCCTTGGAGCCATAATTTAAAGTGCTCGATATCCAGGATAAAGCAAGTAGTAACCCCAAAATTGCTAATTACAGTGCTCAAGATTTTAGATAGAGCTGGTGTGTTTAAATGTAGTGTTGCCCAGTATAAAGATTTGTCTTTTTTATAATGTTGTTGCCCGGGTGTTCAATATCCTGGATAAAGCAGGTAGTAACCCAAAAGTGCTCAATATCTTAGATAGAGCAGGTGTGTTTACATGCAGCGTTGCCCGCAAGAAAGAACTTCTTTGTCTTTTGTTATTATGTTGTATACTAGACAAAGTACATGGTGTTGCCCGGGAGTCATAAAAGTAATAATACATTACAGATAAAATAACATAATTATTTTTTGTTATATTATTTTATACCAGAAAATTTATTCTCAAATGCTCAATATCCTTGAAAGAGCAGGTTGATTAATCTCCAACCGCACCTCTTCTGAAAATGAGTCTGTAGTGAAGCAAGGGTTGCTCAATTTCGAATCTCACCTCTTCTGAACATGATTGTGTAGTGAAACAAGGGTTGCCCAGCTGCACATTTTCTGAGCATGAGTCTGTAGTGAAGGAAGGGTTGCTGAATCTCAAGCCACACTTTTTCTGAAAATGAGTCTAGTGAAGCAACATTGCTCAATCTGCAGCCGCCCCTCTTCTGTACATGAGTATGTAGTGAAGGAGTTAAAGTTGGAGGTTTGGGAGGGAGATTTGGAAAGGAGTCATTTTTTTTTCATTCATTTTTTAATTTAAAAAAAAAATTTTCATACGTTTTTCATTTATTTTTTTATTCATTATTTTTAATTCAATTTTCATTTTTTTCATTCTTTTTACATTTATTATTTTTCATTCATCCCTTCATTAATTTTTTAATTTATTTTAATTCAGTTTTAATTCATTAGTTTCTAGTCATCTTTTTCATTCATTTGTTCATTCATTTATTTTCATTTTTTACATTTACTTTTTTATTCATTATTTGTCAACCACTTTCCATTCCATTTTTTAATTCCATTTCCAATAATGTTTTCATTCATTTTTTCATTCAATTTCTTTCATTCACTTTTCATTCGTTGTTTTTATTTACTTTTTTATTTATTTTTTTTCATTGACTTTTCAGTAATTTTTTTTTTCAGTAATTTTTTTTTTCAGTAATTTTTTTCCATTCATTTTTTCATTAATTTTGCATTTAATTTTTCATTCATTTTTTTTCTCATTCATTTTGTTTTCATTCATATTAATATCCTGGATAGAGCAGGTAGTCACCCAAAAGTGCTTATAACAATGCTCAATGCCCTAGATAGAGCAGGTGTGTTTAAACTCAGTGTTGCCCATGATAAAGAACTTCACTGTCTTTTTTAGGATGTTGTATAATCCCGGGAGCCATAATCTAAAGTGCTTAAAATCCTTTATCTTCATATCATTGTGAAATAGGCGGTGCAGACATTAAATTAGTAATTTACTGGGACCATTTGTTCTACTTGACATTGTCAGGGATCCAGAATCATAAGATTACAGTATTACTTTTGGTAAGAGATATATAGTAAATCTCTTTGGACTATTGAATTCAGCAACATCACATATCTTCTTAAAATGTTGAAATGGAGGGGGTGGGAAGAAATTAAGAATTGACCGTGACCATTTGTTCTTCTGTGTTATCCTGAATAAATAGTTGTAAGATTTCAGTATTACTTTAATTAACTGGTATATACTAACTCTCTTCAGTCTATTACCTTCATCAACATTACATATCTTTTAATATGTTAAAATGAAGGGATGGGAAAAGAAATTGGGAATTGACCAGGACCATTTATTCTACTTGGCGTTGTCTGGGATAAAAGATTGTAAGATTACAGGTTTTTTAAAGTTTTTTTTTTTTAATAGACATCATTCCAGACATGGCATGAAGCCACTTGATGTAAAGAGCTAACAAGAACAAAAGATGATTGTCACAAAGACAAGGGATGCGTATTTTCCTTAGTCTTGAAAAGACCAAGGCAGCAGGTATAGAGTTAAACAAGCCTGCAGTTTTTGGAAAGAAGCTACTGGAATAGGAAGCTGTATTACAATGAGGTATCAAAACAGTGAATTAATGGAAACCACTAGATCAACGAGTCAAACGAGCTGGAACAAAGGAAGCAGAGAATAGATCAGACAATTCTGAAGAACACATGCCATAATAGTACTTATAGAAAAGGCTGAGACTAGCAACATCACGTCTGTGATAGAGAGGATGCAGAGAAGAAGAAAGGGTGGGGCCAATTAAATTACGAATACGTTTCTGCACCTTATTAATAACCCTCAAATGGGACAGAGATTCACCAGCCCAAATATGACAACAGTACTCCATACATGGTCTGATAATATATTTGTAGAGATAGAGAATAGTCTCAGGTGTGAGAAAGTGTTTGGAGTGATAGTAAGAACCGACTTTATGAGCAGCAGAAAGAGCAATGGATCTCATATATGAACTCCACGAAAGACTTGATGAGAAAGAAAGATCAAGAAGTTTCAGAGTCGATTTCTTCTCAAGAGTAAAGCTATCGATGAGAATCTTAGGAAGAAAAGGGACACGCCTCTGATTGAAAGACACGAGTTGAGTCTTAACTAGATTAAATGAAACAAGCCATTTCATATCTCAATCAAGAACTGAATCCAGGTCAACTTCTATATCAGCTGCATATTTCAACTGATCTGAGAGAGATGGTCGAGAAGAAACACCTGAACAGAGAGAGTTGTATCATCAGCATAGATATTAATTTTCTGAATAATATTCTCTGGAAGATCATTGATATTTAGAAGAAACAGTGTTGGTACTAGAATAGAGCCCTGAGGAACACCAGCATTGATAGGAAAAGAGAATGAAGAGACACCGTCCAAAGTTGCTCGCAATCTTCAATCAGATTACTTTTGTTAACTGGTATATATTAAATCTCTTCGGACCATTGTCTTTATCAACATCATTTATCTTCATATTACTGTGAATTGACCGGAATTATTTTTTCTACTCGGCGTTGTACGGGATCAATAATCATTATCAAGTTTATTTCTCTTCATACTTTGATTTTAACGATACTTTTGGCAGTTGTGTTCAGGACTCCTTACTAACTTTACAGTATTATGTTTATCAAATGAGGGGTGTTACACAAACTTTTTTCTACTCGGCGTTGTCGGGGAGCAAATGAATTGTCATTATCAACATCATTTCTCTTCATACTTTGATTTTAACCGTACTTTTAGCAGTGCTACGAATGCCTCCTTACATTACAGTATTATATTTTGTATGTGAGTGGGTAGAGAAACTTTTGTTCTACTCAGCTCGGGAGGAATAAAATTGTTATTATTAACATTACTGTATTATATTTGGTAAGCGAATGGGGGGGGGTAACAGAATCTTTTGTTCTACTTGGAGTTGTCCGGGAGCCGAGCCGTAAATTACAGTATTACATTTAAATCTCTTTGGACTATTTTCATTATCAGCATCATTTCTCTTCATATTATTGTGAAATCGGGTGGACCCAGCATCAAGAATGTTATTGTGTTTTGTTTTACTCGGTCTTGTCCATGATCAATAAATGTAAGATTAAAGTCTTACATTTAAAAGAAATAGCTCCGGTAAATGAATTACATTTTTTTTTCAACACATTAAAAGAAGAGAGAGGAATCGGCTGAGTGGGGGAGAAAGAGAAGGTTGGAGAGAGGGACAGAAAAATAAGGGGGACAGGGAAAAAGAGACAGATAAAGAGACTGCTAGAAAGAGAGAGGAGAGAGATAGAAGTTTTAATATAAAGATGTTACATGCTATTTAACTTCTGTTTTGTTTTTTATGACCCCGGGTAACCTTCAAGTAAATAATAAAAGCAATACTGGTTTATTTATTAATTTACTTGTTTTAGACAGCCATTCTAATCTTAGAATTTATAACTGAACCGCTTATTTAATCCACAGGGGGGGGGGGGATGCTCATTCCATGTTCGGTAGGTTTAAGTAAAAGTTACTTTCTCTTAAGTTCCTTCACCACATGGATAAAGCCATCGGTTAAGAGATATGCTAGAATGAATTCTATCCAGAAGTTGTGAGTTCAATCTTTGAAGAAATTGAAGAAAATATATATTTTTTCCTTTTTACAAACGAGTCACCGCTTATGAAGACCCAAATGCCACCCAAGGATAACTGATCCAAAAAATATTGAAATAGGGAATGAGAAAAGTTTACTCCAGTGGATTACATAGAAGCTTCTATTCCAAATTCTCTGAAAGTTACTGACTACAGTAAAAAAAGAGTAACCTAAAAGAGGCCCAAGAGTTCAGCGGTCAAAGAGTTGGAAACATAGCAAGATGAGGACTGCTACGGTCTACAGAATATGGCAAATTCAGCTGAAAACCTGTTCACTTACATGGGGGGGGGAGGTATTATCCCAACTTCCAAACAACCATGATCAACATAACACTTTATCTTTAATGAATGGCTGACAATAAATAACCCATGATTTATTGATATGCCATAAAACAGATTATGCAACATTTTTTTGAGAGTAACCAAATGGAAGGATGAATCGTAAAAGTTTAATATTGCATTCTTAATCTCTGCTTTTTAATGGTAGGAAAATATTTTTTGTGAATCTTGTTTGAAATGAGAAAGAACTTTATTCATAATTTGATATCAAACAAAATAATATTTATTTTTATCAAAATAACAGAATTATCTGGTTGTATTCCTTTTGCTCGTTTTGCTGAAATCTGTTGAAATAAATGAAGAATGGAAAAGATAAATTCAAAATATTGCATCCAAAGTTGTAAGATTTTGAAATATTTTTTAAAAGATTCCCTATTCAATAAATGTTCACTTTTACTAAATACCATTGTGATACAATCGTGACACAGCATCGACTCCCAAGTCATAAGTCTCACCAATTGTGATACTATTGCCCTGTGAATATATCCTTGGGTCGTAAGTCACCAATGTGAAACTATCGTCCTGGTCTCAGCGCTAATCGTGGCCTTCGTTGGTACAGGTATACTGGGTACTAAATATGGCTTGAGTCGAGTCAAGTCCAGACCAATGACTGCTCTCATACTGTGTCTTAAGATCCGTAAAACACTGATAAGGAATAACGATAACTCAAGTTCATAATAAACATGCATTTTTTAATTAGAAAATTATTAAAGTTATCGTTCTTCCTTAACAAGCAGATTCATCTTTGTTTATAAAGATGGCGACTATATTTTTCCAGACAATTTTTATTTAGGCGTTTCACGTGAACAATGAAACTTGCCATGGTTTTTAATGTTATCTAAATTAATAAATACAAAAGTTTTTTCCACCTTTTCTAACTATTGGTCTGAACTTTTAAGTAAGTGTGTGTACAGCATTTCTTCTCTGCTTTTGTGTTCAGAGACAGCATTGTCTTAGTCTAAGAATAGGATCCTTAATTGTGCTGTGTCAAAAAAGTGTGTGAGCCTGCAAGCTGAAAAAAATGGCTGTATATAAAATTGACAAAATCATTTTTGTCTTAAAAAATATATAGTTTTATCATATCATTTTATCAGCCTAACATTGCTAATCCATTATTGTGAGCTGCAGAAGACCGTGTATAGGAACTGTAGAACTGCAGCACCCCCAAGTTATTTCTGCCCAATATTATCGATAAAATCAAAAGTAATACGTCCTTTTTCTTTAATTCTTTGTTTATATTAGTACATTATTTGTACATTATACAATCCTTAAGTTTAATGTCGGAAGTCATCCCCAAATCCATGTAATTTAAAAAAAAATGTTTCGCATGGAGCTGTGAGATTCACAGTTACACATACTTGATGTTTGTTGCTGTACACATGCGCGATTAAGCACGGGACAAAGGGTGGCAGAGAAATGTTGCTCCCTGCAATATAGAGTCTCTGATTCTGGTGGAATGCAGTGTTTCCTTTGGACTCTGCGTGTGTTGTGCTTATATACCGTCTACCATATTCTTTAATGTGATATTAAGTGTAGAATTCATGCCGTATCCTGCTAAAAATGTCCACTTTCTAAAAAAAATCAAGACAAAAACGGGGAACTTTGTGTTAAATTTAGTTTTTTGCTTGCATATTTACCATTGAATAATATTATTAGTTGACAGAAGATCACTAAGTTTAGCTGCATATTGAATAAAGACGAAGATCTGAAAGCCTAGCAAAAAGAAAGAAATCTTTTTGATACCATTCCTCGTGCACAACTTATTTGAGAGTAATGCCAAAACCAATTTCACTTTAAATAATTTATGTGATTAAAATAGGATTTAACCATAATTTGCTAGTTAAAAAAATGCTTGAACAATAAAAAAATAAAAATAAAAAAGGGGGTTTCAAATTTTTTTTAGATGAGAATTGATAATTTGTATTATTCGGATTACTATTTTCTAATTGTTTATTATTTTCACAACGTTTCAGCCGATGTAACCTCCGGCTTTCTTTAGGTGCATATTTTCAAACTTGGGAATCTTTGTCGAACTCGGGAACGTATAGTAATTCCAAACTGAATCCTTTAGTTGATTCATGAGGGTAGATTGTTCTCGTTCCGTCACCCATAACCAGGTAGAAGTGTGAATTCATTATTATGTTATTCTTAACTATTATCGCCTGTAGTACGGATTGAACCTTCAACCTCCGGATAAAGGCGTGTATTAACAATCAGTTCTCAGGGAGTCTTCTAAGGATTGAAGGTTCAATTCTTACTACAGGCGATAATAACTAAGAATAACATAATAATTAATTAATTAGAACTTTTACCGGGTCAGGGCTGACGGAATGAGAACAATCTACTCCAATGGATTAAATAAAGGGTTTAGTTACAAATTCCGTCCAGTTTCCAAAGTTTGATTGTTAGGTTTTGGTTCACAAATTCGAAAAGATATCAGAACAAGGTCAGGGTTATATCGGCCGAAACGTTGTGAAAATGAAAACAAAGATGAGAATAATAGTTTGAATAATACAAAAATAAATAATTTATTTAAAAAATTTTTAATATTTTTTTAATGATTAAAAAGTAAAATCGGTAAATTTATAGATTGACATCTTCAGTTAAATGAGATTCTACTTTTTTATGCGAGGTAGAAAAAAGACAATTATTTTAGAATTTAGAGTGGCTGATCAGTTTCGAATGTAAATTAAACGTAAAATGATCCCCATTTTCGGACCATTCTAACTTTTTAGGACAATTAACTGGATTTTTGTACCACTAATCCTAAGTCCGAGTGGCAAAGTTGTAAAACCACATGCAATTACCTAAAAAAAAAATAGAACTCCCTTAAAAATTCACAGAATTTATCTCTCATAGCAAAAAAAAAAAAAAAAATAGTTAACTGTCCTAAGAAATGCTTGGAAATTAGGGATCATTTTACGTTAAATTTATGCGAAACATAACTCTCGCTCTAAATTATAAAATAATAGTTTTTTTTTGTTCTTGCTATGTTTTAGGGTGTTCACACGTAATCGCCTATATAAAGTAGAATCTTACTTTGGGGGTGCAGAGGGTGGTAATCGACAATAATACTGTCAAAATCGAATTTTAAAGCAAATGTCTTCAAAAAACAAATAACGTTATTGTTTGATTTGAAAACAAAAAAAAAGCTAAATTGAAATAATTTATCCCTTTTTTTACCTCGTCTTTATTCCGAGTAGAATTTGTTTTAAAAAAAACAAAACATTTTTGTGTAAGAATTATGTATAATTTTTTTTATGTTTGTTTTCCTTTTACATAATATAAACCCTTTTCTGAAGCAGCACCCCCATTAATCTTAACCACGAGCTGCCACTGCCCAGCCAGTAAAACCTTCTCTAGCTCAAAGTATATCTCATTTAAAAACCCTCTCCATCCCAACCCCCACTCTCATACACAAGCTGGGTGTTTAACCTTTGAAAATTTTAATGGGAGACACCAGGGAGATGTAAGCTTATCTAAATGCGGTGGATCACCTTTTTGACCTCTATGCACCAGTCGCCTTTGATGCATTTCAAAACATGAGCCGAGCATTTTTGACTGATACTCGCTATTAACATGAGATTTCAAATTGAATTGGTCAAAGTACAATATTTGGCGATATTTTATGTGCTAATTTAGCGAGGTTAGCTCTTTAAATTAATTAATCCATAATTAATTTAACTTAATTACTCATCGTGCCACACAAATAGAAAAAATTATGAATCTACAAATTTGTTTAAATGATTGATAAAATATTAGTTTATGTTCAATGAATCGCTCACAGTAAGCTATTTTTAAAATTAAATAATCCACAAAAAGGTTGATGTGCCATAAAACAAACAAACCAACCTTGATATTTGCTGTATGTATTAATTAGGTATATTTTTAATAAACATTAGAAATTTAACTTTTAACATTTGACCATTTCAAAATGAAAGTGTGGTGTTCACTTGCTAATAATGATCCAATCTCTTCATATGTATCTCTCTCTTTCTACGAATCTCATAATATTAGTCTTAATATCTGTTTTTCTTTGTCATCTCGTATCTCTCTTGCTCCTCCCTTTCTCTCACTTTTCTTTATTTTTGCATCTGTTCTTTGTATCTTTCACTTTTATCTCCTTCGTTTCCTATCTCTGACCAAAGAGAATGTGCCCTATGATGGTAGGATTTTCAACTTGTGCCAAGTAATTCATTAACTTCAATCAAATCATCCTTACAGGTTTGCTGTTTCATGGTCAATCTAACAAAGTAGATCTAATGTATTCATACAGCATAGCATTTTGTTAACACTAGCGGAGAATATTCCCCAGAGGGCTGCAATGATCAGCATGATAGGCATTACATCCTGGAAACCGAGAGTAGAATAATAATTCACCAACGTTTTCCTCCATTGCAGTCTAACTTATATTGCGTATATAAGAGAATTGTCTCCCTTGACGATTGCAGATATTTGGAGTCCTGATCAAAAATACCTTTAAAAAATATAAAAAATGTTACATTTTATTGATCAGAGGATTTCTTTCAACGACATTGCTATCTGATTGGTTTGCTGTTTAATGTAATCCACATAAAAATATATTTACTCAGCACAATTATATACAACATAAAACAGGCAAGGAAAACTTTTTATACCTAATAAATTCCTACTCTTTTCAGTGTCTATTCTTGGGAAATATTTGTCATAATTCGAAAACTAAGTGTTCCTTTGCATCCTCTTACTATTAGAAATGGCACAAGGCTAAGTTTAAAGGTGTTGATCGACTCGAACTACAAATGGATTGTCATTCATCGCTTCAGCTGATCGACACCCTTAAACTTAGCCCTGGGCGATAATTGATTTTCTGCTGTGATTTCAAAACTGAAGGAAATCGGACATTCTTTTCTAGTTAATTTCTAAAATATGTAAATATTTGGTTGTTCGAAAAATAATGAGCGATTTCAGAAGCAAACATTCAGTCCATTCAGGACCCATTCATTTACTGAGTTCATTCAGGACCCGTTAATTGACTGAATTCATGCAGGACCCGTTAATTGACTGAATTCGTGCAGGCACTGTTAATTGACTGAATTCGTGCAGGCATTGTTAATTGACTGAGTTCGTGCAGGCATTGTTAATTGACTGAGTTCGTGCAGGCATTGTTAATTGACTGAGTTCGTGCAGGCATTGTTAATTGACTGAGTTCGTGCAGGCATTGTTAATTGACTGAGTTCGTGCAGGCATTGTTAATTGACTGAGTTCGTGCAGGCATTGTTAATTGACTGAGTTCGTGCAGGCATTGTTAATTGACTGAGTTCGTGCAGGCATTGTTAATTGACTGAGTTCGTGCAGGACCCGTTTACTGGTTTTGGATCGGAATATGCCTCTTTATATTTCACACTCACCAGACTTTGCACCAACAGATTTTCATTTGTTGAGATCATGAGAATATTTACACATGCCAAATCTTTTATAAACAAACAAAAAGTTTATACGTTTTGATAAAAAAAACAAAACTTAATTTCGTTTAACATGGAATTGAAAGTTTGCTTTTTCGTGAGGCGTCAATCATTTTAAACAAAGGTGATTGCATCTTGAATGTATAATTCTTAGATAAAATAATTTATATTTGATTTTATAACCTTCCTGGTGAAACGTAATTCATTCTTGAACATTCTAATACGTAATAATGTTGTTTTTATTTCGTCAGGTGAACAAAACTTTAAATGAGCACTTAAAAATGTTTTTGTATAATAATAATAATAATAATAATGATAATAATTATAATAATACTACAGTGCTACTGCGAATGGCTTACAGCGACATGTCATGATTTGAAACTCACAGCATCTTCAGAGTACAACGGTTTTCGATACTTAAGTAGAAATATTCATTTAAATTGAGATATTTTATCATGTGTGTGCATAGTGCTGACTTATGACAAAAAAGTGTGTCATAAATGATCAGGAGGATATGAAGCGAAAACAAGAGGGGTGTGTAGAGAGAGAAAGGATTTATAAAATAAAACGTAGCCATCTTCAACTGTCTATGTAGGTGCATACTCCTAAAAATTGTCACAATAAAATTCCCATACAAGCATTTTTCCTGCAATTCTATGAACATGGATATATATATATAATCTAAAGAAGCTTGGAGTCATTTTAAAAAAAGAAAGAAAATGCAGTTTAAATTCTTAGGGATACTAACTAAATCCCAAATATTGCAAAGTTAGCACTTGCACATGTCGACTTAACATTGGAAAATTTACAAATGCAGAAGGGGATTCAAGTATATAACAGTGAAACAAAAAAAGGAGACCTTAACTTAAATTGTGAAATATTAAACGGGATCATCAGCTTTTTACCATGTAACTGTTTCGGAGATTTCAAAACAGAGCAGTTATAAAATTCATGGCTCTCGAGTGATACTGATCAAATGACCGCTTTCCCGAAAACCATATGTAGAAACAATTCAGTATTTATTTCACTAATATATAAGTAAATAAATACTACTACTACTACTACTACTAATAATAATAATAATAGAACATTACCCTTAAGACTGCAATAGTAATTTGCATATCAAATAATATTAATGATAATAATAATAATAGAACATTACCCTTAAGACTACAATAGTAATTTGCATATCAAATAATAATACTAATGATAATAATAATAATAATAATCATACTATTAAAGCACTACATTTACGAACCATTCTGCGATATGGTAGTTAGCATATCAAATTATATAGGAGGAAAAGCTGCATAAAAATAGCTTAAGAAAGAAAATGCAGTTTAAATTCCCAGGGATACTAACCAAATCCAAAATATTGAAAACTTAGCACAAGCCGACTTACCGCTGGAAAATCTACGAATACAGAAGAAGATTCAAGTATATAATAGTGAAACAAAAACAGGGAACCTAAACTTAAATTGTGAAATATTAAACGGGGTTTAAATTCCTATATATATATATATATATATATATTTTAATTAATGTTATACGTACATAAAAGCAATCCATGGACACGTGTTTCTGGCTCACAGCTGTCATCAGCATGGCCAACTTAGACAAGGATCGAATCTTCGATATTGATGTCTATAGTCCAGCATCTTTACTATTGGACCTAGGAATATGTACGATTTTTATCACCTAAATATTTAATGTAGTTTTATGTAATTATTTTTATTGGTGATTGCGGTGTTCCTTGTTTTTTTGCTTACTATTATTCCGATTGTCTCACTTCCTAAGTGATTAAGATGCAGAAAATTGCATTATTAGTCGCCCTTAACTTTATAGGACGTATTTTTCATTAATAAATATATATATATATATATGTTACAATACTGTAGGGCCCCATTATGCAAGGCACAGTAGGTTAACTAGTATCAAATAGCTAATTTTGTTATTGAAAAATAGGTTTTGTTTCTGGACTCAGAAGTGAGTTCAGAGAAGTGTTTGATCCAAGAATAGTCATAATAAATTTAGACACCTGACGTGACCTTTGAGTCAGAGATCAGAGTGAGTCATTTTTGTCCCCATCTCGAGCGTGGGAATGATGATTACGTCACCACAGAGAACAAGAACTTAGCTTTTTAGAATCAGTCTGAGCTTAGAGGCGATACCGTTCAGACCGGGTGCGAGCATGTAGCCGGCAAACTGGTAAGGCCCCGCTTTGGGAGGGCAGAAGATATCCCAAAAGGAAAGAAGATAGCCGAAGTATGAGAGAGTCGAAACCGGAATCCCCCTGACAACAAACGAACCAAGAAATAAGAATTGTGTGAGAATAAAGAAACTTGTGTGAAATTTCCCTTCAAGAAAATTCGTGTCTCGTGTGTTCATTCTGTCTGAGACAGACCTCTTCCTTCGATCAAGACGACACAGCCAGCGAAGACTAGACGAATCACAGGCCAAAGAAGAGAACAGAAGATAAGGTAAACCTTGAGATTTATTTGAGAACTTTTTAGAGACTTTAAGATACGTATAAATGAACAGAGGCCGTAATTGAAAAAGGCTTGAGATGCCGTGAACAGATTCGTGGTTTTAAAAAGGCCTGAAGGGCCGTAAATTGATACGTGAAGATTTAAGACTGTGGTTACAAAATGATATGAGTAGACATGTAACGTGTATCGTTACATGGGTTTGTTTTGGTAGCCGTGACCTGCCGTTTCCAACATGAAACGGTTCGATATTGACCTGGTGCTGTCATGAAGTACGAACACGTCGTGTGGTCCAAGTAATAGAAAAAGGAAGAAAAAAAAAGGACGAGACACGGAGGGGAAAATTGTTGAGATACTCAAAAGAGAGACACATTTAGTTAATTATTAAAAGACACAGGAAAAAAGAAAAGAAAAAAGAAAAGAAAAAAGACACATTTTGTTAGAGAAAGAAAAAAAAGAAGAACGCACACATACACATACCATTATTAAGTTACGCAGAAAGAAAAAAAGACACATTTTGTTAATTGTTAAGATTCACAAAAAAAAAAGAAAAAAAGAAAGACACATTTTGTTATAAAAAAAAGAAAAAAGAACGCACGCACACACACACGCAAAAACAATTGTTGAGACTTTGTAGGAAAAGAACATTCTAGTTAGAAAAAAAAGGACGATTTGCCGTAATTATGTTTTTTTTTTGTGTTGTGTTTTAAGAATTTGTTGCTGTAATTTTTTTTTTCTGGTTTGTGTTGGTGGGGGACAAAGGTGAAAGCAATAACGGACGAAAAAAAAAAAAAACGAGGGAAGTATGTGATTAAAAGAGAGAGACAGAGACAGAAAGAGTATAAAAAGAAAGGGATTGATATGCCACTCTGTGGCCGAAATCTTTTGTTTTTAGAATGTATATGCGTCTTAAAAAGAGAGAGAGAGGGAGAGAGAGAGAGAAGAATTGAAATGTTAAAAGAGATTGCTTTAAAAAAAAAATGTGCGCGCGAGGTCAGAATATGCTTGTTAGAAAGGAAGGGAGAAGCGAAAGCGCATAGACAGAGAAGGGAGAGAGAGAGAGAAAGAAAGCGCCCGTGGGTTTTGAAAACTGCTAGAAAGTGTTGCAGGAAAATAACGACGACAGCGGCGGGTGATCTGATGGTGTCCGGGTTGGAGTTTGACGACATGTCAATACGTTATGGTGTCGGGCGCTGTTCTCTTTTCCCTTTATCTTTTGAATTATGTTGTATTGTATTGTGGAGATATGTTCTCCATTGGTTCTGTCGGTTTCGGTTTGATTTTTTTGTTGTTGTTGGGTGGAATGAATTTTTTTTTGTATTCTTGTATTGATGTATTTGTTACATGGAAGATTCCGGGTTCCTAATGCTTGAGTGAATGATATTTTACTATTTAGAGGATGGAGAAATTTAAAAATGTAATTTAAAGAAAAAAACAGTTCTTAAATTGAATGTTACGTGGGTCAGCAAAGTGTTAGGGTTAAAGTGATCTTGTATTTGAGTTGTTTGGGGGGCACTGATAGCAGGTTTGGGTCGGTCCATGGAGACCCCGGACGGGGGTCAATTAGGTTATTTCGCAGAATATCCCTGTGCACAGAGCATGTGCAGCCCAGTTGGGTCTGCGGGATGAATAAAGTTCGCTCGGGTGGTTCTCGCAAACGAGGCGGCCATGGGTTTTTGGCTCGGAGAAGAATGGGCAAAGGTGCTCGAACTCTACACGCGTAAAAACTGCGAACCGGTGGTTAGACGACAGGACAGTCGTATTGGTGCGCCACGATAACGGTGGTCGATATTGAAGTTGTGATTAATTTTCGTGACCCAGGGTTGCTCCCCAATCACGTCGGTAGACCGTGTATGGAAGTGGAATAGATTTAAGCTTTATATTTAAGAGAGGGTACCTCAGTCAAATTAATGTTGGTTTAGGGAAGAAAATGATGGACCTGGATTGGTGACCCGATGTGTTCCAGGAACGGTGGTGTCGACATTTCACCCCCGTCACGCCGTTTAGTTAGAGCCATGGGATGGGTGCCACGCCACGCCAATGGGGTTGGGAGTTAGAAACTGGGTGTTTGTTCGCTGTCATTCGCGACGGGAGCACAGGCGTGTCAGAAATGTATGGTCCATATATAGCAAGCAGTATAGCGACGGTACCTTCAGTAAGCCTCGAGGCTGACCATTAGAGAATAGGTCAATGAAGGGTTTTTTTTGTTCTGTTTTTTGTTCCCCTATTTCGCGAGAATAAAACGCGCAGTTAGTCTTAATCGGTTGTGTGCCGACCGTTTGTTGAAGTTATCTAAGAAAGTGATGGTGGCCCGAAAGTGCAACATACCGGGAATTTTTGGGAAGTGGTCGAGCACGGAGAACGTGTGTGAGCAAGAGCGAATTTATGTGGTAGATTTTGCAGGAGATATAGGCGAGAAACGCCTGATGTTGATTTATGACAGGGGATGGCTTTTTTTAGCCGGTAACGACCGTAGGGAGCAAACTCTCCCACATCCCGGAAACATTGTCATGTGGTGCCGAAGGAAATTCCGGCAGTGGTGAAATGATGGTAACCCCAGGAGTGCTCAGGCTCGGATTTTTACCAGTCCCAGGGAGGGGTTGGTTTTTAAAAAAAAAGAGAAAATCTTGGGATTTTTTGTTTTTTTTGTTTATAGGGAAGGAAGGAGTGTTACAATACTGTAGGGCCCCATTATGCAAGGCACAGTAGGTTAACTAGTATCAAATAGCTAATTTTGTTATTGAAAAATAGGTTTTGTTTCTGGACTCAGAAGTGAGTTCAGAGAAGTGTTTGATCCAAGAATAGTCATAATAAATTTAGACACCTGACGTGACCTTTGAGTCAGAGATCAGAGTGAGTCATTTTTGTCCCCATATCGTGCGTGGGAATGATGATTACGTCACCACAGAAAACAAAAACTTAGCTTTTTAGAATCAGTCTGAGCTTAGAGGCGATACCGTTCAGACCGGGTGCGAGCATGTAGCCGGTAAACTGGTAAGGCCCCGTTCTGGGAGGGCAGAAGATATCCCAAAAGGAACCGGAAAACAGCCGGGGCATGAGAGAGTCGAAGCCGGAATCCCCCTGACAGCAAACGAACCAGAAAGATAAGAAGCTTGTGTGAGAATAAAGAAATTTGTGTGAAATATCCCTTCAAAAAATTCGTGTCTCGTGTATTCATTCTGTCTGAGACAGACCTCTTCCTTCGATCAAGACGACACAGCCAGCGAAGACTAGACGAATCACAGGCCAAAGAAGAGAACAGAAGATAAGGTAAACCTTGAGATTTATTTGAGAACTTTTTAGAGACTTTAAGATACGTATAAATGAACAGATGCCGTAATTGAAAAAGGCTTGAGATGCCGTGAACAGATTCGTGGTTTTAAAAAGGCCTGAAGGGCCGTAAATTGATACGTGAAGATTTAAGACTGTGGTTACAAAATGATATGAGTAGACATGTAGCGTATATCGTTACATATATATATATATATTTGTTATTGTTTATTATCTATGTGCGTATACGTTTTCGTCCTTAATAATCGGGGCTCATCAGCATAGAGATATGACTATTCACTACCGGTCATGCGAGTCGAAATCCCGGATTACGAGTATTTTGCAACTCAAATCCGACACTTTCACCACTCGGCCAATTTTGAACAGCGAATAAACGGTGATAATTTTAACACTTTATACGGCGGCTTAACGTCTAGAGCGAACGACTTTTTTTTTTAATGAAAGGAACGATGCATTTAAAGCTAGCGACGTGATGCTATATATATATATATATATATATATGTATATATATATATATTAAGTTTATACGTACATAAAAGTAATCAATGGACACGTGTTTCTGGCTCACAGCCGTCATCATCATATACAGTAAAATATCTATTCATTTTTATGATTCAATATTTTTCTTACTTTGAAGATTGGGTAAATTTTGCATTTACTCTTTGAAGACAAGTTTATATCATATCTCAATATGAGACACTATTATTCTGCATGAATTCAAAAACAGATTCTTCAACAATCGAAGTGGCGCGAAATATTCATTCTGTCTACAGAAATGAAGCTTTTAACTATATTGCAGCAGTACTAAATAGAAATACAAAGAACACTGCGACGTTTGAGAAAATTGTGTTGTAAAATGCTCTATATGTGAGAAGCTTTATGTAGCCCTCTGGTCAAACAAATGTATACAAAATAGGTTTTTGAAAACCAATGAAAAGTGTTTGTACTTGAATACAAAAGTAACTTCCACTGATCAACTTTCTGTCAGGGTGACTATAAAAAGAGATACCATTTCCATTCAGATGAGAGAAATCAGCAGTTCAAGAGCATATGTATTTCAAAGTCGTTGACCTTCTGCCACATCAACACCCTAGCGACTTCTCACTTCCTATCACAAAACCAGGTGTCTTTTACATGGACAGACTCATAAACACCGTTTTATATTGCTTTCCTTTCCTTTGAAATACTTAAGCATATGCATACACATGTCTACTCGATTATTTTATTTCCTGCTGTCAGAGAACACACAGACATTACCCCCCCCTGAGAATATCTTTCAATGACTTCGGCTGTTTAAGAGAATTGACCCCAAAACATTGCTTATTTTTCTCTTCAGAAACCTTCAAGAATTATTGCATATTTATAGCCGTATAAAACGTTTGACATTGTTAATACCTTTCTATTTTTAAATTTAATTCTTCCTTATATGTGCATACTAATATAGGGGCCATTTATTTCTAAAAGGCCAACCCCCTAAACCAGTAATCCTCAATGTCATATAAATATAGTTTGGATTAGCAAAGATTTCACTTTCTCTCTAAATGACCGAGTTTGCATTGTTTACTTCTATGTTTTTGCTGTTTATGAATTATATCATCTTGAAACGATAATTAATGGAAATTATTGTAAACAATTCATCGAAGACAAACTGTTATTTACCCTTTTGTGTGTGTGGGGGGGACAGGGATTCAAGGCATTCTGAAAACTAGAAGTAAATATTAATATATCCAACAAGATTCCAACTCGACTTACCGATTTCACAGTCAACCTCTAAGTTATAGTTTCCATAATGTGTGAACTGAGTAAGTTTGAATGTTTCAACGTTCACTGTAAAATCCTAAAGAAAGAAATAATAAAAAAACAAATTAACTTGAACTACATCATTTTTGGTTTTGCTGCCGTAAGTTCAGACGTAGATGAGAACATTTTTGGCTATGATTGAATTTAAATTTTATCAGTAAATTCTGTCTTGTTAATAATTTATCTAGCAGACTTCCTTATGTAATTACTATATGGTCAAATATTTAGGACAAAAACTAAAATTAAAATGCACTAAGTTAACTAAACATGAACCGATTGGTGAACACTTTAAATAGTCATTGTTTTTAAGTTCGAATAATTATTGATACTAGCAAACATAGGCTCCCTCCAGTTGCACACTTTTGCTAGCTGTTAAGATAAATATTACATAAATTTTAAGCTGAATAGATAGTGATGTGAACTAATTTTTAACAGCAGGTTTTTCAAAAACAAAATCTGGAAATTAGGGGTGGGGCGTAATGGGTGAAAATTTCAGATTCATGCGAGTAGTATTTTTTTGTGTTCATTTATACATAAATAACACTAAACAATCAAACATTTTGAAAATTTTGCAAAATTCGAAAGGTGCAGGCCACTAGTTTTGGGCTATTTTACATACATGAAAACCCTTTCACAGCTTGAAAATGGTCCTAAATTAAAGTACTATATCAGATTTAACCATCTATATCCATTCATAGCTTTTGAAGATGTTTTAGGACCTGCAATGTCGCATAAAACAACTTTTTCACTGAAAAATGATGGGTTTTGAGTCCCGTGGAGCCCTAACGGCTATTTTTGGCCTGCACCTTCTGAATTTTGCAAAATTTTCAAAATGTTTGATTGTTTAGTGTTATTTATGTAACACAAAAAAATACTACTCGCATGAATCTGAAATTTTCACCCATTACGTCCCACCCCTATAATGAAATACTCTTATTTTAAAAAAATAGAAGGAAGTTTTCAACTGGAAGTTACTTTACTGATATTATTTTCTTAACAACTCAACATTATTTACCTACCAAACTCAGGGAACCCGACATTACAAAACCCAACATTCAAGAGATGACACCCTATTCACTTTGAAAGCATTAGTCAGAACATAAAATAGGACTAAAAATTAAAATAAACATTCTCCTATACAAGCTTCACTTCAAATTTAATTAAAAGAATCTCTATGCATCATGATACTTTCAATAATGAAGAACGCGCTAAAAGAACTTCATTAGCTAACACACATTTGGAATTGAAAATGTAGAAATATCCCATATATTTTAGAATAGTCCATTATAAGAAAGATCAGATTATATCAGCCAGGCTCAATATTCTGTAATCTATGCATTGCTGAGGATATTACTATTATGAAATCTAATGATAATCCTCTTGATTTAAAATTTGAAATTATCTTATCCTGCCTCCATAGACTTCAATTCAAATACGACCAACTTTAAATAACTTAATTAACTAAACCCTAAACTAACATAAAGACCTACGGAATAAGTCGATAAATTACAGTCCCTTAGAATTAAAATACTTTCCTAATATAATAATAATAATAATAATAATAATAATAATAATAACATTATACTCATTAATTATCATTATTAATTACAAAATAGTACTCAGAGGAAATCAGCATAGTAATAATAATATATAAATTTTAGAATATAAAATAACATTCATCATAATGATCTTATAAGACATCACTTATCTGTATAAATTGATCTTTAGTGAGTTAATGCCTTAATTTATTCATCTTTATTGTGTAGTATTTTAATTTTACTGGCATGAATAGTTCCATATTTGTAAGAGGTTATATATATATATATATATATATATATATATATATATATAAATCTCGTGTGCATGCGCGTTACCTCATATTTAAAAAAGTGAATGAACCGTTATAACAACAACACGTCAATTTCCATCCATACAGACTGCTACAAACATACAGAATTATTACAACTTCTTATACTCTGAAGATGCTAGTTAAAAGATCAAAGTAAAAAATGAAAGAGAAAAAAATGTGTTCGGATTTTATTTTATTAATAAATATCGCATCTAAATATGCTTTTATAGGCTTTTAGCCTCATTTATTATTAAATTCTTAAAAAGATGTTTAAAAAGAAAAAATATGTACTCTATTTTAATATATATGCGCATATATATATATATATATATATATATATATATACAATGTAATCTTTTTCTTAAAAGAGCTAAATCGAATAATTGGATGATGAATCCGGATGGCACCCACAGCATTCAGGACCCCATTGCTGTTTGGCAGCACCCAATTGAAATTCTGAGCAGGCAAAGAATTCGATGACAGATAGCTTATTGGTCATATCTTGATCAGAAACTCTCATTAATACTTGTTGACCATCTTAAAAGCCCCACGAGTCAGCAGATTAAATCATTCTACCTTATTGTGTTTAAAGGAAATTCAGGGAATGAGAACATGACAGTCCGAAACAGATAATGGTAAAAAATATCAACAGAAATAAAACGCTAGACAATCGATGCTACATCGTTAATGGAACTAAAAACCAAGAAAAACGTGATACTATAAATAAGACAAAATTAATGCCCTCCTTATAACCAAAGCTGCTGATAATGCCAAGGGTTGCACTACTCGTTGGTAACTGAGGAGTACAGGGTATAACATGTACAATCGTACATTGCATTAAAAAAATTATTACCAACTAGCTGTATCTACCCGGCGTTGCCTGGGAGGCTATTTACTTCTATTTTTTTTTTCGCTTCTTTTTAACTATGTTCGTTGTTTGTTTTTTTTTTACCAAATTACTGTTTTTTTTTTAAATAGGGTTTTGAAGGTTAAATTTAATTATTGGTCCCCCAATTTTTAAAAAAGGGGACTTATGTTTTGAGGCATGTCCGTCCGGATTTTTCTCTGCAACCATCTATTGAATTTCTCTGAAATTTTGCATGAAGTTGTAACTTTGGTCAGGTTAGAAAGTGACATTCTCCGATTTAAAAAAAAAAAAAATTTGGTTAGCCCCCTCAGGAGGTCAAAATGCCCCGAAATAGCAAAAAATGACATTTTTTGCTTGATAACTTTTCATCCATCCATTCAATTTCTCTGATACTTGGCCAAAATGTGGAGGCAATTGTTCCTAATAGAAAATAAGTATCGCTGACTTTGGAAAAAATCTGGTTCTCGCCCCCAGGAGGTCAAAATGCCCCGAAATGGCAAAAAATGACATTTTTTGCCCCATAACTTTTCATCCATCCATTCAATTTTTCTGAAACTTGGCCAAAATGTAGAGGCAATTGTTGTGGATATAAAATGAGCATCTTTTACCTCAGAAAAGTTCTTGTTCGCGCCCCCAGGTGGTCGAAGAGGGGTCAAAAATGCCCCAAATTGCCCAAAGTTATTGCATTTTACACTCGCCACATCGAGTCACATACAGAGGGGGACCACGCACGCGCGACTTGTTTGGTATTGTATCATAATTAAATTCTGAGTAATTTTCTGAAGGTAATGTTTTATTATCTCTATTTATAAAATTATTGGATGTAAATAGTTCCAAAAACTTAATCTTTTAATGCATGAGGATTTGCTGAGACTTATAAAGCCAGTTTAAATGACTTTCTATTCAACATTTTGAATGCTTTCAAATTTCGAAGGGTCACAAAGTAATTTATTCTCTATTTCCAACTATTAACAAAAGATGAAAATGCAAACTTGTTTACAAAGAAGCCGAAATATGATGTGGTGACTTTAATTTCATAATTTTTGAAGTTTTTAATAAATGTCATTATATTTTACACTATTGCATTTTTATTTCTATAAATGTGTAATTATCACAGTTATGTTAATGCGGGAAACGCACGCACACACACGCACACACGCACACACACACACACACACACACACACACACACACACACACACGCACACACACACGTGAAGTCGTCTTCTAATCTTATTAATATGGAGATGAATTTTGAAGAATCAAATAGGCCAAATAGTATCTTTTATGGTTTCAAGCTCAATAAAATGAAAAATATAATTTTAAATATAATAGAAAATGTGAAAGGCACAAATACAGTTGCGGTTTGGGTTAAATAGATTTTGCGATAGGAAAATGTCAAATCGAGTTAAACGAAGCCTTGATGTATGAACTCTAGGTGAAGATGAGAAGAATTTTATTTTGAAACGAATCTATTAATGGGAAGAAGAGCATAAGATGCAAAGAGAACTCTGCGAATGAGAGAAAGTCTTTCAATGCACTTAAACAGTTTCTGGTGCATTCACTTCAGTTTTATTTCTTTTCTCTTAATAAGATTACGAATAGAAATGGGAAATGATCTTTTTTTCTTTTCTTCTAAACTTTTGTTCCAATGAAAAATATTTTTCTAGCATTCACTTATCAGATGAAGACAGCCATGATTTAATCCTAAATATTTTTACATAACCAAAGAAACTGCAATTTTCCTTTTTTTTCTGTATACTTTATATATAATTTTCAATTAGAAATTTGTGTATAAAGTAATTAGGTTTTTTGTGGCTACATAGACGTTACTAATAGAATTGACAACCTGATTTATTATGTTTACTAGTATATTGGGAAGGTATGAACCCTCACTTATTCTAAGCTATGGATAAAACAGCACTTCGTTTTCAATGAAACATTTACAATGCATCGTTTACAATAAATATTGTGTTTCGGCATTAAATAATCCCAAAACGAGTTGATATGCTGTAAAATAAACAAACCTAATGATTTCATTATAGACTTTTGTCAAAGTCATACATTTAAAAAAATATGTATATACTGTTTGCCAAGCGATTCACCTTAAATTCCATTATCGACTCCACAAACCTCCCCCTCCCTGATTTCCTAGAACAGAAACCAAACTAAAGGGTCTGATCATCACCCGTTCCCATGTCCAGAATATCATAAAAACCCTTGACATCTCCAAAGAATGTGGATCAGATCTTATCCCTGCTATAGTAATGAAGAAATATTCTGTTGAGCTGGTCCCTGTTCCTTCTAAACTCTATAACAAATGCCTTGCCGAATCTTACTTTACTGAGAGCTAGCAAATTTCCTCTGTGGTACCAATTTTCAAAAATTCTTGTGAAAGAACTGACCTAAAAAATGATCGTCCTATACCCCCCCCCCTCGCTCCTCACTAAAAATGTTCAATCCTTAATCAATCTAGCGAACGTCTTTCCGACCTACAGTGTGGATTTAGGCAATCTCTTTCTATCCTAACTGTCATCTCTGAATGCATATACTGGAAAAGGCAGGTGAAGCTAGGGTGGTAGCACTTGAGATATCCAAGGCCTTTGACAAGGTCTGGCATGAAGTTCTTCTCTGGAAAATTACTTCATATTACTGGACGGATATTTAATATCATAAGACCATTCTTAGCTAAAAGAAAGATCAGGTTGTTAATTCATAGCCGTACATGCAAATAACATTATATTTATGCGGGGTACCCAAGTGGTCGATACTTGGACTATTATTATTCCTGATCTTCATAAACGACCTCCCTGATGCAATCGCATCCGAGATGTGTATATTTACATCCAATAGCATTCTCTATTCTCAACATGTAGGTACATCGAACATGCACATATCCAAGGAAATAACTGAATCCTTAGAAAATGATCACCAGTCTGTAGTAGAATGGGGCCAAAAATGGATGGTCACATTCAATGCTAGCAAGACAAACTCTTTCCTTTAATAATTATAAGAAACCTTTCCAAACACCGATTAACATGGCTGATAGCACTCTTTCTGCATGTCCAGCATTTAAACTCCTTGACCTAACATTCACAATGAATTGGAATAAATACATAGAAGATACTGCCAAGTCTGCTGCAAAGAAGGTGGGCTACTTCTACTGGACTGGAAAACTTCTCTCACCTGCCAGTATCCTATATTTCTAGAAAGCCACTATTCGTTCATGCATGGAGTTTTATTGCCACATCTTGGCTGGTGCTCCAGCCACTAGTCTCTCCATGTTGGACAGGGTACAAAAAAAAGGCTCTAACCTAATAAGCCCCACACTGTCTACTAAGATCCAACCGCTGTCTCATCGCCGCAATCTAGCATCCCTGTGCTTGGTTCATAAGTTCTTCCATGGAATGTACTCTGCTGAACTTACTGCACTTGTACCCTTTCAACGTAAATACCCCTGATCAACCAGACTCGCAGCAAAATCCCACCCCTTCACTGTAGAGTTCTCCAGATGCCAAAACACTTTCTACTTTAATAGCTTCTTTCCTCAGACATCTTGCCTTTAGAATCCTCAGTCTGCCCTCTACCTTTTTTCCCCGACAGTACCAAAATGCAGAAATTTAAAAATAATGTGAACAAATATCTTGCTACACAACATCCCACTTAGGATTCCCCCCCCCCCCCCCAATTAAATTTGGCCCCTAATCACAGTAGCTCCTTACGTTTCAGTGGCAATATGTCTTGTTTGGGGTGAACAACAAAAAAAAGTTAAAAAATTTAATGCTGTTAATAACTTTGGGAATAAAAATGCTTAATTAATAAATGCATTAATTTTATCATTTCTTACAAGATTCAAATCAAGAAGATGGGGGGGGGGATCTAAACAACTAGATTATCCCAACCAATCTTTGAAAAAAGAAAACGTACAAGTAATATTTTTTTAGTCAAAGAATTATTTTTTTATGATAATTTGTGTATATATATATATATATATATATGTATAATTATTTATGAATAAATATTATTTTCAAAATAAACCCATATACACATGTGTTTCATGCCAAACCTGCAATCGTCAGTATCGGAGGAGACAATCCCTGGCGGTCACACGGTTCAGACCCCAACACAAAATTCATGTTTGACTCGGAAGCCTAGGGGCGTACCAATACTCCAACATGCATTGTCTAGAAATGGGAAATAAATTAACATCTAAATAGCAAACACGGTGGTTATCTAGCAAGCAATCTAAATAACTCAATAGGTGGGATCTACAGCTATGCATTACTCATGATGACGGCTTGTTGTCAACTTAACTTAAAGTGCTCTATCTTGTGAGAGCTTTAAATAATTATTTATAAATAAATATTATTTTCATAAATATTGTAAATAAATATTATTATAAAGATAAAATAAATTCAACTGGATGAGGAAAACTCAAAAGTTGGAAGACCAAAAACTCAAAGTGTCATCTCAACGTTTCACCCAACTGTTGCAAAGGTTTTTTTCAAGAGTGAAAAGAAAAGGCGAAAAAGTAGTCAAACGCAAGGAGACTTGTAATTTTGGGGTTATGTTGGGGAAATGAATATATATTTGCAAATTTAAATATGTCTGGAGAAGAAATACTTGTTTGGAAATTTTGGCAAAGCAGAATTTATAGAGAGAGGGGAGTAGGTAAGAGAAATAAATCTGTACAAATATAATCAATCCGGAAGGAGTGGAGGATTGTTTTCTTTACCAACACATCTCCACACCAACTAGATTTCAAAGCGGTGAGCAACCTTGATCTTGTGTTCATCTGCTACCCCAGATCGCTATCTTAACTTCCTGTTTTGACACCACTTGGAAAGAGTGACCATGCGGTTTTACAGTTTAGGCTGAATATGCCTTTTTTTTTTGCTCCACTGCCCACAAATCCAGCAACGAAGAGTCTACTTGGCTACCAACATTGAACCATTATTCGATGCTGCAAACTCTTGTGACTGAGCATCGCACATGATAATGGATTCAGTAGACAATCTCTGATGCCCTTCAAACATACCATTGTTCAGCTTCTTTTTTTTTTAACTTAGTTAACCCCAAACAAGGCAAGTTGCCACTGTAGATGTAAGGAGCTACTGAGAATTAGGTTAAACGTTTAAGGGGTCATCCTAAAGCAATATGCTTGTTCACATTACTAAGTTGGCAATTCCTCTGAGGCAACGAAGGCAGTGTATGTTGAACAGGAGTAAAGGCGGCACTGTGAGAGGATGATTGCAGAAAAAGCATACTACAATCAGCCAATGTTCAAGTCAAATCGTCTGAATGATCAAATTGTCAAGCTGAAAGACGAATATGGCTCCTATGTGAACGACGACAGCCAACAATGCAGTATTTTTGCTGACATCTTTTCCAAAATCTACAAAGATGAAAAGAAAACTGTAAATAATAAAAGACTTACAATATAAACAGAAAATCGAATTTTATTGATTTGCATTTTAAGTAAAAAACGTTTTTATTTTGAACTATGCATATTTGTAATTTTTTTAGGAAAAAATGTTGAGTTCTTACAGAGGAGGTAATTCCTGGGAGGACAGTCTTATGACAACAGAACGGATACTATTATCCTCATTGAAAGATCTAATTAGATTTTTTTTTTTTCGTCCATTTAAAAATGCCTAGTCGCAAAAACATTCTTTTTAGTGTTCTTTGGCCTTTTGCCTAAGAACAAAGTTTAGTATCTGTTCTCCACATCACAGCGACATTTGATGTTGTACTAATGCCGGAAGTAAATTATCTACCTATAAACTGAAAAATGTTTTAAAACGGTATTTTTTATAAAATCTCTTTATATATATTAATAATTATAATATAATAGTACTATCGATAAAACGATTGCATATATAGAAGAAAATGTGACAATACTAATAAGAAATATATATTATAGAATATTAATTTATTAGAAACTTAAAAATAAATAAATATGCAAATGAGCAATATCGAAATTTGTTTGAGGGAGGTTGGGGATGAGTATATATACAGCATTTCAAAATATTCTAGTGTCTTCAGAATTAAATAACCATGATCGATTTTGATGTTAATATAGTAAGGATAGATAGAAAAATAAACTTTCACATTTATTCATATATATATATATATATATATATGTATATATATATATATTAAAGTGAAATATTTTGAAAATCAACAATCGGGCAATTTTACATTAAAAATTAATTAATTTAATTTTTTTTTCGCGATCTTTCGTTGTAGTACAACCTTGTCATAACATCGCCATGACTAAACTTATAACGTCTTAAGAACTTGACGTCTATTCGACCCCTCAGGGTTAATACCATCAAAATGAGGAGGGAGAAAAGAAAAAAAACAAAAAACTATAAGACAGTCTCGCCTGACAAGGTTGTACTACAACGAAATCTCGCAAAAAAAAAAAAATTAAATAAATGAATTTTTCATTTAAAATTGCACGATTGTTGATTTTCAAAATATTTCACTTTAACACATTCTAATCCGTGCTTCAAAGATGTTAATTTCCTTACTATATATATATATATATATATATATATATATATATATACAAAATAAATTGATAAATAAATTGATAAATAAATAAATAAATAATAGTAATAATAGTAATAGGAATAAATAATAATATATAAATAAATAATAGCAAAAATAAGAACCAACAAAATAAATAAGTAAACAATAAAACCAAACACACAAACGATAGAATAAAATGAACCCAACCACACACCCTCTTCTCTCTTTCATTCGGCCGTAGCGATAACTATAAAACACTAACTCCAGTCTTCTTATTTAAATCTAAAAAAAACAAACAAACAAAACCCTAATCCTGAAGACGACTACGAAAGTCGAAAGCGCTCGAGAAAATGGCCGAATTAAAAACTATCGGCAAAGTACTATACGGATTGCCACCTGAAACCAGAAAGATGGCTCGACTGTTTGAGAACCTCACGAGGAAAATATACAAACGCGAATGTTCCGTGATGTTCAACAACGCTTGCTTAGATATATATATATATATATATATATTATTCAAAAGGGGTAATTATAAACTTTCCCAATTAATATTACTATTTATGTTTTCCCATATATATTAAGATAATATACTATAATTTTATATTTTTCATTTTCAAATGTCAGTATATGGCAACTATATCTATTCTTTCATTTTTGCAGTTCTTATTATTAATATTGTTGTTTACGATCGCTTTAAATTAGATGTAAAACATTTATTCATCAAGGGGCAATTTTTTTTTATTCTGAGGTTACATAAATTGGTATTATTATTATTATCATTATTAATATTATTACTGTTACCACTATCACTATTATTACTGTTACTACCATTATTAGTATCATTTTATGCTTCCATATATTCCATACAACAATATCGGAATTTAATATTATTTCTATTGATAATTTAGATAGCTCATTATTTGTATGGATATATTCATTTATTATTGGACTTGGTGGTTATTGCTTATTCAACTAGGAATTTTGTTTGAAAACGTCTGTGAGTGATTGGGAACTTTATCAATATGTTATCATTTTTCATTTCATGAAAATAAATATATTTGCTTGTATATTACAGGAAATTTACACGGGCCGATTAGATTTTCACATATTCTTCAGATAAACCAATAATCAGCAGATTCTAAAAATATATGTGAAAAAGACAAATGAAATATTTACTTATCACTACTTATTGGAGTGATGTTCAGTTTTCATCCTCATATAAACAATTTAATAGAAAAGCAATTTAATCAAATCAAGAAGTTAGGAATAACATAAACTTTCTTTTTTTTTAATTACTCTAAATTACAATCTATTCCGTGAGAAATGCCAGTATACTGAAATCATATGCCCTTAATAGGGTTAAGATGAAAATTTATATACACTAAATGTACAAAAGCAAAGAAATTCCCAAATTTTTACACTTTTATTGTCATTAAGGGTATGACTACGTATCAACCAAACCATTTCATTATCACATCACTACAGTATAAATCTCTATGCATGAGTGGATGAAGTGTGTGAGGTGCGCTGAAGAAAAATTCCTACCAGTAAAATACATAGCCCTGTTGTGCTCGCATACCCTTAATGACAATAAAAGTGTAAAAATTTGGGAATTTCCTTGCTTTTGTACATTTAGTGTATATGAATTTTCATCTTAACCCTATTAAGGGCATATGATTTCAGTATACTGGCATTTTTCATGGAATGTCACTACTTTTGTAAAGGCTATGCCTCAATACAATGCCCTCTCATAACTGATATAGTTGGTAGTTTGACTAATCAAGGTATATGGTAAACTGAAATTAAAATGGCATCAACTAGACACTAGAACCTCTATCTCTGCCAAAAATCAGCTGAATCTATCAAATGGTCGATAAGATATAGAATAAAGTGTATGAATACTGGTCATTTTTAAGTTTTTTTAGAATTTTCTGGAAAACTAAGGTATATGGTAAACTGAAATTAAAATGCCATCAACTAGACTCTAGAAGCTCTATATGTGCCAAAAATCAGCTGAATCCATCAAATAGTTGATGAGATACAGGGTGGCACATACGTACGTACGTACACACAGATAACATGATTTCATGATTGAACTTTCTGGATCTCTGGGTTGCCTTGACTAATGATGCTGAAATTCTACACACTTATAGAACCTATCAAATAAAAATGTTGTGCAAAGTTTTAACTAATTTGGTTTATTGGTTTTTGAGTTATGATTGCTCAAAGAAATGAGATTTCCAGCATAGGCCATTCATAAGGTCTATTAACAGATACAGTATTTTTCATAAATTTTATTTTAAGTATATTTACATTAAAAAAGTATTGGATTAAAAAATAAAAGTTTACCATTACTATATGTATTAAATGTATTTGTTTCATTTTAACCAAAATATTTTTCATTTTTCACAGTATATATAAAATATAAAATGCATAATATTTTCAAATGGTAAACAAGCCTAAAAATGTTTGAAATTTGTCAAAAATTTAATTTATGAAATAAGAATATTACAGGTAAATTCTTTTTACAGTTTCATTTTTATTCTCACTTTTATTTCAAAATAATTTAAGTATAAAGAGGGAGTTTTTACAATAATCCTAAAACCATAAGCACAAAAGATTTATGTGAAATGTGAAAATTTTACATTAAATTTTTCCTTACAAGTATTGAACATACAACGTTATTCGGACCTTCTGTAACTAAAAACGTGTGAGTTTCATGAATTGTTACAGGCTATACCATCTATACCAAAGGGAATTCTCCAGAGTTAAGATATCATAGATATTATCATTTTAATTATAATCTTGTTTTGTATGACCTAAACAATTCAGATTTGGTTTTACAAAGTTTAGTTGTGATAGTTTAGTATTTATATTCATTAGCTTTCACTTCTGATGGCGAGGTTGTTGATTGAATCTAAAAAGAATCAGTTCTATTATTTAGTACGAGTTTAAATATATATGAAGAGAGTGAATGAATAATGACATTATGTATAGGTTTTAGGTTTATCTTATGATTCTTATAATGAATATTCAGTTTTAGGTTTATCTTATGATTCTTATAA
The DNA here is from genome assembly GCA_963556195.1 of Sepiola atlantica. Classification (NCBI taxonomy): domain Eukaryota; kingdom Metazoa; phylum Mollusca; class Cephalopoda; order Sepiida; family Sepiolidae; genus Sepiola; species Sepiola atlantica. Next base: position 117,832,155 of record OY744516.1, on the reverse strand, counting down.
TGGATATTCAGTTTTAGGTTTATCTTATGATTTTTATAATGGACATTCAGTTTTAGGTTTATCTTATTATTCTTATAATGGATATTCAGTTTTAGGTTTATCTTATTATTCTTATAATGGATATTCAGTTTTAGGTTTATCTTATGATTCTTATAATGGATATTCAGTTTTAGGTTTATCTTATGATTCTTATAATGGATATTCAGTTTTAGGTTTATCTTATGATTCTTATAATGGATATTCAGTTTTAGGTTTATCTTATGATTCTTATAATGGATATTCAGTTTTAGGTTTATCTTATGATTCTTATAATGGATATTCAGTTTTAGGTTTATCTTATGATTCTTATAATGGATATTCAGTATCTGTCTGTAATAAAAACTATGTCTTATAACTTTTAAAATATTTAAGTCAGAAACATAGAGAATCATAAAGAATTATTGTCTTATTTTAATATTTATACTGTTGTCATGAATTGACTTAGATTTCATTCAAATGTATTAGTCGTTTACCTGTCATACAAAGAGGATGACCGCCTGAGACCATATCCAATATTTAGAAAAATACATTAATACCAAAAGGTATGAACACACTGATGATAAATATGTAATGTTCACATAAAGAAAAAATAGGAGTACTGATTTTCAATGATTTTAAAAACAGATTTTAATATTTGTTCTATATTATTGATTTTTAATTCTGTTTTATGTTCCTACATGTAAACAACATCTTTGTTTATACATTTTATAAGAAAGCCTTTAAAAACGAAACAAAATATTTTACATGAATTCAGAAACAATAAAATATTTGCGCCTCGAGGGCTGCTTTTTTGCGAATAATGATACTTATATGATACAAACTTGCATATACTTTGTTTAATGTCATCAATTTTTCATACTTTTCAAAAACGTGTTTGTCCCAAAGGAATAAACAAATACTACTGTCTATCAATTGAAGAACGAGATATATAGATGGTATGACCTTGAGAAGATTTGGTCTCGTTTGCTTGAATAACATTTTGTTGAAGGAAAAAACTTTCAGTGTTGTTTTTATTATATTTTGGTTATTTCTATTTTTAATTTAATTAATTTAGTTTTGTCTTATTTTTTTATCGATTAGTTTTGTCTTTTTTCTTATCAATTAGTTTTGTTTCAATGATTCTAAGTAGGGAATAGGTATTAAATTGCAAATCGCTAGCGAGCTGGCTACTTAAATAATGCAAACTTTCATATACTTTGCTTAATGTCATCAAAAACGTGATTGTCCCAAAGGAATGAGAATTTTCCACTGTCCATCAATTGAAGAACAAGATAAAATATGTAGATGGTAGGAACTTTAGAAGATTTGGTCCGTGTTAAATATTTCATATTTCAGATAGTTTTGAAATTGCGAAACTCCTTTGAAGAAGCTGAACACAATTTTATGATTTTGTCTATTTTTTATCTTTGAAAGATTTTCTATCCTTTGCTCGCTTATCGTTTTGACTTTCTATTGATCACCGCAGAAAGAAATTTGTTTTTAGTTTAAAAAATATCATGATTTACAGATTCCGATTTGTGATCATCTTCCTAAGAAATATTCTTCGGGCTTCTACCATGCAAATAATTTTACCAACTTTATGTTGTGTCGCACATCTTTTAAGATGATTGATGTCTACGAAACGATCAATTTTTCTTGCAAAAGTTAAAGATTGTAACTTGAGATAATCTTCCGGTGGAAATTCTTTTCTGTTTCTTTTTAAAGAACAAATCACATGTTGAAGTCATTGAAGAATTTTTATTATCCATATCACCATTCTTGAAGGCTTATAGCCTTTTAGTTTTGTTTCTAAATCAAAGAGATAGGCAATCTTTTCAACATAGAACTTTGAAATATTGTTTGTTTCATTTCTTTACCGATGCCATTCAACTTCATCATTCAGATATAGATATTCACTCATATATATGTATATCCTAAATGTTTTCAACAATAGAGAAAAATATAAGTAATAACACCAGATTTCTCTATTTAACACCAGAGAAACCATTACAAATAAGTCATAGTATTTCGATCACTTGAGGGGAACCTAACTAAATTACTTATTAGGTAAATAAAACTCAAACCTGATATTTTAAACGCAAATAGATGGTAGAAATTTATTTTTTGATTAAGAAAACGATATTTACTTTTGGTGCCACATATCAGTGTGAAAAAAATCGATTATGTTAAATAAAGTATTCTGGAATATTCAGACGGATATATGGAAAATGATCTGTGACTATAGGTTCATACAATAGTTTCAATATATGCAACCTCATCATTCTTTAAGTTCATTATTAATTTAAAATCAAATTCTCTTTTCACCTTACTCTTTGACTATCACATAACTGCAGCAATCACACTCTAGATAAACTGCATGAACACCTAACATCCTTCTAACACTCTAGATAAACTGCATGAACACCTAACATCCTTCTAACACTCTAGATAAACTGCATGAACACCTAACATCCTTCTAACACTCTAGATAAACTGCATGAACACTTAACATCCTTCTAACACTCTAGATAAACTGCATGAACACCTAACATCCTTCTAACACTCTAGATAAACTGCATGAACACCTAACATCCTTCTAACACTCTAGATAAACTGCATGAACACTTAACATCCTTCTAACACTCTAGATAAACTGCATGAACACTTAACATCCTTCTAACACTCTAGATAAACTGCATGAACACTTAACATCCTTCTAACACTCTAGATAAACTGCATGAACACCTAACATCCTTCTTACTAAGATTGTGAATTAAAATAGCAATAGGCACCAATGTCAACTTTCTCGATGTAAACTTTTATTAATAAGAGATTTTTAATACTTCCGCCCACTACGTTAATAAATCCATAGTTGACAGTGGATTTAAACAATATTATATACAAACAAGACGCATACACCATTTAAATATAGAGACGGAAAGACAATGTGGTTTGTACCTTCATTCTCCCTGAATGTAAAAAGTAATGTAGGTTAAAAATACCTTGACGTTATTGATAAATATTTCCCACTATATCAAAAGCTTAAAGTATACTTTTAACATACAGTAAAACAAAAATGATGTCAGCAGTGTAGATAGGGTTTCTTATGAGCTCAATGAGCATCAAAACCAAGGTGGTTTGAAGTATGCTTGATGCTCTGTCTACGTAACACCAGTAGCCCCTTGACTAAAGAGTTACTTCTGACGACAATGATAATCGTAAACGATTAGGTCAATGGCTTCATCGTGATGAGTCCCCCAAACACTTCCCAAAGCCAAAGTTGCTCCAACAAAAGATTATGGTGACTGTTTGACGCTCATTGAGCTCATGAGGAACCCATTTATCAAGCTTTTTCACCTTTCCAATACTCTGTAAATGATGTGAAACTGTTGCAGTGCTGACAAGTGTTGAGGACATTTCTTTGACACTTTGATGTGGATTTTACTCAACAAGTGCTTGTAATTGTTCATTGTCAAGATTAAACGGCCGTCTTTCTTCATCCTCATGGCTTTCATCTCCACTACAGAATTTCTGGAACCATCTTCGCACTGTCCGATCGCTTGTGGATCCATCTCTAATATTCTATGATATTGGCAGAATTTTCGGAGGCATTGTGCCAAAGTTTGAACTCATAGAACATAAAAAGACGAAGGTCATGTTTTACCATGTTCATCAAAAATACTTTACATCTGAACAAAAGTTACACATTATTATTGAGAACAGATTAATTATTATATATGTTAAAATATACTAGAAATAAACTACAAATTCTTTGTTAAAATGACTTTAAAAAAACCAGCGCTTCAGTCGGCCATTATCTTTGTAACAACCTAATAGAAGAAAAACAGGAAATTTCTGTGTAGTGTTGGTAGAAAATGAGTTCTTGTTGTGAATGTTTTATGGGGGGATTAGAGATTGGAGCTCCAGTAAGCATGTACCATGGAAATAATGATGAGAACAGAAAGAGTAACAACGTCTCATCTGTAAGAAGGGGGCTGTAGAAAAGAGAAGATCATCCTCCACTAGATTGCAAAGTTGATTTTGTGCTCTATCAAGAAAAGAAAGAGTGCTCTGAGTGGCACCTCCCAGGATGTGTCAGCAGTACTTCATTAGGATGTATCTCACTCTTATATAGGTAGAGGATTGCATCAGGAGTCAAGTAGTTTTTCAAGCTTTAGAATTATCTTATCATTTTTCTAGTGACCTTAGCAACAAATTTAATCAAGTTTTCCATTTCAGGTCTGGAGTGAAAAAGTCAGTCTCAGGAGCTTATCAAAGCAATAGGCTTCCTTAAAGAGAAAGCCATTCATTCCAATTATGGCAAAATGAGAATCCGAGCATTGGTGGTGAAAAGAGAAGAAGCTAGATTTTAGATGTATTAAAAGTAACAATCCACTCGCCCCCCCATTGCACCACATGCTCCAGATTTGAAGAGAGAAAATCTGCAAGATCTTGATCACCAATGCTCTTCGAAATGCAGCTGTAGACAGTTGTGTTGCCTGCACAGATGTCAAAGAATGATCACAGAATATGATTTGGAAGATCATTGATGAAGATCAGAAAGAGAGTGTGTTGATTCTTTGTGCTTCGGACTTCTTCCCGTAAACTACTTTTGCAGACCTATCAGAGAGAAAAGATTTTATAGTTGAAGAGGAAATTTCCAGATATTCAAGCTAGCAAGCTTATAGCAAACCTTTGTGCCAAACCATATCAAAGGCCTTTGCTATGTCAAGAACTATCGCCCTTAAAAAGAAGTCCCCATCGATAAATGCATTGATCTTGTGCACTATTACATTCAGCACGTGAACTGTTGATTTTGCAGGATGAAATCAAAATTGTTTATCACTTAGTAGATTGCTTTTTCTCAGGTGATTGACAACAGATTCAAACAAATGAAACACAGGAGACTTTCCTGAGACACAGAAGAACAATATCCGGTATTAAATACTATACAGACCGATGAGGTTTTCCAAGGAGATTTTCATTTTAAGCTCTACTCGCGTATTAAGCACTGTTTAAATAAATACTAAAATATATATATAGTCCAAAGAAGCTTTGCGTCATTTTAAACAAAAAGAAAAAAAGAAAAGTAAAATGCAGTTTAAATTCCCAGAGAAACTAACTAAATCCAAAATATTGCAGACTTAACATTCGTTGGAAAATTAATAAATGAAAAAAAAAAATAATAAAAAAAAATATATAAGTAAATAAAAAAAATAAAAAGGGGGGGTTAAGTATCGAAGAGTGAAACAAAAACATAATATATATATATATATATATATATATATGTGTGTGTGTAGACATCAAATATTTATAGTTTATATATATATATATATTTCAAAGCTTTGTAAATAAACAAATAGAGCACTGTAAAGTGGCAGTCAATGTTTATATAAAAACACTTTGTAGATATCATTTACAAGTGCCTGTCTCATGGCTCATTTGTGAAAGCTGCCAAGTATTAACTAGATAGTTGGAGGTTACAATCTCTGGCTTGGGATAGGTGCTAGTCTAGCCGCACTGAAGAGCTGTGATACAGCAAAAGTCGGTGCAGATGACTATATATATAAATATATATATATATTATGATAATTTAAATTCCAATGACCAAAATTCATTTTTTCTCATTCATTTTTTGCAATGGCAGAATTGACAATGGTTTCACAATTGTTTTGCAACATGCAATATGCTACAACGAAACGCAATTACATCCTGCTCTTCAAAAAACACAATAAGACACATTTCTAAAGATGTTTTCTAATGCAGAAAGTTCATAAAAAAAAAACTCAGAAAGATTAGTTATAGTTAATTTTAAAAAGAAAACTGCTTCATATACCCAAGAAGAGGAAGTAGGAAGAATCTGATAAATAAGAAAAACGAAATTTAAAGTAATAAACTTTTGTTACGTTTAAGTTGACGTTAGTGAACTCGAACTTTATTTTTCGTCTTTGCAAGCTTTAAACTTTATATTTCAGAACAAACCTAACTTTATCTTATTTTAAAGTAATTAGAGATCTACAAAATAAACAATCCTTAAAAAATTAAATTTAGAATAATAAATTTTCTATACTGTATAATTAATCCTTACCCAATAGGGTAAAAAATAATTTTTTTATAATTAATCCTTACCCAATAGGGTAAAAAATAAATTTTGTATAATTAATCATTACCCAATAGGGTAAAAAATAAATTTTGTATAATTAATCCTTACCCAATAAGGTAAAAAATAAATTTTGTATAATTAATCCTTACCCAATAGGGTAAAAAAAAATTTTGTATAATGAATCCTTATCCAAGAGGGTAAAAAATAAATTTTGTATACTGTATAATGAATCTTTACCCAAGAGGGTAAAAAATAAATTTTGTATAATTAATCCTTACCCAAGAGGGTAAAAAATAAATTTTGTATAATTAATCCTTACCCAAGAGGGTAAAAAATAAATTTTGTATAATTAATCCTTACCCAAGAGGGTAAAAAATAAATTTTGTATAATTAATCCTTACCCAAGAGGGTAAAAAATAAATTTTGTATAATTAATCCTTACCCAAGAGGGTAAAAAATAAATTTTGTATAATTAATCCTTACCCAAGAGGGTAAAAAATAAATTTTGTATAATTAATCCTTACCCAAGAGGGTAAAAAATAAATTTTGTATAATTAATCCTTACCCAAGAGGGTAAAAAATAAATTTTGTATAATTAATCCTTACACAAGAGGGTAAAAAATAAATTTTGTATAATTAATCCTTACCCAAGAGGGTAAAAAATAAATTTTGTATAATTAATCCTTACCAAGAGGGTAAAAAATAAATTTTGTATAATTAATCCTTACACAATAGGGTAAAAAATAAATTTTGTATAATTAATCCTTACACAATAGGGTAAAAAATAAATTTTGTATACTGTATAATTAATCCTTACCCAAGAGGGTAAAAAATAAATTTTTCGAACAAATGTTATTCCCTCTGACATTTATATTTTATCTTTCGTGGATGATAACATCGCAATAATGATATTGATGATGTAATATTCACAAAGTAGACATTATTACTGTTCTAGTATGCAAGCAATATTCCAACTTTATGCTAAATCAGAAGTGGTCAGCTCAACAGCATAACTCCATATGAAATAAATAGATGCTGAGATCAAAGTGTAGTATCTGTTCCGATGGATGCTACACCCATTTGACCTTCGGGCCTTGATCTCACTGGACTTAGGGTTTGTTCTGTGCAATTCTAGGAGGTCCACCCTCCCAGACTGTGCCTTCTGACCCTTTGAGAAAGGTTAGTTTATTACTAATCGCCTGAGGCGCCCCTACCGGGAAATGCCGACGGGTCTGCCCAGGCATTTTTTGTAGGCCAAAGTGCTCATCCTGTAGAGTGCTGGATTTTCATTCCTACTTTCCGACCTTGTGTCACATCTTACCGCTGTGGGAGGGAGATTAATAAAAAAAAAAATTAAAAGAAGATGCTGATTTAATCTCACTCGGCGCATCTACACTACAGCGACGACCAATCAAAACAAAGCAAAAAATTGTGATCAACATCTATGAAAGCAGGCCCATTTCGATACAAGTAGGATTATTAGAATGTTGCCTTTTCTGTGAAAACTCCCTGAGACAACAACTTGGCTGGAATCATCATCATCATCATCAGCAGCAGCAACAGCAGCTGTAGCAACCACTGTCCTCACTTGTACAGTAAGGCAACAAGGAATTCAGCAAAAGCAGACAGCATTCCAGGTGGTGGCAGATAAAATTTCTGACTGCAACTATTAGTATATAAACGGTTATTCTAACAACTATATTTCTCTAAAAACTACTTTGATGCGATCTGCTTGCCTATCGGCTACCCCCATACCATACCATACCATACCCTGTCGGTTGAACTGTGAATTCACAGGAATAAAATCATCTCTTTGCTATATCTCACATGCGTTATCTTGTTTTGTTGTATTTTTCACTTCCACTTTTTTTTTTATTTGCTAATGCAAATCATGGTACATTAGACAACACATCGTCTATCCCATCAGTAACATGGCCCCCGTCATACTATAAACTAAAATATTACATACTTACATGTTTTATATAGCTTTATTAAACAGGGTATTAATCTTTTCTTGATATTATTATTCTGACAGTTCTGTGGACATTTCACAGAATCAAGATATCAGAATAGGTAATGTGTATAAGCAGTGACAATAGAATTATCCTTCAAAATGTAATTCTCTTTGGCATATAAAGTTCATTGCTGAACCAACTAAGATTTTATTATTTATTTCTCGTAGTTCAAAGTTTGGGTGAAATCGTCTAGAAATTGCATTATCTTTTTATTTCTCGTGTCTACACCAGAGTTTGGTGTCTGCAATAAAATCGCAGCATTTATTAGTTAAGTGCTTTTATCTGTGCCAATTTACAGTTGATAGGTTGATATTATTACATACATTATCATTATTTTGGTAGAAATAATGGCATCAATAATGGCATATCAGTATCCATGTTGTTAGTAGTTGTTCCTGGCAAGTAATACAATGTAAGTTGTCCAAAGTAGGTGATTTCAAGTATCACATGAATACTTAGAAACATCATGTATCAATAAATAAAAATCATAGGATTTCCAGTTTATATAAACAAAAATACTGCCTGGAAGTTTTATTGTAGAATTAACGTGTATATACATGTAGAATCACAATGACACTTACCGGCACCAGGGCCCCAACTGGTATCCATTCGACAAAAAAAACCTCTCGTTTGAATGAAGCAATATTTATATACTAGAATATCCATTTATGAACAAGCAACCAATCAGAAGTCAGAGAGTAGACTTGCCCATCTGAGGATAATGGAAACTTCTAGCCTTAATATAAACCGGCGTTTTAGTGTGCTTGGCAGTTTTACTTGTTTGTTACTCAGCTGATTTAGTTTACCAAATTCTATAATCCACAGTAAGTCTTCAATCAATAGGAAAAATAATTTTAAATTTGTTATCAAACAACGTATTAATTGATTAAATTAAAGTTTAATGAGAAAACTGCAAGAAATTATGTTGAAAATTTTTTGTGTTTAAAAACTGATTTTTATTCAATTAAAATTATTGATATTTTTTGTAGTGATTGTTCACCTTGAATGCTAATCATTAACTGTTTGAAAATACTGCAAAATATGTGTTTCACATGAAGAATATTGGTTACCATCCTGGTAAGACATTTAAAGAGTTTCATTGCAGATTGGCTAAGTTTCTTAAACCAAATGAAACATGTTTATATTTTATGAGTCCCTATTTACTTGAAAAGTTCCCAAAATGAGCCATTCTGGATTGGGACAAAAAATTTAAACAATTGTGTCGGTCTAGAAAAATTTCTTCACTGACTGAGGACAGAACAGATGCTACACTTTGATCCTAGCCCGAAAGAAAGTTTTCCTAGGTCTTTTAATAGAAAATTCTATATTCGATCACATGAATTGTCAAACTGATTGGGTAACAATGAACTTTTAGTGTTGCATATCATCGTGCTTGTATCTGTGCAGTTGGAAATCTCTTGAAGTTGGATTCTGAAGAAATCATTATGATGGCTATTTTGCCTAGAACTTGTTGGCATTTTAAAGAAAACTTCTTCAGTAGCTGCTGATTGGAATAAGTCAACACTGCTAAATAATTATGAGGACTTTTTGCCTCTTTTTTATCTTTGCCGTTTGTACTGAAACGGAGAGTAACAAGAGGCGAGTATACTGTTGCTAAGGATTTTAATTACAAACGAATACGACAACAACAATATTGGAGACGATAGGCAATTAAACAGCCTTCGTTCGCCAGAGAGACTGATTAACGAGCTCATTTGAGGGGAGGGTAAGAATATAATTTACAATATTTTAACCCCCCCCCCCCCCAAAGTTTTATAATGAGAAGGAGTTAATAGTGTCCTATTTAGTAACGAAATTCTTGTATTTTTCAGAAAATTTTCTTGGTAAGATTTTCTTACTGGCTCGGCTGGAACTTCACTCTTGACTGGTTCTCCGCAAGGGTTGTTTGCTTCTCTTGGTTCAGAAAGTTGCATACTTTCCTTCTCATTTGAAGGGCTTTCTGTCCCACTAACAGGTGGTATGCACTCATTCACTAGGCTTATAGTATTATCTCCATCAATTGATTGGGAGCGAAATGCTGCACGTTGATGGTAGTTTTGCTGCCAGAAGGTTGATATACATGGGCATAGTGAGGATTGGTTTTCAGTAAAGTAGCAGGTGTAACCGGAGGGTCATACTTACTCAACTTGGTATGAGATCAAAGTGTAGTATCTGTTCCGATGGATACTGCATCTCATAAACTGGTATTGTCTTGGCCTTCGGGGGGCTTGATTTACGCCGGTCTATGGGTCGGTCCTGTGCAGTTCTAGGAGGTCCACCCTCTCAGGCTTTGCCTCCCCTCTTTGGTGAAGAGTAAGTTTATTGCTTACTGCCTGAGGCGCCCCTACCGGGGAATGCCGACAGGGCTGCCCAGGCAATTTTTAATGGCCAGAGTGCTCAGTTTCTCGGGCGCTGGCTTTTCAAACCCCACTTTCCCGACCCGACCTTGGGTTACATCTTACTTGTGGGAGTAAGATAAAACTGTCCTTGTGCCTAACCTCCTGGAGAGGAGGTAAATAAATACTCAACTTGGTATGATTTATGATGTCTACTTGGCCTGGTTTTGCCCATAAAGGAATTGAAGTACCAGAAGTGGATTTATGGCTTTACTTAATCTATTATGAGGGGTCACATTCATAGCTGTGCAGAGCAACGATCGAATAGAATGTAGAGCATCAGGTAGAATATTTTCCCAACGGGATAGCCCCATATTGCTAGAATGCAAAGTTACTTGTATGGCCTTCCATAGTTTGCTGTTTAATTTCTCAATTTGCCCATTGCCTTCAGAGTGGTATCTACTAGTTTTTGAAGTAATAATACTTTTTTGCATAGATAGTCAGTAGTTTCCTCTGAGAGAAAGTCAGTTGCTTTATCTCTGTGTATCCTATTGAGCATACCGAATATCACAAATAGTTGATTCAGACACGGAGTAACAGTTTTGCTTGTCATATTTTTACATGGGAATGTGAAGGGAAAACATGAGTATTCGTCGATGATCATAAGTACGTATTTGTTGCCATGTATGGGCGTAGGTATTGGTCCCTTGAAATCTGTTTTATCGCTGGAAAGGTAGTATTCCTTTTATGAGAGTTCCCTTGTTACCAGTAATGAATTTGGGTTTTAGATACTGGCAAGACAAGCACGAATTAGTTATGCATTTTGTTTGGTCGAGTGAGAAAGGAATGGTTATTTCTCTGGTAAAATGAAATAGTTATGTAATTCCTGGGTGGCATAATTTACAGCGGAGATCTTGTAAAGAATGAATGAATGCAGATATTCGGAGAAAACGTATCACCGACAGTATTTTCTCTTCCAGGACGGTAGACGATGCTAAACTTAAATTGTGACAGTTCAATGCGCCAACAGCATATTTTGTCATTTTTGATTTTTGATTTTCTTGTGTTACCAAACATAAAGCTAATACTCTTTTGGTCTGTAATTACAGTAAAGTGATTTCCATATAAGAAGTATTCGTAGACTTTTGACACTGGCAGCTGATCCTTTTTCAACTGCATGATGGTTGATTTCACTGGGACTCCATGTTCTAGAATAGCACGTAACAAGATGGTTTTGTTACTAGCATTTGTTTCTACAGCCGATGTGAAATTGTTACTAGCATCTGTTTTTACTACAAATTCTTTTTCTGAGTTAACTGTTACCGTTTATTTAGCCGTTGAAAGGAATCTAATGCCGAAGGAGATAATGGAAATTCTTTGTTGCGGTTTAGTACTGGTATTTTGTCTGAAAAGTTCATGATAAATTTATCATAATAAGAAAACATACAAATGATTCGTCTCTTGATTTCAGATTTAGAGGAGTTGACATCTCAAGAAGAGGTTTGAGCCGATCATAGTCAGGCGATATTTGGTTGTTTTGGATAGTGTACCCAAATAAAGTTATGGACGGGACTGAAGCAATACTATCATTATTATTAAACATGATGTTGTACTGTTTAGCTACGTCATAAAATCTTCAAAGATTATAGTCATACTCTTTTGGGGGTTTCCCTCAGATGGTAACGTTATTTACATAGACAAAAGTATATGATAATTTCTCCCTGTCAACAATGCTGTCAATGCTTCTTTGGAGCATGCTTATTCCATTCGTAACACTGAATGGCAGACATGTAAACTGGCATAATTTGCCATTTGAGTCACAAGTCGGACAGAAGCGATGCGGATGACGTGAATTCCTGAAAAATAAACCAATATTTTTGTGTAGCAGCCAGACGTGCTTTTTCTCTTGAAGAGATTATTGGGGTGGAAATCCTATTCTCCTGGTTGTAGCATGCAGATTGTTTTCAGGCTTGTTCAAGGGATCTTGCCATTTTGTATACTTCACGAAAAGTTAGGGAGGATTTATTGAGATATCGCTGAGAAAAACTTTGCACATATATTGACTTTTATTTACTTCGGCACTCACAACCTAAAAATTGCACGATTTAGCAAGGTTTCCCAACTGTAACATTAAAGAGTCTACTGTTCGTATGGGTTGCTGTTTCATAGTTATAAGTTTGTGTCGGTTATAGACTATATTTGTGGACTTAATGCATGCTGCAAACAGAGCTCTTATAGCAGAGCTATAGTCGTTTGTGTCATTAATCATTTCTGAACATAAGCTATTTATCAATGCAAAGAAATCTATTTGGTTGTTTCCAGTTTCTTCGGTGCCATTAACTGTACGTAGATAATTTGTGAAAGTAAGTTTCAAATGTTTGTCTTTTTTTCTGTGCTAAGTGGCTTCTAATCTTTCTGGACGAAGTACGCTGTCCATTTCGTTTGTCATTAAAATTGTATTGAGACGAGTTGATAAATGTTTTAATCAAAACGAATACTACAACAATAGTGGTAAGGATAGGCAATCAAATAGTATCCCTGCCTAACGGCAGAGAGACTAACTTACGAATTCATTCGGGGGGGGGGGGGTAAAAATATAATTTACAATTCCGTTGTTGTGGGAGGAAGAGATAGAGAGATAGAGAGAGATAGAGATAGAGAGAGAGACCTGTACCTGTAGACCTGTTTTGTCTAATGGAAAATAGACGAACAATATGTTTTAAAAATTACTAAATACTTTATCAGCAAAATTAGTAATTCGAAAACAATGATGGGGACCTCCAAGAGAGATTTGGTAAGGTGGTACAAGACCCCATTTGTGTCCCAAGGGTAAGCAACTATTTCTCTTGAAATTGACGATTTGATGTCCAGCAAACTTCCATGTAAACTATTATAAATTCTCTGTTTGCATGATCACATATGACATAACGAATATTTTAATGCCATTATGTTCGTTTATGCATCTGTTTATCGAATCCAGACTGTAGGTATTCTAGATATTATCAATTAGAAATCTTACTAAAAGGAAGGAAGGGTGGCGTGATAAATATCATTGTTTTGTGTATGTGAAGGTAAGTGTATGTTGGGGAAATGATGATAGAAAGTGCTTGTTCTTGAGTAGGCATGGATGTTACATGGATGCTGTGAGGCTTTTCTCTGCTCTTGGACCCTACAAACAAAATACCAAAAGCCCTGTAATGACGTTTTCTATAGTTTAGTTCTATAATAGGTTCCTTTCTTAAATGCATCAATACAGTTCTTTGTTTTAAGTCTCCTCAAGATGACTTATTTACTGATTGTTCTCATCGTTGATGCATTTCTCTGAGTTACATTTTATTTTTGTTTATAAAAGATTTTCTTGCTTGTCTGCTGGGAGGATCTCACTTTTCAAAGTTTGCTGATTTATTGGCCAATTTCCTCTGCTATTGATACAATCTGTAATAAGATAACTTGTAAAACCTGGTTGTGATGTATGCATTTCAGGAGTTATTTCGGGGCTTCCATTCAGGCGTTTTTCTAATGTTTCTATCCTGATGCTACTGATTTTATTTATTTATTTAAAGAAATGCAGTCTCAGTATAACACTGTATTAATGTCACTGAGATTATTTATACAAAGATTTATAGTTTTTTTTGTATGGCAATTTTTATGTGGAACGCCTTTTACCCACTGAAATAAAAGTAGATACATACTTAGAATGTAAATATTAGGCTTTGTATGTACTAGCGAACATAGACTCCCTCCATATTTTTGATAGCTGTTGAAATAAATATTACATCAATTTTAAACTGAGTGAATTGTAATGTGAACGCATTCTTAACTGCAGGTTTTTCGAAAACAAAATCTTGAAATTCTCTCCGATAATCAGAAGAGTGTTTTTAAATGGAAGTTATTTTGTTTCATAGCCCCTCTCCTGCTTTTTTGTACACTCGTCATTTTTAAAACATAAATCGTATCGTTTGCATACCTTTAAATTTCTCCCTTGCCATGTAGAGGGTTGTCGTCTAGTGGTTGAACTCCTTCCTCCTTCTTCTGCAGTGAACCACGCCGCTGCAACAAAAGCTCCATGATCGGGTCGGAAGACAAATAATCTTTTTAATTCAACTTCAGTTTTATTTCAAGCGTTAGTTATCAAATCAGCTGGGAGATATTCACTAACGTCGAGAGAGCGATTTACTGCTTCCGTAATTACTTAACTATTAAGTCTTAACCATTCGTGTAGGGGGGAAAAGAGATCTTTCGCCTGTATTTTCTTAGGGAATAATCCTCCTATGTAAGTTGCTTGACTACATGGTAAAATCACGTCTGATAGGTCCGCCTCCAAAACCCAGACTGCTAAAACTCGCTTCTCACAACGAACGAATGACGTCACGGATCCCTCTGTTTCCCCACGCAAAGGCCCGTGACGTCATAGAGCCTCTCACAGGTGCAAATTGACCCTCGATCTGAGGTCTCGTCACGCGGTGACCCTGTCACGTCCGTTAGCTCCGACTGTGAGAACAGGCCCTATTCTGCACTCGACTGCATGCCCCCCCCCCCCCCCCCCGCTGCTAATTCGCGCAAGTCAAACCAACGATTTCCAACAGATACATCCATTCCCATAGGGGCATTATCCAACAATTTTATATAACAAAAATTCTATTTACACTACCCCCCCAAGGAGAAGGTAATGCCTGGGAGGATCGTTTCATGAAAACAGACATGATACTACACTACCACCCAAAAGGAGGAGGTAATGTTTGTGGAGATGATAACTGATCAGATACTACACTAAAAAAATGTGAAAATCGGTGAAATACTGTAAAATTGTGTTTTTGTATTAAAGGGTTGATATGCCATGAAATTTTGTAAACCCCGATCTAAGAAAGAAAACTAGTGGTAGAAGCTGAAGTCCCTTTGCTGGGAAAAAGAGTAGCAAAGGTCCGAAAAAAATGGCCACGTTTAATACAAAACAGAGCAAAGAGTTCTGTCTTAATGAAGAAAACTCTGTTAGACAGAGGTAATAAAAAAAATACAAATGCATTTAAGGTAACTCTACACACTTCTATATGCTGCATGGTTCATTGTGATTTTCAGGTCGAAGAGAAACTCAAAACGAACATTTCTCTCATGTCCCTAATTGTTACCTTACTTATGAGTAGGGCGAATCTATGGGAACCTCAAATCAAAAGGTTTCCAAATTTATCCTTTCAAAAGTTCGAATTCAAATTGAAATTTAGCAAACGAAAAGACCCCTCAAATAAACTAAACTCTATTGACTACACTAAAACCTACTACAAATTTCTCCACTTCAAAAAGAAATCAAAGACAAAAAACTTTCTAATTTAAAGAAAATATTCTTTACAATTTTACAGTTAAAAAAAGTTAAAATGTTTCTTCTATTCAGTGAGAAAACGTAAAGAACAATGTATATAAATTAACTTTATGATATATGTTCTTTTTCTTTGTTTCATTTTACTTCAGTCCAAGTTCTCAGAAATCAAGGGCCCCCTTCCTGGGGCTAAAACTTGATCTCTATATGGGATACATAGATATTCGAATATTCCATTAAAGTTCTCCTTTACCTGTCAAACGTTGAGTTAATAAAGAAGTTCAGAACATTAATTTTTCTCTTCCCAATTGACCAATGAACTATGTTATAGTATATATTTCTTGTGGTCTCTTGGTCTTACCGAATTCCAGGACAAGAATTCATCTAGTTTGGTGGAGTATCCAGTTAAGTACTATTACTTGATGTAACATTATTTCGAGAGGGTGCACCATTCCAAGTAGATTTTATTTGGGCTTTGAATACTGTTATTTTGAATATTTGGTCAGGGTTTAATTGTAAGGTGCAGTATCCTCATGTCAGGTTGTCCTGACAAACCCTTATACAGAGAGATCTTATTCCGTGTGTGTGTCTTGATAAATTTTGCCATTTGCTCATGGGTAAATGACAGGTGATAGAAGGGATGTGACACAATTGGCAGAATTTAATTGAATAATTAAGTGAAATTAAATTTGGAATAATTGATTAAAAGAGATTGGGGATTGGCACATGAAATGTTGCCAAATATTGTTACCTGACGGAGTTGATTTGAAATGTAATGTTTCATAGGGATAGACTAGCGTTCTGCCTGTCGCTACCTACTCCACTCGACTTATGTTTTTAAATGCCTCAAGAAGTCAGCGAGTGCATAAATTCAAAAGAGACCACACCTGCATTCAGCAAATTGACAGTTACCGACGGTTTGCTATATAAACTTTCAAAGGTTAAACACCTGGCTCACTTACTGTGAGTTTGGAATCGAAAAGGAGTGGTGGGGGATGAATGACACTTATCTGAGTTGAAAAAAAAGAAGTTGATGGGAGGCCATAACACCGAGCAGTCGCGAGCTGTAAATCAACATTAACAGGTTAAAGTAAAATAAATTATATATATTTTTTTAAAAGACAAAAATAACTTTGTCAATTTTATATACAGCCATTTCTTTCAGCTTTCAGATTCACCCCTTGTCAGACACAGCACAATTAAGGGTCTCATCCTTAATCTACAATAACACTTTCTCAGGCAAAAGCAGAGAAGAAATGCTTACCAACCATCTATCCAAACCAACGGCACCAATCTCACAGTTTTGCAGATCTTTACACTTAGTGTGGGTGCAGAGATATTGGTAGAACAATTGGTTGGAACACATGATATCACCATGGCACCAGACTCGAACTCTAACTATCATAGAACAATAATTTCAGATCTAGTGCCGAATCACCCAGAATACCACACTGAATGACATGCCAGGTCACGATCGGATTACAAACTTACAATACACACATGTCCTCCATAACTGGTGTTCAGCACCACATTACCTATTTTTACAATAATCCACTGGATTTTAGGACCTCAGGATGCCGAGCGACTATTGTGGGGTCTGGGTTTACACTCAATATTCTTATGCAGCAAATGTTACGTTTTAATTTATTTTCTTCAACAATTTTAAGTTGATATTTACAGATATTATAAAGTTAACTATAGAAGAATACTTAGTATGTTTACTTTAAATAAACACACTTCATTCCTAACTGGTGTCACATGCCAGATTATCTATTATGATAATTCATGTAGTTTAAGGATATTAAGAGCCCGGGCGACTAATGTGAGGACTGTGTTTGTATCTAACATCTATAAACAGTAGATACAACGTTTCATTTTATGTTCTTCATACATCTAAAATTAATATTTACACAGATTAAGGTAATGTGGGGTTCAGGGATGAGAGCAGGACTTTCTGGGATTCCTCCATTTTTTTCCAGGCAACGCCTAGACTGGTCCCGCTAGTAGATATATAAACGTGCATGCATATATATATATATATATATATATTTTTGATTAATTAATTTATAAAATGACTTATCCGGTCAGGGATCCCTGCCCGAATAAGTCATGCTGATGATGGCTCATAGACAGAAACACATGTCCATGTCTCCCTTTTGTGCACGCAAAATTTAATTTATAAATAAATTAAAAAAATCTATATATACAAAAATTGATGATACGTCTGATTTAAGGGCGAATTAAAATGCAGTCCTCGGAATATTCTTAAAATAAATAAACCGCTCAGAGTAGCGACAAATAATAAAAACACACCAGTCGACTATCGCCAGAAAACCCAATAACAAAACATCAGCGTCTATATATATATATATATATATATATATATATATAAACAAGTAAAGGATGAGAACAAAAATTGTATAAAATACAATATCTATTAAGTCATCAGCTGTTCAAGACAAGGTATACATCTATATATATATATGTGTGTGTGTGTGTGTGCATGTACGCATGCATCTAATTCTTAATAATAAAACATTTTTTTGTCACTCAACCCTTTGAACATTTGACCAACAAACTATAAGTAAAACCTTATATGATTGGACTATTTTAATCAGCCTTTGAAAATAAGATAGCATTTAGAAGGATTGTCTATACAGTTAACATTGCCTACACCTATATGTTACGTATAATGATATCTTTACACTGTCAATGTTTCACAGCGGTTGTACTATAAAGAAGATACAACGTACACTGTTCCTGTAGATTTCTTCCCTCCCCTGTTCATAGATAAAAAGAAATGTCATTTTAAGATGTCTTTATTGAATGAAAGTGTTCTTAAAAGAAATCAGTCGAATACAGAAAACAGTGATTTTATTCTTTTGATATTTTCAATAAACTTTCTAAATCAATATCTAAGCTTTTAATGTGTCTGTTTATTGCCATCAATTCAATCAAATCTAAAATCAAAATGACAAGTGTCTCTTCCTCACCATTTCGCTGAGATTTTATGCGAGACAAATCCGCTAATTACCATTTTTGTCACAGTAAAAGTTTCACTTCGGTTTTCAGATGAAGAACTTTTATTCATGTGATTGCTATCCAAACGAGTCTCCTCATTCTTGTTTTTATCGCAATGTTCAGTAGCAAAATATGTGTACATATATCTATACTCTGTCTGAAGTATTCAATGATGGCATTAATTTTCTATTATGAGGTTTTAATAATAATAATATCGTGGGATTTTTGTTTATGTAGAACATCCATAAACAGCAAATACTATGTTTTATTTTATTTCATTTTAAAAATTTCATTTTATTTTATTTCATTTGATTTTTAACTTGAAAACTTAAAATTTAAGAAATAAAAAACAAGAATAAAAATGGTAATATGAGGTTCAGTGTGAACACTACATTACCATTGGCCTGGAGACAAAGATATAATAACAAGTAAAAAAAACAACCTTTTTAGATGTTTTTATTTCACTTATTTTACACGTATGCATATATTTTTAAAAGAAATCTTGCCCATATTTATCAATTTTCAAATGTCAGCACAAATTTCATTAAACCAAATTTGTTTAAAGTAAAAATGAGCAAGAGTTCCCGTCAAAATTCTATGAGGTCAGCATTTGTCTATGTGGTACATTTTATATGGAAATCTTGGCAAATTTCTATAACAATGGTTCTTAAACTCTTACAGACCCTTGAAGCTATGTATCCCATGAAAAATGAACTATTTTTTTTATTATTATATCTAGTTCTTTATGATTGCAATAAAAAGCTGCGAATATTATTTAAAATGAATATGGAATTGAATAATACTTGGCATTATTATATTTAGTCGCTAAATATAATAGTTGTTGAAACTAAGCAGGCACTAAATCTAAATTATAGTAAGAACGTATATATATATATATATATATATATATATATATATATATATATATATATATATATTTATTATAGACGAGCAACCCCCACCCCATCCCGCAGCATTGTCTGAGAATGTGCTTTTAAGTTTTTCAATTATCAATTTCTAAGTTACAAATAAAATAAAATAAAGTAAAACGTTGTATTTGCTATTCATAGATTAGTAATATTACCATTGGATTGCTCATAACATGTAATTCAATTAAAGTTGTTTGATCTTGGTATACGGATTTGTACAGGGCTTTGTTTCCAAACAGAGACATCACAAATATAGTATGGATCCGTGAATTAAATATTTGAATATAATAATTATTTTAAGATTGAAAAAATATTTGTCAAATAGTTTAATTTAAAAATTAATGGAAAAGATTAATACGAATTCCAAATATTTTAAATAAAATGAACCGCTTTATTTAGTAAGCATTTTCAAACAGGAGAAACTGAAGAGGGACAATATGGAGGTAGTATTTGGACTACTATTCTCGTCGTGGGTGTGATTTTCATAACGTTTCGGTTGATAAAACCAATGACCTTCTTCAGGTGTATCTTTTCTAACATGGGAACCTTCGAGTCGAACTCGGGAATCTTTATATTGAATTTGGGAACCTGGACGTCATTTTAAACTGAAGTCTCTATTTAATCCATGGGGTGGATTGTTCTCATTCTGTCAGCCTTTATCAAGTAGAACTATTGATATGTTATTCTTAATCATAATCGCCTGTAATAAGGATTGAGTCTTCAACCTCCGGAAGATGTCACTTAGAACAACTTATTAACAATTATGTTGTACGTCCATGTGAATAATAACTTATGTAAGAGGGGTGTTTTTATAGTTCGTCTACAGTTGGTTGTAAAGCATGACGATATATAATGTATTTTTGTTCTGTTTTTTACAACAAAGGAATCAATAACAATTGATAAGATAATAATAATAATAATAATAATAATAATAATAATAGGAATATTTATTTTCAAGGAGAGTGAACCAGTTCGTTCTTTGAAATGGAATGGTTTTTGATAAGCGTGTAAGAGTCCATAAGGTGTGTTCTTTTATCAAAGTCAGTGAAATGTGTAATCGTCCAATGGAGAGAATCAATTCAAAATGGTAAGTTCAAATAATATAGTTTCAAAGGAGAAATGGAGTAGTTCTTTGATGTGGGAATGGAAATACTTTGAAGAGTTGTGAAGAAATCTGGCAGAGACAAAGAATTGTAGATATATGAATTGTAAAGGGGTTTGTTGCTTTTACTTTTTTTTTTATTTCATGCCAAGTAAGGTCATCATCAATTTGCTGTCCTGCTGGCTAAATAGATTCTTGAGAGTGGCAGGTTTTTATTTTGGTATGTAACCTGTTTATGATATAATTTCCATTTATTCTCAGAAAACTATTGCCAATATCTGTATAAAGGACGGATAATCTGTCTATTATTGATGCATCTTCAGTCTTTCTTATTTTTATAGAGAAGTTATAACATATAGAATATTATTATACATTCTATCTATCTCTTTCTCTCTCTCATATATATATATATATATATATATATATAGTAGGATCAAATATAAACCAAAAGTAAAACTTTTAGTAGATGGAACCTATAGTGAAGAGGATTAGCTCAATATACGAGATAGAGCAATTGTAGAGATAGAAGAAAAAAGAGTGATAAACATGCGACGATTGTCCAAATTTATTTCAAATTTCAATTGTTCAATGCAAGGTGTATTCAGTAATAGATCTTGATCTTTGAAAAGCCTTGGCTTAAGAAAAGAATAATAAACACTAGTTTATTACTGAATACACCTTGCATTGAACAATTGAAATTTGAAATAAATTTGGACAATCGTCGCATGTTTATCACTCTTTTTTCTTCTCTCTCTCTCCCTCTCTCTCTCTCTCTCTCTCTCTCTCTCTCTATCTCTCTATCTCTCTCTCTCTCTATACAGGGTGTTTCAAAAGTCTTGGAAACATTACAAATGCGTATATCTCATGAACTATTCCAGGTAGAAAAATGAAACTGGTGCCATTTTAAAGCTTGCTTAATCAAGTTTTTGGTCATACTAATGATTTTCGTGTTATCTTTCCAGGTGCAGTAATGGCGTTCTCTAAACAAGACAAGGCATTTTGTGTCCTCCAATTTGCAAAGACTGAATCGTGGACATGTGTTCAGCGTGCATTTCGCAGGAAATTTAAAAAAGAAGCCCCTGAAAGGAAATCCATTGTCAGATGGCATGCTAAATTTGTGAAAGATGGGTGTTTGTGCCCAAGTAAGCGAACAGGTCGCCCTCCAACTTCAGAAGATGCAGTTGAGCAAGTTCGGACAGCCTTTCAGCGGAGCCCCCGTAAATCAGTGAGAAGAGCCAGCAGGGAACTTCAGCTTGCTCCAGCAACTGTCTGGCGTGTCTTAAAGAAACGACTGCAAATGGTACCTTACAAGCTCAAGTTGGTCCAAAAGTTGAAGGACACTGATAAGCCACTTCGCCGTGACTTTTGCATTGCAATGCAAGAGAAGTTGGAAGATAACGGCTTTGATGACCGGCTTGTTTTTAGCGATGAGGCGACCTTCCATCTGAATGGCAAAGTTAACAAGCATAACACTCGCATATGGGGTACTGAGAATCCTCATGAACCTCTTGAGCACGAGCGAGATTCACCAAAAGTGAACGTGTTTTGTGCAATTTCCAAGAAAGGTGTCTATGGACCGTTCTTCTTTGAAGAGCCAACTATCACTGGTGAATCCTATCTCAATATGCTGGAAGACTGGTTAATGGCTCAGTTGGAACAAGCAGAATCTGATGACTTCATTTTTCAACAAGATGGTGCACCACCACACTGGAGTCTTAGAGAAAGGCAGTTTCTTAACACAAGGCTGCCTGGTAGATGGATTGGGAGATCTGGGCGAGGTGATGACGTTCTCATGCCCTGGCCTCCTAGGTCTCCAGATCTTACCCCGTGTGACTTTTTCCTTTGGGGCTTTGTCAAGCAACAAGTCTATGTGCCGCCCCTTCCAAGAGATATTGACGAACTAAAGGCTCGAGTAACGGCAGTTGTGGGAACCATTGACGTCAAGATGCTGGAACGCGTTTGGCAGGAAATGGACTATCGACTAGATGTCTGCCGTGTGACGAATGGTGCTCATATTGAGCAACTTTGAAGATTCCCCACAAAACTTGAAACTTTAACCTTTCCAACGGTACCAATTTCATTTTTCAACTCCTAATAGTTTTTGAGTTATTAAAAATCGTTATGTTCCCAAGACTTTTGAAACACCCTGTATATATATATATATATATATATATATATACATGATGTTTAAGACAAATTGGACACTTTTTGGAATGTCATATCTTGGTCAATAATTGATATATTCTCACAATTCAAAGTGCATCTCTTAGAGGATACAACTCATTCGAAGAAGCCATCACAATGTCTGTCAAGAGATCCAGTAACCTTAGTTTTATCCTGGCAATCAGCTCGTCCCTGGTGTTAAAGGCGGTACCGTTGGTGTCTTTCTTGGAAATTCTTTGACATCAACTTTTGGGTTTTCCTGGAAGTGTGACACGGAGGTGAGTCCTGCTGCCACAGTTATGGCCTTCTCACAGCAACCCACCAGCAATGTGAATTGAGTCTATTCTTATTAGAAGATGTTGGAGAGCGTTATATCTTTTTATTTTCTTTTTCCATTTAACTTAGTTTACCCCAGAGGTAAAGGGCTACTGAGAATTAGGGTGAAAGTTTAGGGGGTCATCCTAAATTGGGAACTGTGCAGCGTTATGCTTGTTCACATTAGTTTTAAATTTCTGCATGTTGGTACAGTTGGGAAAACAGAGAGCAGGGAGGGAGTTCCAAAGGCCGGCAGCTCGAGGAAAGAACCTATTGGACTAGAAGGTTTTCTGGCATCTGGGGACCTCCACAGTGAATAGATAGTATTTAGCTGATTTTCGGGTTGATCGAGTGTATTTACATCAAGGGGGCACCAGAGCATCAAGTTCCTCGGAGCACTTTCCATTGAAGTATTTGTAAAAAAGATGCAAGGATGCAACATTGCGGCGATGGGACAAGTCTGGAGCTTGGTGGATAGTAAGAGACCTATTAGATACTCTTTTTTGTACCTTGTCTAGGAGGGAGAAACTAGTGGATGATGCACCAGCCCAGATGTGACAACAATACTCCATACATGGGCGGTGGTGGCTTTGTAGAGTTATAGGATACTTTCAGGTGTGAGAAGTTTTCTAGCACTGTAGAGGGTGCCCACCTTCTTTGCAGCAGCCTTGGCAATGTCTTCAATATATTTGTTCCAATTCATGTTACCTGCGAATCTTAGGCTGAGGAGTTTGAACGTTGGACTCTCAGGTAAGGTATTATGTGCCATGGTAATCGGTGGTTGAAGAGATTTCTTGTAATTTTTGAAGTAAAGAAGCTTTGTCCTAGCAGCATTAAATGTTACCATCCATTTATGACTCCATTCCACTGCAGAGTAGAGGTCACTTTCTAAGGATTCAGCCATTGCCTCGAATATGTGCGGGTCTATTTTACCCATATGACAAGAGTAGAGCATAGTGTCGTCAGCAAATATACTCATCTCAGACATAATATCATCAATGGAAGTTGTTTCTGAAAATCAGGAATAATAAAGGTCCAAGGATCGATCCCTTGGGTACACCTGCATTTATGTCATGCTGTATAGATGAACGGCCATCAAAGACAAGCTGGATCATTTTTTTGGATAGGAAGAATCTAATTATATTAAATATTCGTCCAATAATACAATATGAATAAATTTTATGAGAAAACCTTTATGCCAGACCTTGTCAAAGGTTTGGATATATCAAGCGATACCGCCCTAGCTTCACCTGCCTTGTCCAGTTTATGGTATATGCATTGAGAGATGACTGTTAGGATATCCGCAGTAGACTGTGCTTGCCTTGTTGATAATTATTATCGATATAAAGCCAAGTTCACACGAATGTGAGACATACCTTTTGATCTCAGCAACATTCAGACATTCTTCATGGCAGGACAATTCAGTTAAGACAAACACATTTTGTAGGTTTACACGCGCGTCGTGCGTTTATTTTACAACAGACCAACAACAACAAAAAGGAAGGGGCAGATAACTCAAATCTTACAAGGGTTAATCTGGTTCCCAAATAATAATAGAACAAGGGAGATAACCCTTAAAATATGTTTTAACAGTCCGACAAAATTGATAATTCAACACTCCTCCTCAATTGCTGTCAGACTGTTCCATGACTTCCCTAACACCTAACAGTGCTCTAAGCTTAATAAATTGTGCACTCACAAGTCCCTTCGTCAGCACATCAGCAATCATGTCTTTACTTTGACAGTATTCCAATTTAATTGTTTCCATCTCAACTTGCTCTCGAATGTAATGAAACTTAATATCAATATGCTTCGCCCTTCCATGATATTGTGGATTCTTTGCCATACATATTGTGGATTGGTTATCCTCGTAGATGAGTGTCGGTCCAACCAAGGGTTCATTGAGACCACTTTGAAGATGTCGCATCCATACTGCCTCCTGTGCTGCACTTGCCAATGCCATATATTCTGCTTCAGCTGTAGACAATGCTACACAAGTCTGCCTTTTACTTCTCCAACTGACAGCCGCTCCACTTAATTTAAACAGGTAGCCTGAGGTTGACCTGCGGTCATCCAAGTCACCAGCCCAGTCTGCATCTGAATATCCTATCAGATTTGTTGCATTCTCCCTGTCATACAGTAACCCATAGTTCCGCGTGCCATTTAGATAACGCATGATATGTTTCACAGACCTCCAGTGTTCCATGGTAGGTTGTGAGCAGAATCTTGCTACATTGCCGACAGCATAGGCAATATCAGGTCTTGTTTTTGTTGACAGATACAGCAGGCTTCCAACTGCTGATTGATACAATTCTTGGTTGAATAGCTCGTTTTCTTTAACAGCTTTAGTTAACCTTGCACCAGGATCAATTGGAGTTGATGTAGGTTTTGAATTTTCCATTTGGAATTTTTTCAAAACCTCTGCTGCGTATGCTGGTTGTCCGATCCATATCTTCCCTGAATCTGGATAAGCGATTTTAACACCCAAGAAACTATGTAGTTTCCCCATATCCTTGATGTTGAAACTTTTGGAGATTCTTTTGATAAATTCTTGGATACGTGTCAAAGACTTACATGCCAGAATGATATCATCAACATACACTGCAGCTATGAAGATCTCTCCTCCCGAGGAGAGTGTGTAGATACACGGGTCATTTTCCAATTGCTTGAAATGCATCTTTTTTAGCTGAGTATTCAGTGCCTCATTCCAACATCTTGATGATTGTTTCAAGCCATAGATGCTTCGCTTTAATTTACAGACAAGGTGTTCCTTGCCTTTGACCTTAAATCCTTCTGGTTGCTTCATATAGATGTCTTCTTTCAGCTCACCATTAAGAAATGCAGTGGTTACGTCCAACTGATGCAGGTTCAGGTCATGTTTTGCTGCTAATGCAATGACAGTTCGCACTGATTCGAACCTCACTACTGGACAAAAGGTCTCGTCGTAGTCAACTCCATGTTTCTGAAGAAATCCTTGAGCTACCAGTCGAGCTTTATATTGTCCCATGTTTCCATCAGCGTCATATTTTTGTTTGAACACCCACTTACTACCAATAGCCTTCCGTCCACTGGGTAAGACAGTAAGGTCCCATACTTTATTAGTATGTAGTGAATTAACTTCACTTTCCATTGCTTTCATCCATTTGTCTTTCTCAGGGCTAGAAAGTGCCTCTTTCACCGTTAATGGGTCATTCAATCTGTGAGCAATGTAGACCCATTCACCATACTGATCTGGAGCTTTCCTAATCCTTAGTGATCTTCGTGGTCCTGTTGTCACTTGTGAATTGTCATCATCATCATCATCATCATCATCACTGACGTTATGACAGTCAATTTTCACTAGAGGTTGGTTTCCAACTTCCTCTCTCTCTTGTTCACCAATGGATGCCGATTCATTAAGGATGACATCTCTGCTATGGAAGACTCTTAACTTTTCTGTATCATAAAGTCTATAACCCTTGACTCCAATACCATATCCGAGAAAGATGCTCTTCTTCGCTTTAGAATCCATTTTGGATCTTTCATCTTTTGGTATATGGGCATAAGCACTACACCCAAAAATGCGTAAATGGTTCACATCTGGTTTGTAGCCTTTCCATGCCTCGTATGGTGTCATTCCTTGTACTGCATTTGTTGGGCTTCGGTTTCGTACGTATGCAGCTGTTGATAAAGCTTCTGCCCAAAATTTCTTAGGCAGCTGCGAGTCCGACAACATTGCTCGCACTGCTTCCACCAACGTCCGATTCATTCTTTCAGCCACTCCATTTTGCTCTGGTGTTTTGGAAACAGTGCGTTCATGGTGTATGCCCTCCTTCTTTAGGTAACATTCAAACTCTCTTGAAGTGTATTCCCCGCCATTGTCAGTGCGTAAGGTTTTTATTTTTCGTCCACTGGAATTCTCCACCATGGTTTTCCACTCCATGAATTTTGCAAAAACTTCTCCCTTGTGTTTAAGCACATATATCCACACAAATCTTGATTTGTCATCAATAAATGTGAGGAAGTATTCGGCTCCACCAAGCGATTTTGCCTCTAGCCTTCCACAAACATCGCTGTGCACAATTCCGAGTAGTTGTGTAGCTCGCCTTCCACCTGATTTTGGAAATGAGGAACGATGATGTTTGCCATCCACACATGGTTCACAAAAGTTAATACTCTTTGTCACATCATAGTCGAGGCCAGTCACCAGCTTATCTCTTGCTAGTTTCTGCAAATTCCCCGCACCAAGATGACCAAAACGTCGATGCCAGATCTCCTCTTTTGTGTTACCACCTGAACATGTAGATGCTGCATGAGCTGCTTCTTGTTTTTCATTACAGTTCAAATAGTACACGTTTCCAATTTTTGAACCCTCAGCTACTATCCTCTGTTTTTCATCAAGAAGTCGACATCCTGATTCAGTGAATATGAACGACTTTCCAGATCTAGTCGCCCTAGACACACTCAATAGGTTGTACGATAGTTTGGGAACATAAAGTGTTTCATACAGTCTACATCTTTGCTGTTTACCGTCTGGCACACTCACGTTCAGTTCTATTGTTCCCACTCCTAATGCTTCAACTGAGCGTCCATCACCAAGTGTAATTTCCTCTACTAAATCCAATTTCCGGAAATGTATAAACATCTTCACATCATGACACATGTGACAAGTTGCTCCAGAATCCACAATCCATTCGCTCCTTTTGTTATTAGATAATAACGCATGGTGTGCAAATAGTCCAACAACGTAATCGTTTTCAGAACCATTACATTTTCCTTGTGTTTTTCCAGTGAAGAAAGCTTTCTTATTGGGATAGTTCCTTTTAAAACTTTCTTTTGCATCCTCACTAAGCAATCGACAGTCACGTTTAATGTGTCCATTCTTTCCACAGTGATAACACTTGGGCCCCTTTTTAAAAGTGTGATGTTTTGATGTCATCGCTTTCGAGTCAGTAGCAGTGTTTTCCTTTTCTCTGACTTTCGTTTCTTCGTAGAGCAGTCGTTCAGTCACTAACACCCATTTGGGCACATCCTGACTTGCTTCGAGCGCTGTTACTAGCATGTCATAGGAATCCGGGAGGCTAGCCAAGAGGTGTACAACTCTATCTTCCTCATCAATTGAATCGCCGATGACTGACAACTCTTCAAAGATTTCTGTCATTATTTTAATATGTGTATGAACAGAGTCACCTACTTTCAATTTAAGGGAATACAAGCGCCTCCTTAATGCTAATTTATTAGCCCACGTTTTCTTCTGAAATTGATCTGCCAATTTTTTCCACACCACTGCAGGGTCGTCGGGATCCCCTATTAGATACAAAAGTGACGGTTCCACTGACAAAACAATCGTCGCCAAGGCGCGATCTTTCCGCGATAAATACTTTCCGTGTAATATCGCATCTGTCCTAGGATCGGGGACGATTTCGGTATCATTTACTATGTACCATAATCCGTCCCTAATTAATGTCATTTTGCACTGAATCTTCCAAGTGGCGTAATTTGTCCCATTCAACGGTACGAGATTACCAAGTTTTGTTTCCATCGTGAAGGTAAAACGATACAAAACTTCTTTCGTAAACGAGAATTTCAATATGGCCGAAAAAAAATGTCACACGTGGCTTTATAATTATATCGAGCGTTCATCTGGGCCCATAACCTTTGTTGATAATTATTATCGATATAAAGCCAAGTTCACACGAATGTGAGACATACCTTTTGATCTCAGCAACATTCAGACATTCTTCATGGCAGGACAATTCAGTTAAGACAAACACATTTTGTAGGTTTACACGCGCGTCGTGCGTTTATTTTACAACAGACCAACAACAACAAAAAGGAAGGGGCAGATAACTCAAATCTTACAAGGGTTAATCTGGTTCCCAAATAATAATAGAACAAGGGAGATAACCCTTAAAATATGTTTTAACAGTCCGACAAAATTGATAATTCAACATGCCTAAATCCATACTAATAGACAGAAAGAAGTTAAGCATTAACGAGGTGATAAACTATCGTCAGATTGATCAAAGATTTGAGTGAATACCAAGAGTAGATAATTCTGAGGGTCAGTTCTATCTCCAGAATTCTTGAACACTGGTACCACAGAGGCAATTTTCCAGCTATCAGGGAAGCAAGATTCGATAAGGCATTTGTTGTAGAGTTTGGAAAGGATAGAAGCCAGTTCAGCAGAGCATTTCTTTATTACTATTACTGGTATAAGATCAGCCTATTAGCTTCGGAGGTGTCAAGGTTTTTTATGATGTCCCGAACATGAGATGGGGTGATGACCAGGTTTTCAAGTGTGGCTTCAGTCCGCAATAGAGAAATTTGGGAGAGAGTGGTTTGCGGCGTCCAAAGTGGAGTTTTAGAGCAAATGCTGAGCAAGTAGTTCAGCCTTATCAAGCCGTGCAAACGACGTCATTGTGGTTGGATAGGGGGAATTGTTAATTGCCCATTATTCACCACACTATTGAAGATTTTCCAGAAATCGTGAGTACCTAGTTTTTGTGACTCAATGCGTTTTTTGGTCATTTCTGTGTACCTTCTCTTTGCTTCATCTATTACAGTCTTACAATGCTATAAGTTTCTGTATATTTGTAGTTGTGACTTTTGATGGTTGAATTGTCGGAATGCTTGCTGATTCTGAGCAATAGCAGCTGCACAGTTCGAGGTGAACCATTGTTGCGAGTGGGGCTTGCTGTAGAATTTTCGCATGGGAACATGTTTCAATGTCTGCTTTGACCCATTCAGTTACCTCGTTGGTGCACTGATCAGCAGAGAGACAAAGTTTCACTCCATGGGGCGTCTCTGATGTGATCTCTGATAGAATCCTAATCAGCCAGCTTGTATCTCGTCGTTTTGAGTTACGGCTCATCAGATTTGAGACAACATTTTAGGGTGATATCAATCATTACCACAAGGTGATCAGCATTTTCGTCAGAAAACAAGGCCAAGCACTGGGTGTCTTTGAGGTGTCCCTGCGCTCATACCTCTGTGCCTGGCTAATAGACAAAGAAGGAGTGGAAAGGCCGGACGATAGGCAGAGTCCATCTACTCCTTAAGCAATTTTAGGTTTGCAAACCGGATATTTTGTTCAAGTCTCTAGCTCTATGAATGTTGTCGATCAGGATTAAAAAGGTTTCCCTCCACTAGCAGTTGGCTGCC
Source organism: Sepiola atlantica (assembly GCA_963556195.1). Taxonomy (NCBI): domain Eukaryota; kingdom Metazoa; phylum Mollusca; class Cephalopoda; order Sepiida; family Sepiolidae; genus Sepiola; species Sepiola atlantica. Next base: position 117,801,699 of record OY744516.1, on the reverse strand, counting down.
AAGATGTAAGTAGTCAGTAGCACAGTTTTTATATCAGAGTTTTCCTTCTCCTAGATAGATGACCTGACAAGATCTACAGGTCCATCACACCTAGAGGGGTAATCTTGCGCCCATGTACTAGTCAGGTATTTCGGACCCCCACAGTTAAAAGAAATTTAAATAAGATTACTAGTTAAAATTAATAAAAATACCAGTCATATTTAAAGCATGCAAAGAAAACTTAGCTGAACTTTGGCGAATCTATTCAAATTTCAGTACCATGTGTTGGCAACATTATTTGTAGGCCGGACACTTTGCAAATGACTCGGTAAAAACGAAGATGCCATTTATCTTAGAATAAGAATGGGTATCCTTCTTATGGGTGGTCAGACCGTTTTTTCCTCACATTTTAAGCTACCTATTCTTTTCAATTTTTGTTTTCATTCCATCGCAAGAACATCAAAACAGATATTTCTCCGGCCAGTAGGGTGAAAACTGAGAGACACATGGGAGAGGAAATAATTTACTATTTATAAATAAAAGGCACACGGAATAAAACAAAACTAAAATTTAAAAAAAACATAGAAAATAAATACAATTAAATAAGATAAGTTAAAATTAATTGCTGGAAGCACACCAAAAGACCTCTACAATTTTAGGGAACTCGGTATTCATGATTTTCTTGAATGAAAGAATATAAAAACTTGTCATATTTGCTTTGAATACCCTATGTATTTTTTTTCTTCTATTCATTTAACGTCACTTTTCCCTTGTTCAGGGGTCAGACGTTTCATCATATTATGCAAGCTTACTCTCCACTTCTCATTGTTCAGCCGGTCAGAAGTCTCTAAATTCCACTCTGTGCAGTCTTGTTCAATCACTTGCTTCCAAGTTTTCCATGGCCGGCCAACATTCCTGCGATTCATGACAGTCATGCTTTTCCAACGGTTTATCCAGGTGGATGAAAGTTCCACATAACCATACCAGCACAATCGATTTGTCCTTAGGACAACCTTCATGCAGTGCAAGTGTAGTGCTTTTAGCAAATCTCCTGACCCAATGTGTTGGGTTTGGTCCGATTTCACATTGTTGATCTATCTGATCATGGATCTGTCATTGCACTGCAGACGGGCGAGAGAGGACTGGTCGAGGGCTCAGCATTCACTGCCATATATCATAACTCTCCTGACACAGCTGCTATACAACTTATCCCGGATGTAGAGATGGACAACATGTGATGTTATCAGAGGCAACAACTCACAGAATTTTGCCCAAGCCGCTCTCACTTTTGTGGATGTACTGAGTTCACATCCACCATCTGCTATGTAGCATATCTGCTACATAGCAGAAAGAATCTACTACCTCCAGGGTATTGTCATCGAGTTCCATCTCTTTGTGGAGACGACTGTCAATAGGATGCACCATCTGTACTTAGCATATCTCCTAAGTAGAAAGAGTCTACTGTCTCAAGGGTATTGTTATCTAGTGCCATCTAGTGTTGGGGTTCGGTCTAACTTAACCTTCAGGTCACTGCACTTTTTGTGAACCCACAGTAGGCACAGGTTACACTGTATTGCATTGCTTCTAACACCCTTAGGGCACACAGATCAAGAATACTGACCAGAGTCCCTTAGGAATTGTAGACCAGAGCCACACACCATCACTTTGGTTTTAGGCAAGTTCACCCTCAAACCCTTGATCTCCAGACCGTTTGTCCTTTAACTGTTCCAAGGACTCAGCAATGATAACTAGTCATCAGCATAGAATAATTTCAATGGACAGCCCAACTGAAACTCTCTTGACAGTGCCTCCAAGACTATGATGAAAAATAGAGGGGATAAGGACAGATCCCTGGTGAACTCAAACCTTGACATTGAAGCTATCACTTCGTCATCCACCCTCACTTTGCTACTAACGTTTATGTACATACATTGTACGAGATGGACAAGCCACTCCTCTACATCAACCATATGCATTACCCACAATAGCACCTCTCTGGTGACTTGCTTCGAAGGCTTTCCCCAGGTCCACAAATGCCATGTAGAGTCTGTCTGCACAGACATATCTCTCATGTAATTGGCGAATGATGAATATGGCATCAATTGTGCCCCTGTCAGGTACAAAGCCAAACTGCATCTGGTCGATGTCAACCTGCTGTCTGATGATGTCGTCTGCTACATGTTTAATCACTTACATTCGTGTTTCTAGGAGCTTCAGGTCTCTATAATGACCTTGTGATCATGTGTCTCCTTTCTCCTTGTAGCAATTCACAATGTAACTCTCACTCCCTCCAGCACTCTGACACACGCTCTTCTCTTATGATAGCATTCACTATATCTGTTAGAATTAGGTAAATATATATATATATATATATATATATATATATATATATATATATATATTTACCTAATTCTAACAGATATATATATATATATATATATATATACTGATGGCTGATGGAATCGACCTTTTTGATTTGCACTTGTATATAGTCTTCTCAGACAGTTTAATATTATATAAAGGGGTTGAATAGACTGTTTAAAGATCATACACACCCACACGTGGAACTATAGTAATGGTATAAAAAACAACTTATCTTAATGTAAGAAGAATTTTGGTACAACAGAAACGAATTATATATTTAAAAGAAAACATGGTAAAAAAGTGGAAATCCCTAATAAAACGGCGAGAAATTCAAGAATCATCAAAAAACCCCAAAGAGTTCTTCAGTGTAATCATTGTTCTGGTGAATACCATTTTAAGATTTCTGTTATTCCTTTCACAAAACACACATATGTTGAATTTTTATCTTTTAAATGTTTTCTCTTATTTTATGCAATGATAAACTATCATTTGGAGAACCAGTTCAATGTAAAATTCTTCAGAGAATAAGCCAGTACATTTTTTCAAATTGCAGCTTTGTTTACTTTTCATTATGAAAAGTTTTCTTTGCATGTTTTTAAATGTGTATTTAGTTGCAAACCTTAAGATGCCACACATATGCACAAAGTTTCATTGTACTTGATCGCCTCGTCATGAGGTTTCTCTTCATCTTTAAAAGTTCCAGTTCTATTGCAATTCATAATGGTAGTGTACACAGCTGTTCAAGAATAATAGCAGTTTCCTACAGTTTCAATTTGAGTCATTTGTGTCTCTGAAAGTTCGAATGTCCACATTCTAAACTTGATTTGCTACACAGTACTCATCCCAATAGCTCATAAATTGATAATGACAAAATACTTTAACTCTAAACCATGTTTGATAATTGTTAATGCAAAACAATAGTCCATTGTATAATGCGCAAGTATATGATGCAATAGATTCAAAATAAAAATGGAAATATTCTAAATATGATTTCAGCAAATTGGTTTTGAACGTTTGTTAATTAAAAAAATATTGTTAGGATTTCAATCACACTTGATCTTTCTGTGCTTTGCAGCAAACAGCTCTGCTACTGCACCCAGCACTACACCACACATCAACTTCTTTTCTTAAGTGGTGGAGCCCCTTTGTCAATAAATGGTTATGTAGCACTGGTGTTATCAGCCCATAAATGCTCTCAAGCCAAATTCCCTTCCTGACCCATTGTCCTCAATGGTAGAGTGATCCCCAATGTGGTTGGTGTCCCGTGGTTCATCGACTTGCGCTATTGAAGAAAGTAACTCAGGAGAAGAATTCAACTACTTTTGAAAAATTTAAAAAAACAGCAAAAAAAGTAAAATGTCAAGCGTTTTTCCACTTGCCATTACTGTGTCACACAAGTCAAACACCGTTCTGCTTTGTTGCCCATATTTCTGGGTAGTCAACAGGTCTTTCTCTGACGTCATAATAAGGATTTAAATAACACTTAACTTTTTTGTGCTTTGCTGCTAACAGCTATGCTACCAAATCCAGCGCTACACCATCGTCAGGAGGAACCACTTCAGTTTCAGCTCTCACTCCTCAACTGCTTTTCTGAAGTGGCGGGGCCCCTCTGTCAGGATGTGCTTATGTAACACTGGTTTCATCTGACCATAAATGCTATCAAGCCAATTAATTTTTCAATTAACTGAAGAATAAGTCTCTCATTGTTAATGATAAATACCCAGTCATTACTTGAATCATATCAGCAGAAATACCATAATTGGCATTGTTAGGAATTTTTAATATCGTCTGGTCATTGGTAAATTGAAATTTAAAATATTGAATAAGAATGTGATAACAAATCATGAACTAAAGTACATTTATGATAAATGTAAGATTGTAGGGAATTTGAAATTTTGGGACATATGTAGATAATTTAACATATAGCATTAAAAATGAAGTGAATTTAAAATGGAGCATTAAAAATGAAGTGAATTTAAAATGGAGCATTAAAAATGAAGTGAATTTAAAATGGAGCATTAAAAATGAAGTGAATTTAAAATGGAGCATTATAAAAAAAGAAGAAAAGTTAAAAAAAAAATGTTCTTATGAGAAACCAACTTGACTATTTATGTTTGACACATGTGAGAGGCAAAAATCAATTATATCGAAGAAGAAGAACTGTTTATGTTCTATATGCATTCTGCCAACAGAAAAGGACAAACGAATGAAGACTTTCCTCTAAATATAACTCGAAAAGTTGTCTTTTCAAACAAGGCTGTTATCTTTTTAAAGACGGATTTTTCTTTATGATTGAGTGTTTGTTCGCTTTGTAATGATTAAGCATTTTATTTGTTACCCCTTTTTCCTCTTTGATTTGATCTTTGACTTTTCATGTGTAACTTGTGATTCTGGATATTTTTACCTTTTAAGATTTTAAAACTTGGATTTGATACAGATTTCTTTCACATGTTCTTGTAATAGAATATTCTACACCCTTTTTTCCTATGTGGACTTACTGGCACAGAATTATATATGGTTGTCACCGCATTACCAGACGACCTTGCTTTGGAGATTAGTAATGTCTTACTAATTTCTCTCAATTAATTATTGTACTCTCTATTGCAGTAAATTGTTCTTCTTTCATTTTAATATCGTGTTTGTTGTTCCTCCCACTTGAGTATCAACCTTGTATATTGTAACCATTTTCAAGGACACAACGCATATAAAAACAATCTTATCTTACATATGAACTATTTTCTCATGGCTTACATTCTCATCTTAAATTCTGAAAGAATATAACTTTGTATAACAATGTCAACCCTATAAGTGTAGTCAATGTTCAACAATTGCTTATAAAACTGGCATTTGTAGTTTGCTTCTAAAATCCTTGTGATTCTCAATTCATTTCCTATTTTGCATTCGTGTGTCTCATTATATAGACAACTTATTGAATAAACTTGAAGGACTCTTTAAGATTAATTTTTATCTGGTTAATCTTTGAACCTTCTCTTTCTCGTGCTGCAAGTTTATTGACTTTTATTAATTCATTGTCTTCATTTTTTTTTGGTTATTTATGCAACCATTGCTTCTTATAGTTTTGGTGAATGAGCTGCCCCTGAAAGAAGCAAAAGAAAGCCACACTAGATTTATGGCGTACAACTATTGTATCTAGCTGAAAATTATTCACTCTTTAAAAGAAATGAACTAAAATAAAGAGACACAGAAAGAGCTATTATTATCGCTATGATTTGATTCACTTTCCCCCATTTTTCTTCTATTCCAACAAATTCATGTTTTATGGCCTCCACTCTTGCATGGACATGACATTTAGTGTTTCTTCTTCCGGTTTGAACAATACCACAAACTACAGAAATCATCTTGGATCTATAAACAAACAATAAAATGTCACAATGCATTTTTCTGGCTTTTTTTTAATACTTTTTCAAAAGTAATTTTTTTCAATTAAGAATCAAAGAACAATCTGTAAATTTATGATCACATTATACATAATAATTTATGATCACATTATCCATAATGTCAGTCGGTGAGAAACATAGATTGAACATCTTTTTTTCTTGCAATTTCTTCGCACGTAATTTGTCTGTTGCATAAATGGTTTATGAATAATTCCTCTCTCTTAGAACTACATAAAAAAAATAGATGACCAAAATCACTTATTTGATATGAGAATGAAGCAAGAAGCATAAATCTATCAAAAAGTGTAGAACAGTCTGATTTTATTCATCCGGACGATTTCAGAAGGAACCAATTCTCTTATGCAATTATTCAAATATGTAGAAGGCTTAATTCAATGAGAGCGAATAATTATTGTGGTTGGTTGAGAAATTCAAATATTCCATCATTCGTTTTCAATTCAAGGCAAGATGTTTGATATCTGGGAAAAGTTCCAAATAACGAGTGTGCATTATTGTTCAAGCTTTTATGTTTTAGATATACAGAGCATGATGTGATGCAAGGCTGTTTTAAAGTAGGTAGTGCCCGCAGAATCATGTTTCAAGACTAAACAGAGTTCCATTACTTGTGGAATCCACACCAACATTAGGAATGAACACCACAAGGTAATATGTGGAGGTAATGCTTAGGAAGCACTAACCACAGAAAAAGGGTTGACATTTAAAATCTTGGCCACAATGACTTGCAACAAGACTTTTAGAGTTTTATGTTTTATTAGAAAACCAATTTCATCAATAATGATGGCATAAATAATATATAATTAAAAAAGTATTATCAATAATTATTTTGATAGGATTTCTGGTAAAGCTATTAATTCAAATTAATAGTAAATAATATTTTTAATAAGTATAAAGGAAAAATAATGTGTTTTTCTTAATTTATAAGTATCCATGTTTTATTTAATTAACTTTATTTTTACTATTTTTCAAAAACTTGAACATGTGGTTAAATGGTTAAGATTGCGACTACATGTTTTAATTTGCTGCTCAGAAGAAAAAAAAACAATATTTTTCCTGTTTTAAATAAATGAGTGTTTACAGATAAAATATAAATATATAAAAATATACACGACACATTATTATAATAGATATTATGTGCAGGATAATTTTGAAGAATTCGAGAACACTACAGTATGAATGAAATTCATACTCTAGTGTTCTCAAATTCTTCAAAATTATCAAATAATAACTACTTCAATCAATCAATTTTATTTGCAAAAAATAGCAAAGTGCAGACAGCCATGTAAAAAAACAGAATATATTGCATCTATATACAGTCTGAATGTTGAAGGCAACTTTAAACCTGGATATGGTCGGCATCATCACGACCGCCTCTGGCAGGCTGTTCCAGGGTGTAGAAGCACGGATAGAAAATTCTGCCTTTCTTCTGTTGAGATGAAAGCGACGATGGTACGATGTCTTGTGCCGGTAATCACAGAGACTGTGACTAGGTGTCAGTTTATATTAAAATAACTTTGATTTGTTACTTATATATCAAATGGACATTGTTGTCTATAAGTATAGCTTTTAACGATAACAGTTTAAACATCAGAGAATAAGTGGAAAAGAGTAATTAATGAGCCACACACAATCAAATCATGTGATTGTAGTTTGCTGCTTATTTATTTTTTCAATAATTTGTCTCATTTGATCCAAATTATTTTTGATCTTCACATGAAAATAAATGCAAAAAATACACACATTTTATTGATTACCAAAATTGTATATTAACATTAATTTAATACTTTGTTTCGAATTTTTTTGGATGAGGATTGATAATTTGTATTATTTGGATAATTCGGACTACTGTTCTCATCTTGAATGTTATTCTTACAACATTTTGGCCAATGTAACCTCCGACCTTCTCCAGGTGCATTTTGTCGAACTCGGGAATTTGTACATAATTTCAGAAGGAACCCTTTATTTAATCCACGGGGGTGTTGCTTGCTTTCGTTCTGTCATGACCAGGTAGAAGTCTTAAGTAATTCGTAATTGTATTTTTAGTATTGTCCGTACTGAGAATTGAACCTTCAACCTTCAGGAGACTGTCACTTAGAACTGATTATTATTTAGCACTTATATCCGTTGTGGCACACCATGGCTGACGAAATGAGATCAAGCTATACCCCTGGATTAAATAAAGGGTTCCATTCGAAATTCTGTACAGATTACCAAGTTCGACATGAAGATTTCCGAGTTCGACAAGACACACCTAGAGAAGTTTGGTGGTTACATTGGCCGAAACGTTGTAAGAATGACATCCAAGATGAGAACAGTAGTCCGAATTATCTAAATAGTACTAATGTTACTTTGTCATGAGTTTTTGATCGACTGAATAAATGTTCCACATGATTGTATTGGTCCTGACATCCGAATAGAATCAAATTCCAAAATTTGGCAAAACCAGTTCTGGAATTGTTCAAAATGTTGTTTTTCCTTATTCCACAATGTTTTTCTTTTGAACTGGTGGTGATCCAATTTATTAAATTCTCACATTAATTTGTAATTTAACAAGTGGCAATTCTAACTGAAAGTCTATTTAAATATTATACAAGTTTTCAAACATATTTAATTAATCTTAGAAAACGCACCTGATTGAAGATTACCACAGGTGTGATAAATCCAGTATGAATTTCAAAACATCTAAATTGCATTTCTTGAATTCATTAGTTGCCTATTTTCTTTTAGTAATGCAATGGAACAACAAGATGACGAGAGATGTAAAAACTGGTTAACAGAGACAAACAACATCGTTTAGAGATACAGACGATCGGACACATCATATCGTTCATATGACTGGACAAAGAATGGTTTCATCTTAAGTGAAACATCTGGAAATTAAATAATTTCAGAATGAATATAGATTAAATATGTGTTAGATGTTATCTGCATATATATATATATTTTTTATTGAAAGGATGCCATGGCAGATTTTATGCATATGAACCAGAGCTAGCATTTCAGTTTAAAAACAATGTTGTTAAAATTATGTTTACCTGCAAAAAAGATTAGGACAGTGGTATGCTATGATTCCAGATGCAGTGCATATGATAGCAGTAAACCATTGGATGACTAATACTGCTGCCACATCTGGGGAGGTGCTGCTCAGAGCACTTTTTCTTGCCTTGACAAAGTGCAAATCGACTTTGTAATCTCGCGAAGGAAGATCTCTTTTGTTCTCTACAATCCCTTTCTTACAGAAGAGACATTGCTAGAGTCTTTTTCCACTCTATCATTATTTCTATGGAATGTGCTCGACTGAGCTCCAATCTCTAGTTCATCCTTGTCAAACATTCACAACAAGAACTCGTCTTCTACCACAACTGAAAAGAACTTACCTGTTCCTAACATCAGACGGAATTTACATGAACATAATTTCTTTCCAAGAACTTACAATCTGTGAAACACATTACCACAAGTTTGCTTCACTGCAGACTACAACACGGTTTTCTTTCAAATCCAATGTCACCAATCCTTGTCCCCAAATATAATCAAATTTTGTGCATTCCAATTATATTTTTAAATCCTCTCATAATATTCTTTATCATTCAACTGAAAATGTATCCATCTCATTAATCCTTATCCTAGAGTGGCTTTTGGCCTTGATAAATGATGACTCATTAGAAATAAAACAAAGGAAAACAGAAATCTACAAGATTGTTATAGTTGTCATTATTATTATTTACTCATAAATGGTTTTTTTCTTAATGAAAATCCCAATAAACATAAGGCTTGAGATATGCATACCAAATTCAAAACCGTTGCCGATGAGGTCCAAACACAAAGTTTATTATTTTATTATTTGTTTGTTTCTCTCTTTTAACAGCATCATATAATAACTACTTATCAGATATTCAATAGTTTGGTTGGTTGGTTGTTTTACGGCATATCAACCCTTTTCTACCTATTTAATGCTGAATCAGATCATTTTGGTAAAAGTTTTTATGCTTCAAGTTCTTTTTATCTTCAAATATTTATTCATGGTGTTTGGTTGTTTTATTTTAGACATATCAACCCTTTTCAATTTATTTAATGCTGAATCAGGTCATTTTGGTAAAAGTTTTTATGCTTCAAGTTCTTAATAACTTCAAATATTTATTCATGATGTTTGGTTTGGTTGTTTTGTAAAGGAAAATGTTGTTTTTGTTTTTAGCTTTGCAGAACATGATTGAGTTTTGCAAAGGGAAAGGAAAAAACAATAACATCAATGTTTGGTGCATTTTAAATCAGGAAGCCGGTATCTTCAAACAGCCTGATCTGGTAGCACCAGAGATATTCAAAAGAAAATTTCTTGAAAATGTAATTCTGGATTAAGAAATATCCATGAAATTTTGGAAGTCATAGGGGAATTTTCCTTTTATTTGCAAACTAGTGAAATATTCTGCAATTTAATTTATATTTTGGAGAAAAAAACAATAATCTACTATATAAAGTGGACTCTTTTGTCTGCTGTACCTTTGACGAGAGTAAGAAAATAACCACATGAATCATACACTACTAAAATACCCACTGCAGTACTCTTATTTACTCAAGCATGTTTGTAGAAACTTTCGCATAATTTCATTGTTATATTTATTCCTAGATCATTCACTCTCTCACCTACAACATTCACAGAGAGAATGGTCACTATACTTACTCACTGCAAATTATCTACTCTACCCACCACTCATAACACTGTCAGACTTTTATTTCATTCAGAACTGTTAAACAGAAACACCGCCGAGTACAGATTGCGGGAATATCATTCCGCTATTTCGAACACATAACATTATTACATTATGGAATAATGGATTACATTAAAACAAACACATCATGCACAGCATAACAAAATCACTCCCAACCTTAGTAAGTACACTTCTTAGTTATATAACATTAAGAATAAACATAGCATAATAAGAATATTTTTTATTGAACTCAAGTAATACATGTTTCATTCATCAACATTAAAAATAGATTTCTTTCAGATTAAATACTATACGCTTTACATCTTAATTTTCATTGTTGTTTCAAGATTGCTAGAATTATAAACGAACACGTTGCCACATTACACAAACCATCATTCTTTTAACCATAAGTACTTTCGGTGTTTTACAATGATTGATAATTACATGTTTCTTACACATTTTTCCATAAACAGACAGTACATTCGTAGTTGTGACTTACCGTATGTATTAGAACGATTTAGCGAAAATACTATTTCTCATTAAACACTTTTCTTAATAGATATTATACACGTGGCCAATACCAAATAATCATAGTTTCGTCTTTTTACACTCATACTTGCTTCAAAAAGTATTTAGTGACCAACACATCAGATTTCTTTTGCTTTTCTAGCTCCATATGAAATTGGAATCTTACTTTGGTAAAATGTAATTTACGTGACTAAAATAGTAATTATTGACCACTTTCATTGCATGAGTTAAATACATTTTTTCTTACTTAACTTTTCCTTTGTACTTCTACCTTTTAAATCCTACGTGCCTAAAATAGAATTTATTTTCATTACACATGTCACATAAATACGCTATAATAATTTTTTTTTTTTTACTTATCAAACAATATTTTACATGCCTAAATCTTACATGCCTAAAATAGAATGTACTTTCGTTACATGTGGCCAAATTTCAGACAATTGATGATTTGTTTTATTGGACTATTCAGCACTGTGGTAATTTCTATTATTGTATATAAGGCTTCTTAAATCTTTCTTAATACGATTTATCAATTTAGAACTATCCAATTTACTTGACTCCCCACGAGGGCAGAGTTAAACACAACTTAAGTTCTTAATGTGGCGAAAATCCACCAACGTTTATTATATTTTCGAAAGTAACAACAAATAAAAATTGCTGCAGTCTAGAAGGATTTGCTTCAATGACCGAGGAGAGAATAGATAACAGATCGAACAAAAATCCTGGCCCAACAGAAATACCCTTTTCCATAATTGGTCAGTGAAGGAGATATCCTGTGGCAATTTTTATTTTTGTTCCACTCCGAATTAATACTTTTCATGGGTACATAGATTTGCCACAATTCAAAACTGACATTTTTTTTCTAAACATCAAAGCTATCTGATGTGACCTATTTGTGTTCTGTTCGCTGTTTATAAATTTTAATTCATTCTTTTATATTTCTCCCGGGCAAGGCCGGGCGACGTGTCCTGCTAGTTTTTTTAAAATCATGGTAACTCATACCTTTAAGTTTTATTAAATACAGCATTTCGATCCAGATTTCAGGATTAATTTGAATACAATAGTTAAGATGTTTGTCTGTTTTATGGTATATAAACACTTTTTGGAGTATTTAATGCAAAAACAATATCGATAATGTGTTCTTGGTATTATTAGCACATCACTCAATAAGTCCTGAGCCTAACTAATAAAACAACATCTACTGATTCCAAGCTTCTCTAACAATTCGATGCCGTTTCTGTTAAAAAAAAGTGCGCCTCAGTTTCTGATATCACTTCTTCATTGGAGGCAAATCTATTTTCCTGGAGCATTCTTTTAAGGTCTGCCAACAGCCAGTGGTCACTGGGAGCCAGATCTGGATAATAAAGTTGATGTGGAAGTAATAAAAAATAGAATTCATGTAGTTTTGTCATCGTTGCAATCGACACGGTGCATTGTTTTGGTGAAAGGGCACTTTTTCTTTTTCATTTGTAGCCGTTTTGTCGTGATTTCTTCCTTCAAGCGAACCAATAATGCTATACAATATTCGCTGTTGATGGTTTTTCCTTTCACAAGGTAATTGATGAACAAAATAGTTTTCATATCCCAAAATATAGAGACCAAAACCTTGCCTCCTGATGTTTGCATCTTTAGCCCATGTGGATGGCTTTCACCTGCTGTTGTTCACTTTGCTGACTGCCAATTTATCTTCGAAGTGAACTGATTTATCTATGTTTAATCCGTTGTCACATATTGATGCAAAAATCTCTTTTTGTTGTGGTAAAACAGTGCTCGGCATCATTGAGGTGCTGTCGTTTATGATCAACTGTGAGCAAACTGGGCACTCACTTTGAACACGGCTTTCTCATTGACAAACGTTCATGCAAAATAGTGAATATCCTGCCTTCTGATACTGTTCTCCTAACCTCTACTATCTCATGCAACTTTAATTCACAATCGACCAAAAAATAGTGAATACCCTGCCTTCTGATACTGTTCTCTTAACCTCTACTATCTCATGCAACTTCAATTCACAATCGACCAAAAAATAGTGAATACCCTGCCTTCTGATACTGCTCTCCTAACCTCTACTATCTCATGCAACTTTAATTCACAATCGACCAAAAAATAGTGAATATCCTGCCTTCTGATACTGCTCTCCTAACCTCTACTATCTCATGCAACTTTAATTCACAATCGACCAAAAAATAGTGAATACCCTGCCTTCTGATACTGCTCTCCTAACCTCTACTATCTCATGCAACTTCAATTCACAATCGACCAAAAAATAGTGAATATCCTGCCTTCTGATACTGCTCTCCTAACCTCTACTATCTCATGCAACTTCAATTCACAATCGACCAAAAAATAGTGAATATCCTGCCTTCTGATACTGCTCTCCTAACCTCTACTATCTCATGCAACTTTAATTCACAATCGACCAAAAAATAGTGAATATCCTGCCTTCTGATACTGCTCTCCTAACCTCTACTATCTCATGCAACTTCAATTCACAATCGACCAAAAAATAGTGAATACCCTGCCTTCTGATACTGCTCTCCTAACCTCTACTATCTCATGCAACTTTAATTCACAATCGACCAAAAAATAGTGAATATCCTGCCTTCTGATACTGCTCTCCTAACCTCTACTATCTCATGCAACTTCAATTCACAATCGACCAAAAAATAGTGAATACCCTGCCTTCTGACACTGCTCTCCTAACCTCTACTATCTCATGCAACTTTAATTCACAATCGACCAAAAAATAGTGAATATCCTGCCTTCTGATACTGCTCTCCTAACCTCTACTATCTCATGCAACTTTAATTCACAATCGACCAAAAAATAGTGAATACCCTGCCTTCTGATACTGCTCTCCTAACCTCTACTATCTCATGCAACTTCAATTCACAATCGACCAAAAAATAGTGACTATCCTGCCTTCTGATACTGCTCTCCTAACCTCTACTATCTCATGCAACTTCAATTCACAATCGACCAAAAAATAGTGAATATCCTGCCTTCTGATACTGCTCTCCTAACCTCTACTATCTCATGCAACTTTAATTCACAATCGACCAAAAAATAGTGAATACCCTGCCTTCTGATACTGCTCTCCTAACCTCTACTATCTCATGCAACTTTAATTCACAATCGACCAAAAAATAGTGAATACCCTGCCTTCTGATACTGCTCTCCTAACCTCTACTATCTCATGCAACTTTAATTCACAATCGACCAAAAAATAGTGAATATCCTGCCTTCTGATACTGCTCTCCTAACCTCTACTATCTCATGCAACTTTAATTCACAATCGACCAAAAAATAGTGAATACCCTGCCTTCTGATACTGCTCTCCTAACCTCTACTATCTCATGCAACTTCAATTCACAATCGACCAAAAAATAGTGAATATCCTGCCTTCTGATACTGCTCTCCTAACCTCTACTATCTCATGCAACTTTAATTCACAATCGACCAAAAAATAGTGAATACCCTGCCTTCTGATACTGCTCTCCTAACCTCTACTATCTCATGCAACTTCAATTCACAATCGACCAAAAAATAGTGAATACCCTGCCTTCTGATACTGCTCTCCTAACCTCTACTATCTCATGCAACTTTAATTCACAATCGACCAAAAAATAGTGAATATCCTGCCTTCTGATACTGCTCTCCTAACCTCTACTATCTCATGCAACTTCAATTCACAATCGACCAAAAAATAGTGAATACCCTGCCTTCTGATACTGCTCTCTTAACCTCTACTATCTCATGCAACTTCAATTCACAATCGACCAAAAAATAGTGAATACCCTGCCTTCTGATACTGCTCTCCTAACCTCTACTATCTCATGCAACTTTAATTCACAATCGACCAAAAAATAGTGAATATCCTGCCTTCTGATACTGCTCTCCTAACCTCTACTATCTCATGCAACTTCAATTCACAATCGACCAAAAAATAGTGAATATCCTGCCTTCTGATACTGCTCTCCTAACCTCTACTATCTCATGCAACTTCAATTCACAATCGACCAAAAAATAGTGAATATCCTGCCTTCTGATACTGCTCTCCTAACCTCTACTCTCTCATGCAACTTCAATTCACAATCGACCAAAAAATAGTGAATACCCTGCCTTCTGATACTGCTCTCCTAACCTCTACTATCTCATGCAACTTCAATTCACAATCGACCAAAAAATAGTGAATACCCTGCCTTCTGATACTGCTCTCCTAACCTCTACTATCTCATGCAACTTCAATTCACAATCGACCAAAAAATAGTGAATACCCTGCCTTCTGATACTGCTCTCCTAACCTCTACTATCTCATGCAACTTCAATTCACAATCGACCAAAAAATAGTGAATACCCTGCCTTCTGATACTGCTCTCCTAACCTCTACTATCTCATGCAACTTCAATTCACAATCGACCAAAAAATAGTGAATATCCTGCCTTCTGATACTGCTCTCCTAACCTCTACTATCTCATGCAACTTTAATTCACAATCGACCAAAAAATAGTGAATATCCTGCCTTCTGATACTGCTCTCCTAACCTCTACTATCTCATGCAACTTCAATTCACAATCGACCAAAAAATAGTGAATATCCTGCCTTCTGATACTGCTCTCCTAACCTCTACTATCTCATGCAACTTCAATTCACAATCGACCAAAAAATAGTGAATATCCTGCCTTCTGATACTGCTCTCCTAACCTCTACTCTCTCATGCAACTTCAATTCACAATCGACCAAAAAATAGTGAATACCCTGCCTTCTGATACTGCTCTCCTAACCTCTACTATCTCATGCAACTTCAATTCACAATCGACCAAAAAATAGTGAATACCCTGCCTTCTGATACTGCTCTCCTAACCTCTACTATCTCATGCAACTTTAATTCACAATCGACCAAAAAATAGTGAATACCCTGCCTTCTGATACTGCTCTCCTAACCTCTACTATCTCATGCAACTTTAATTCACAATCGACCAAAAAATAGTGAATACCCTGCCTTCTGATACTGCTCTCCTAACCTCTACTATCTCATGCAACTTCAATTCACAATCGACCAAAAAATAGTGAATATCCTGCCTTCTGATACTGCTCTCCTAACCTCTACTATCTCATGCAACTTTAATTCACAATCGACCAAAAAATAGTGAATATCCTGCCTTCTGATACTGCTCTCCTAACCTCTACTATCTCATGAAACTTTAATTCACAATCGACCAAAAAATAGTGAATATCCTGCCTTCTGATACTGCTCTCCTAACCTCTACTATCTCATGCAACTTCAATTCACAATCGACCAAAAAATAGTCAATACCCTGCCTTCTGATACTGCTCTCCTAACCTCTACTCTCTCATGCAACTTCAATTCACAATCGACCAAAAAATAGTGAATACCCTGCCTTCTGATACTGCTCTCCTAACCTCTACTATCTCATGCAACTTCAATTCACAATCGACCAAAAAATAGTGAATACCCTGCCTTCTGATACTGCTCTCCTAACCTCTACTATCTCATGCAACTTTAATTCACAATCGACCAAAAAATAGTGAATACCCTGCCTTCTGATACTGCTCTCTTAACCTCTACTATCTCATGCAACTTCAATTCACAATCGACCAAAAAATAGTGAATACCCTGCCTTCTGATACTGCTCTCTTAACCTCTACTATCTCATGCAACTTCAATTCACAATCGACCAAAAAATAGTGAATATCCTGCCTTCTGATACTGCTCTCCTAACCTCTACTATCTCATGCAACTTCAATTCACAATCGACCAAAAAATAGTCAATACCCTGCCTTCTGATACTGCTCTCCTAACCTCTACTCTCTCATGCAACTTCAATTCACAATCGACCAAAAAATAGTGAATACCCTGCCTTCTGATACTGCTCTCCTAACCTCTACTATCTCATGCAACTTCAATTCACAATCGACCAAAAAATAGTGAATACCCTGCCTTCTGATACTGCTCTCCTAACCTCTACTATCTCATGCAACTTTAATTCACAATCGACCAAAAAATAGTGAATACCCTGCCTTCTGATACTGCTCTCTTAACCTCTACTATCTCATGCAACTTCAATTCACAATCGACCAAAAAATAGTGAATATCCTGCCTTCTGATACTGCTCTCCTAACCTCTACTATCTCATGCAACTTCAATTCACAATCGACCAAAAAATAGTGAATACCCTGCCTTCTGATACTGCTCTCCTAACCTCTACTATCTCATGCAACTTTAATTCACAATCGACCAAAAAATAGTGAATATCCTGCCTTCTGATACTGCTCTCCTAACCTCTACTATCTCATGCAACTTTAATTCACAATCGACCAAAAAATAGTGAATATCCTGCCTTCTGATACTGCTCTCCTAACCTCTACTATCTCATGCAACTTCAATTCACAATCGACCAAAAAATAGTGAATACCCTGCCTTCTGATACTGCTCTCCTAACCTCTACTATCTCATGCAACTTTAATTCACAATCGACCAAAAAATAGTGAATATCCTGCCTTCTGATACTGCTCTCCTAACCTCTACTATCTCATGCAACTTCAATTCACAATCGACCAAAAAATAGTGAATACCCTGCCTTCTGATACTGCTCTCCTAACCTCTACTATCTCATGCAACTTCAATTCACAATCGACCAAAAAATAGTGAATACCCTGCCTTTGATACTGCTCTCCTAACCTCTACTATCTCATGCAACTTTAATTCACAATCGACCAAAAAATAGTGAATACCCTGCCTTCTGATACTGCTCTCTTAACCTCTACTATCTCATGCAACTTCAATTCACAATCGACCAAAAAATAGTGAATACCCTGCCTTCTGATACTGCTCTCTTAACCTCTACTATCTCATGCAACTTCAATTCACAATCGACCAAAAAATAGTGAATATCCTGCCTTCTGATACTGCTCTCCTAACCTCTACTATCTCATGCAACTTCAATTCACAATCGACCAAAAAATAGTGAATACCCTGCCTTCTGATACTGCTCTCCTAACCTCTACTATCTCATGCAACTTTAATTCACAATCGACCAAAAAATAGTGAATATCCTGCCTTCTGATACTGCTCTCCTAACCTCTACTATCTCATGCAACTTCAATTCACAATCGACCAAAAAATAGTGAATACCCTGCCTTCCGATACTGCTATCCTATCCTCTACTATCTCATGCAACTTCAATTTACAATCGACGAAAACGAGTTTGTGAACTTTTTATGTTTTCCTGGATATCTGCCAAATTTAGGCAACCTGAGCGTTCAGAATCATTTGTGTCTGTACGACCTCGTTTAACGTCAGTATACCACCACTTAACCATTGTCTCTGACAGAGCAGAGTCTGAATAACACTTATCAAACGATCGCTTTACTTGAACAGCATTTTTTCCCATTACAATACAATGCTTTATCAACACATGAGTTCCATTGTTTTGAAAATTTGCAACAGTAGCTTCACTTAAATAACATTAATTTGTAAACTAATAATCCGATTGGGCTCAAATTTCTCAAATCTGAAGGTTAGTACTTTATGAAAATAATATTGATCTTTACATTAGTGGTGCCATCTGTGTGTCGGGCCCGGGACTTATTGAGTGATGCGTTATTTTTAACTACTTCGTTCTACTTTATTGTTCTCTTGCAATTGTTAATCTTATAAAGGTTAATTTGAAAGGCTTTCCCATAGTATTCGTTGTGCTGTCGATCTATAATGTATCATTAGAGGATGTTTCTTTTCATGGTAAAATGTCTACATGTCAAATCTTTGCGCTTGTTCACGTTCTGCTAAATGATTCTATTCTCTATCAATACACACAAAAAGAAGAGGCAATTTATTACAGCATCCCTTAAGGCTAGCTCAATATTGGCGAAGGAGGGGAGGGAGAGTCCAGTATTTTCTTCTTAGTTTTACAATGAAGTCTTTTGGGATGTTTCAATAATCAATACCCGAGATGCTTTGGAAAGTGCCAAGAAATAATGACTGCCACAAAATAGGAGTTGGTGGTTTGACAGAAATATTTATAACTTTTCATATATAAAGTTAGGGATGTGTATCTGTTTATATGTTTGTGTGGGGTAAACTCCCAAACTAATTAACTGATCATTACGAATTTTGGAACACAGCAGCTAGGCGCAATCGTGGCTAATGTGGGATAGATTTAGTTTAATTTAGTTTTATGCAAATGAGACTTTAATCCTTTCATGAAAATTCAGATACCACTGACTTTCATGACATTTTAACCATAGGTATTGAACATTAATTAATAAATATTCCCAAAATTACAATTTCTCTGGAGTATTTTAAATGTTTATTGGGGGGGGGGGGGGCATAACATAGGCACATTTCTTAATCTCTTAATTATACAGACTAAATACATTTCTTACAACAGGGAAGAACATTAAATTGAAAATAGTATTTAAATAATAAATTTTCAAACAAAATGGTGTATATATATATATATATATATATATATATATATGTATGCATACTAGCAAAGCCTACCTGCTGTCTAAGCAGCAATTAATCAGAAGGGGGGAGGACATATAATTAAAAAAAAAACTTTTACGCAGAGAATTCCATAATTTAAACAAACTAAGAAATTTGTAGATTAACATCCTCGGTTAAATCCCCCCACACTCTAAAAAAAATAAGATTACATGTGACCACCTTGAAAAACTTGATGGAAAAAAGAAAAAAATAACAAAAAAATCAATTATTTTAAAATTTAGAGTAAGATAAAATGATCCTCCATTTCTGGGCCATTCTAACCTATTAAGGCAGTTAAATAATTTGTGTTTTTACTACTAACCCTAAGTCCGACTGGTAAAACCACACGTGATCGCCTACAAAGTAGACCCCCCCCCCCAAAAAAAAAAAATAATGCACATGATTTATCTCCCATAACAAAAAGAAAAAAAATGGTTAAATGCCCCAAAAACGCAAGAATGGCTTGGAAATGGCGGATCATTTCATGTTAAATTTATATGTCAAAACTGATCCTCCCATTCTAAATTCTGAAAAAAAATTTTTATATTGTTTTGTTTTTTCCTTTCCACCGAGTGTTTAGGGTCTTGATGTAATCACTTAAAAAAATAGAATCTAATTTTTTGGGTCGAGGATGATAGCTTAGTGTGTTAATCTGTAATACTACCCAAACTTTTAATATTCTTATTTATGCCTTTAAAATAATGTATTTAGCTAATTTTAAAGAAGTTATTTATTTAATTTTGATGAGAAAGGGAAACAAATAAACAAATCAATTGCTTAAAATTAAAAGAAAACAAGTCGTGCGTGCATGGTCCCCCTCTGTATGTGACTCGATGTAGCGAGTGTAAAATGCAATAAATTTGGGCCATTTTGTACCCCAGAATTTTTCTGAGGTCAAGGATGCTCATTTTATATCCAAAACAATTGCCTCTACATTTTGGCCAAGTTTCAGAAAAATTGAATGTATGGATCAAACATTATTGGGAGAAAAGGGTCAATTTTTGCCATTTTGTGGGCTTTTGACCCCCTGGGGGCGGGAACCAGTTTTTTTCCAAAGTCAGCGATACTTATTTTCTATTAGAAACAATTGCCTCCACATTTTGGCCAAGTTTCAGAGAAATTGAATGGATGGATGAAAAGTTATGGGGCAATGGACGGACATGCCTCAAAACATAAGTCCCCCGATTTTATAAATCAGGAGACCACAAAGAGACGTATAGTTAAAAGCATGAATTAAAAAAATAATATATGTGCAAATTTACAAATTAACACTCCTAGTTAGCCCCCTCCAATGAGATTTTACTTTTTTGCTTGTGAATACCCTGGAAAACAGAAAGAAGGAAAAACATATTTCAGAATTAAGAGTGGCGAATCAGTTTCATATATAAATTAAACAATTAGAAATTTTAATTAAAAACTGAATGAAAAAATGAACAAAAATTTGATTGAGAAGAAAATAAAATAAAAAATGTATGAAAACTATAATGAAATAAACGAATGAGGAGAAGTGAATGAACACAATTGAATGAATAAAAATGAATGAAAAAAACTGACGGAGGAAATGGATGAGAAGAAATGAATGAACACAATTGAATGAATAAAAATGAATGAAAAAACTGACGGAGGAAATGAATGAGAAGAAATGAAAGAACACAATTGAATGAATGAAAATGAATGAAAAAAACTGACGGAGGAAATGAATGAGAAGAAATGAATGAACACAATTGAATGAAAAAAACTGACGGAGGAAATGAATGAGAAGAAATGAATGAATAAAAATAAATGAAAAAAACTGACGGAGGAAATGAATGAGAAGAAATGAATGAACACAATGGAATGAATAAAAATGAATGAAAAAAACTGACGGAGGAAATGAACGAGAAGAAATGAATGAAAAACTAATGAAGGAACTGAATGGAAAATAATAAGCGCATATTCTATATAGATTGGAGCGTGAATCTTATGTAGTTTCTGACTTTTAGACTGAGAGACACACGCATAGACTAAAAGACCTATACCACTTACCAAATTTAATACTATATTATTAGTATTATAGCTCCCGATTGACAATAATCCGAAGAGATCTCCTTGACAACGCCGAGTAGAAGGACAATTTCATAGCTCCTGGACAATGCAATTTGAACAAAAGCTTCTGTTCTCCCCCCTCCTCCTCCTCACTAACCAAATATAATACTGTAATGCTACTAAGAATGCCTTTACAGCACTGCCAAAAGTACGATTATATACCACTTACCAAAAGTATTATTGTAATCTTACAAATATTGATCTCAGCCAATGCTGAGTAGAACAAATAATTCCGGTTAATTCCTAATTCCTTGTCTCCCACATTTGACAATAATATGAAGATAAATAATGTTGACAAAAACAATAGTCCAAAGAGATTTAATATATACAACTTACCAAATGTAATAATGTAATCTTACAATTTTTTATTCCAGACAACGCAGAGTAGAACAAATTGTCCAAGTCAATCCCTAATTTCTTGTTCCGGCCTCCCATTTGAAAATAATATGAACGCAGAGTAGAACAAATTGTCCAGTCAATTCCTAATATGAATAAAAATGCTTTTAAAAAATGGATCATAAATGAATGAAAAGAAAAAATAAATGAAAAAGTAAATGAAAAAAATTTATAAAAAATTGCATGATAAAATTAATGAAAAAATAACTGAATAAAAACGTTAATGAGAAGAAGTGCATGAACACATTGAATGAAAATAAATGAATGAAATGTAAATGAAAAAATGAATGGAAAAAGAAGAATGAAGAAAACGAAAGAAAATAAGTGCATGAAAAAATAAATGAATGAAATGTAAATGAAAATAAGTTAATGAACAAATGAATGAAAAATGAATGAAAAAAAGAAAATTGAATGAAAAATGAATGGAAAAACAAAAGAAAAATGAATGAGAAAAAAGGAATGAGAAAAATAAATGAAAGTAAATGAATGAAAGTAAATAAATGAAAAAATGAATAAAAAAAAATTGAATTAAAAAAAATTATGATAACGTATCTGATGTAGTTTCTGACTTTAAGATGGAAACACATACACGCACAGATTTACACTTCCCAAATCTAATAAAGTATGATAAGTATCATGTGTAGTTTTTCTTGTATAAAATAGTATAACAAAACACAGTGATGTTGCTTTTTTTGAGCAATGCAGCGTTTAAAGATACTTGCTCTATCCATGATATTGAGCACTTTGGATTAACTAACGTATAACACCCAGATATGATTCTGTATTATTACTTTTATGGCTCCAGGGCAACACCATGTTCTTTGTCTAGTATACAGCATCACAACAAAAGACGGAAGTTCTTTCTCTTTGGCAACACTGCATTTAAACTACGCTACTCTATCCAGGATATTGAGCATTTTAGTATTACCACTTACCATATGTAAGACTGTAATATGAATATTGTGACTCCCGGACAACACCAAGCAGATTTTCTTATATACAACATTATAAAAAAGACTGTAAAGTTCTTTATCCTAGGCAATGTGGTGTTTAAATACACATGCTCTATCTATTATATTGACCATTTTTGCCATAAGATATACCACTTACCAAATGTAAAACTGTATTATTATGAATAAGGTCCCTGGACAAGCCAACTACCTATTCTTGTATAAAATATTATAAAGATTGTAAAGTTCATTACTCCAAGCAGCACTATGTTTACACACAGCTGCTGTATCTATTGTATTGAGCACTTTTGCCATAAGATATGCCACTTACCAAGAGACTGCTGCAAAGAAAGTGGGCTCCCTCTACCATGCTAGAAAACTTCTCACACCGGACAGTATCCTATATCTCTACAAGGTCACCATCCGTCCATGCATGGAGTATTGTTGTCACATCTGGGCTAGTGCACCATCCACCAGTCTCTTCCTCTTAGACAAGGTCACAAAAAAGAGTATCTTATCTAATAGGTCCCTCACTATTCACCAAGCTCCAGCCCATGTCCCATCACTGCAATGTTGCATCATTGTGCTTGTTTTATAAATACTTCAATGGAGTGTGCTCCGATAGAACTTGCTTCTCTGGTGTCCCCTTGACGTAAATACACCTGATCAACCCGACAATATGCTCGATCCCATCCATTCACTCTGGGGGTCCCCAGATGCTGGAGAGCCTTCTTCTCCAATAGCTTCTTCCTCGAGCTGCCGGCCTTTAGAACTCCCCCCCCTGCTTTTTGATTCCCCGACTGTACTGACATGCAGAAATTTAAACTAATGTGATCAAGCATCTCGCTGCACAGTTCCTAATTTAGGATGACCCCCTAAACTTTCACCCTAATTCTCAGTAGCCCCTTACGTCTACAGTGGCAGCTTGCCTTGTTTGGGATGAACTAAGTTAAAAGAGAAAATACTGTATTATTAGTAGTATGGATCCCGGGCAATACCAAGTACATTTTCTTGAATAAAATATTATAAACAAAGACTGTAAAGTTCTTTCCCCCCGGCAACATTACCACCGTCACCACCACTACCACCACTTCTCGTTCTCCTTTTCTACTGCCACCACGACTTCTCCTTCACCACTGCCACCACCACAACCACTACCACCACGACTTCTCCTTCTCTTTCACCACCACCACTACCGCTACCAACACCACTGCCACCACTTCTCTTTTACCACCGCCACCACCACTCCTTCTTCTTCTTTTACCTCTGCCACTGCCACACCACTTCTCCTTCTCCTTTACCACACCCACACCACAATCACCAACAACAACACCATCACTACCACCTCTGCCGCCGCCACTGTCACTGCCAACACCACCATCACCACCGTACTTGATATAACTTCTTTTATATAATAGGGGCTCTACATAAATGAACATGCTTTATGAGTTCTTTCATATGACCGGGGCGCTACATAAATGAACATGATTTTGGTTCAGGGGAACAAATGAACTATATGGGTTCTTTGATATGACAGGGATGCATTAATATGAGTTCTTTTATATAATAGGAGTGCTACATAAATGAACATACTTTATGAGTTGAAGTGGAGTGGGGAGAAGAAATTAAGAATTAACTGTAACCATTTGTGCTTCTCGGCGTTGTCCGGGATCAACAATTGTACAATGTCAGTATTAATTGTATTAACTGGTATATATTAACTCTCTTTGGACTATTGACTTCAACAATTGAACGTATATTTATATGTTTAAATGGATAAGGGGCAGAAATTAGGAGTTGACTAGGACTACTTGGTGTTGTACAAGATCGAAAATTGTAAGATTACAGTATTACTTTTAGTAACTAGTATATATTACATCTCTTCGGACTATTGACTTTATCAACATCATTGATCTTCATATTATTCTGAAATGGGCGGGGACAAGAAATAAGCAATTGACCGGAACTATTAAAAGAGAAAGGGAGAAAAATAAAGAGACGGCTAGAGAGAGAGAGAGAGGGGGAGGGGGAGAGAGATAGAGGTTTTAATATAAAGATGTTGCACATGCTATTTAACTTCTATTTTGTTTTTTATAGTCCCGAGCAACGCCAGGTATTCCTGTTAGTCTATAATAATACTCAAACTTTTAATATTTTTATTTACGCCTTAAAAATGATGTTTTTTATTGGCTAATCTTGAAGAAGTTATTTATTTAATTTCATGGGAAAGGTAAACAACTAAACACATCAATTACTTAACATTAAAAGTAAAAGGGATGTATAGTTAAAAGCTGTAAGATTTAAAAAAATAAAATATGGGTAAATTTACAAATTAACACTCTCTGCTACTCTACAACCCCCCAATGAGATTCTGCTTCTTTTTTTTACTTGTGAACACCCTGGAAAACGGAGAGAAAGAAAAAAAAATTATTTTAGAATTAAGAGTGCCGAATCAGTTTCATATATAAATTTACCATAAAATGATCCCCCCCATATCTGGGCCATTCTAACTTTTTAGGACAGTGGCAAAGTCATAAAACCTCATGTAATGGCCTGAAAATACCCCCCACCTCCTTCAAAAAAATAAACGCAGCAGATTTAGCTTCAATAGTGTTAGAATTTATTGATGTTCAACTCACTAACTGGCTACTGCCTTATCCCTTAAGGACTTCACAGATTGGCTGTCAGACATCCCAACCCTTACTCCCTTAGGTGTCACGTAAGTCAGCCCATTAAAACGCTTGCAGGCTGTGTTCAGGTCTCTTTTCAATCCCTCCTTTCAACCCAGTAGGATAACAGCTAAATCTCTCAGTGACAAAGCCCGTTACCCGAACTATTTAACAAGATAAGTTCTTGCTAAGGACGTTCTCGCAAACCCATCTTAACCTCCATCCTTTCTGAACTTTTAACGCACTGTTTTGTTGTATATATATATGCCTTCATTTTTCTCACCTAGTAAAACTTCTCTAAAATTATATACAAGTGTTGTTGTGTTCCTTCTCACAAAAGTTGTTGCCCTATTTCTGTTTTAGCACTAATCTACACAATGGTTACTGCATTTTCACGTTCCAGAATTGGGCTATTTTTTCAGGGTAAATTTAATCCCAACATTAGCAAAGAAAAAGAATTCGGATAATTGCCTTAAAACGCTAGAGTGGCCGGAAAATATGAAACTGATCCTCTACTCTAAATTCTAAAATAATTGTTTTTTTGTTGTTTTTTTTTCTTTCCGCAAAGATTTTCAGTGTTCACACATAATCGCTTAAAAAAAGTAGAATCTATTTTATTGTGGAAGGTGAGGTGATTTAGCGATGGGTGTTAATCTAAAATTATACCAAAATATGAATCTATTTTTTTGTTTTTTTTGTAATTTGATCAGATCACTGGGAAGATACTACTAAACAAAATGAGGTTTGTAAACATTAAACAATAAGTTTGTTGTTCAACTTTACAATTAAGGCATGTAATTAGCTAATTAAAAAAAAGTGGTTAATTTATTTTTCACGGAAAATGTAAAATGTGCAAAAATGAAATGCTTAAAAAAGAAGCATTTTTTAAAGCGAAGAATAAAACCGAGCATGTAAAAAGATAGAAATATGCAAATTAAGTAATGAAGAAGTAAGCTTTGTGCACGTCCTTTGAAAAGTAAAAGTTTTTTTTGATAATTTATCATTTCTTTGATTAAATCACTTTAATTAATTACTATGAATATTGACAAAACTATTCCGTATATATATATAGGTAAATAGGACAATCAAATTATAATCGAATGACGGCAAACATTGATTTATTATACATTATTTAAAAAATAATTATGCAAATTAGATTACAAAGGACTGTGTTTGTGCTTTTGCCTGAGATACATAGTTGCCAAAAGACTATATCGTATTATTGATTGAAATTGAAATAACAGTAGACCGTTTTGATGCTGATGTAGCTGTGAATAATGAAAAAATATTTCGCATTTATTTATTTAGATTATATATATATATATATATATATATATATATATATATATATATATATATATGAGGAATAAAAGAAACAATATTTTAGACAAAATGTAAAAATGGAATAAAGGATAAGCAAATCAACAACTAGCAAAAATAAACTCAAAAACACATTGAATAGTTCTACTAAAATATTTCAATTGTTAAAATACAATCATTTAATTAAAGTTCTGCTACTAACTGATGATGATTGTATTTTAACAATTGAAATATTTTAGTAGAACTATTCAATATGTGTTTTTGAATTTATTTTTGTTAGTTGTTGATTTGCTTATCCTTTATTCCATTTTTATTTTTACATATATATATACATATATATAATGTGTGTGTCTGCGTGGGTTTGTGTGGTCTTAAGTATGTATACACATGTGTGGGTATCTATGTCCCTTATTTCACCAGAGTAGTACAATCTGCCTGGTATTAGTGAGGGTGATAACATTCAAGTCTTGGCCCCTACTTTAGGTAACCACTGTGAGCGTTTGCCCCCCCCCCCTCCCCTATATCCAAATGCTTTAGTGCTGAATCTCGTCAGAGCTAAATAGATATATGGTTATACAGTTTGAACTAATGTTTCACTATAAGTGATGGATCTGTTATTATTTTAATATTTAATTGTGTATAACTATAATGTTTTACTTATAGATTATTACAATTTGTCAATTAACTCACGATGGCAATTTGACTACATTTTATCAAATTTTAAAATTCTGTTATGTCCCATTCAGATCCCAAGTTTCATGACTATAAATAGAAACTAGGTCCAGCCACCTTCTAAGCATATCTAGAAATCAAGAAAAGGAGGTGGTTGGCACCTAACTCGGGACTAGATTTGTGTACAGGCCTACTGCTCCCACTGTATGTTACTTCTTCTCAATGGGAATGGTAAACACCTTCCCCTTTCCTCCTGATATTCCAACGACAGTGTCAGTATTCTCATTCCTTTTCAGTAAACAAGTGGTGAGCCATTAGAAAGCATCTGACGAGCCCCGTTCTAATGCAAATGGATTAAAAATGTTGGTTTTAGTTTTTTCTTAACTTTATTCTTGCTCTAGGTCGCAGTGGGCTCTCTTACTCAAAATCTCTGATCAAAAACACTCCAAACTTTACGGATCAAATAAACTAAATATATATATACATATATAAAATATATATATATATATATATATATATATATATATATATATATTTACATATATATTTATTAATTCTATAAAGTAATCCATGGACACGTGTTTCTGGCTCACAGCCGTCATCAGCATGGCTCACTTAGACAAGGATCGAACCTTCGATATTGATGTTTATAGTTCAGCGTCTTACCAATGGACTACAACGCTCTGCCTAGAAATATGTACGATTTTTATCACTAAAATATTTAATGTATTTTATGTAATTGTTTTTATTGGTGATTGCAGCGTTCGTTGTTTTTGCTCACTACTACTATTTCTTGAGTGATTAAGATGCAAAAAATTGCATTATTAGTCGCCCTTAACTTCATAGGACGTATTTTTCGTTAATATATATATATATATATATATATATATATATATATATGTTTATTAATTTTATACCTACATAAAAGTAATCCATGGACACGTGTTTTTGGCTCACCAATAAAAACAATTACATAAAATGCATACTATATTTAGATGATAACAATCGTACATATTTCTAGGTAGGGCATTGTAGACCATTGGTAAGACACTGGACTATAGACATCAATATCAAAGGTTCGATCCTTGTCTAAGTTAGCCATGCTGATGACGGCTGTGAGCCATAAACACGTGTCCATGGATTACTTTTATATACGTATAAATTAATAAAAATATGGAGAAAGAAGAGCATTTTTTAATGAAACGTGCAGAGAACGATTTTCGCATTGTTCCAGGAAAGTCGTTGACGATTTAATTCTTTTTAAATTCTCTTCTTTCTCGAATTTTTTTTATTCATTTGCTTTTGCCACGTTAGGATGATTCTACAAAGAATCGAAAACGTCCGTGAAACCTATGGATTTTTTTTATTTTAATACAAAACAGACGATCATAAAAATTGAAAAAATAAAAAAGGATAATTAAACAGACGAATTTTGTTATTTTTCACAAAGTATGCATAAATATATATATGAAATTATATATATATATATATATATATATATATATATATATATATATGCGTGTGCTGTATATATATATGCTTAAAGTTCATTTCAGAGCACAGGTCTCACATTATAATCATAAAACCAAAGTCGATTCTAATTACGTTTGCTCCCAATTTTAAGGTCGCTGTACATTTTCTATTTCATAAAAATGTTTGATTGATTCCATAAGAAATTACTTCTTTAACCTTATGTTACGATCAGACAAGGCGTTTGTTTGTCATAACATTTTGGTTGAATGTGACCTATTTTACATAATTTATGACTTGTGAACCCAGAATATATATATGCCAGGTTTTGTTGAAATCCATCCAGTAGTTTCTTAGTCTATGGTGGATAACGTGACAGACAAACAGACATACACTGCATTGTATTTAGTAAAAAGACTAATCTTGTTTCGAAATTCATATGCTCATACAGATGTTTTTTATCTATGTTATTAATGAGGAAATAATTTTGAAAATAAATATTATTTCGCCATTAGTTTATTGATCTACATATGTAGATGAATATTGATGAGAAAGTTTTGTCTGCAAATTCTATTTTCTATGTTGTTATTAATTACGCCTGCTCCCCACCTCCATATACCGAACAAATGGGGATAAACAAACGCCTTGTCTGATCGTAATTAAATGACCATTGGCTACAAAATGTTCACTTTGTTTTGTTCAATCGATGGGATGACTGAGCAAGTTTCGTCTAGTAAAATAAATCAATAAGCTAGAAACGATAAGTATTACTAACAAAAAACTACAGGTGATCG
This sequence comes from Sepiola atlantica, assembly GCA_963556195.1. Lineage (NCBI taxonomy): Eukaryota > Metazoa > Mollusca > Cephalopoda > Sepiida > Sepiolidae > Sepiola > Sepiola atlantica. Next base: position 117,771,844 of record OY744516.1, on the reverse strand, counting down.
ATATTCAATAACTTCTGAATTCACAGATATGTGTACGTAATTGGTTATTTTTATGCGGATTTTCTAATCACTCAACTATTGATGATTATTACTATTCATTAATGTGGTCATACCTTTCTTGTTTACCCATGTTTCATTTACTGCTTCAATCCCCCTCCCCATATTTTCATTGTCTGATGCTTCCAAATGACAGATCTCATCAATTAAACAATCATAGATTCTTTCATCCAATCATCTTCATCGTTTCTTATTACATGACCTTTACCTCTTAATCTTGATTTACTGAAAGCATTTTTTACCAGAAATTTAAATTAATAAATATTTCAGGATAATTGATTCAATTTCTAAATTTTGTAATCCAATCCCAGGTTTTAATTGAAGTTTTCAATGAAAAAAAAAATTAAATCAAGCAAATATCTTTAGACATGGCGGCCATTTAACTTAAAATATTGAAAGTTTTAACATTAAGTTTAGTTTAGATTTTATAAATGGAAAAGATGTTCCAATGATTAATGTCCACATTTATTGGGGTAAATTAAACATCTGAAGCTGTATTTACAGATAGAAATGAGCAATGAATGAAAAATTTATTTTCTGTAACCAAAATATTAAACACTAAAATTATTAAGATAGAAATTAACTATGAGATATTTCCTTCAGAATTGTTTCCATGAAATTCAATACATTTATTCTTATGTTTATGACAGTTTTCTCTCTGAAACCCTCTCTTGATATGAAGATGTGATAAATGGACTATGTTCTATATATGTAAAGAAGCCTCTTTGTGTGGGGTTGCTTTTATGATAGCACTCAAATACTCATCCAATTTCCTTTATTATCCATTTCTCCTGCTGCATGCTCTTTGCTTTGTGCTGATCATATTTATTTACCTGTATTTGGTCTGTTGTATTCTGTCATTTGAAATAAGGAGGAGCCCTTGTCTATCATGGCACTCAGATCTTTCTTCTGAGCCCCACGGCTTTTATATATGGTGTCATTTTTTCATGGCTTTGCTGGTGCATGTGGCAACACTAGGTCCAGACTCAGTTTACCTGTGCTTCTGTCACATGTCTAGTGTTTATTTTTCCTATATATAGAAATAACAGTACACTATCACACACATTGTGCGTGTTAGATGTTTACAATGAAGAATGTTGATCAGTATTTGTTTAACTGACCTATAACTTGGAAACCAAGCGTTTCCGGACATACATAGACATATAGAACATAATCCCAAAGGTTTGCCATCGATTTTCCAAACACACTGTATATTATGAATCTCCAAAACTGAAATTAGTTTTCCGTTTAAAAAACTAGATTTGGGGAATATAGAAATTGCTGCATTTGCATTCATATTTTTGGGAGGAAACAACAAATTGGAATTATAATTTGTGAAAACAACAGAAGATTTCCATTAGATGCCAGCTTTAATAATATTTTCTCTTTTCTCAAAATTAAAAAAAAAAAAATTAAAAATGGACAAATTTTGTTTTTCTTTATTTTTCCCTTCAAAGCAATTGATCATCACAGGCATATTTTGAGTTTAGAGCTGCTGCTGCTGCTGCTTCTGTTGCTGCTGCTGTTGCTTGTGTCTCTGCCAAAGGTGGACAATGCAATTAAGTTCCCATTTGATAATATGAAAACTAAGTGTAGACGATTAGAGGTGAGTAATCAAGAAGGCAGATTAGTGGCAGATTGATTGCCTTCTGTTTACAATAATCACTCGGATGAAATGATTGTGACGAGCCAATTTTAATTGCACTCTTCTTCTTCTTCTTCTTCTTCTTCTTCTTCTTCCCAATTGTCAGTCACTCTTAATGGAATTTATGGTTCAAATCATTGGGGCAACTCTTCTCTTTCTCATTAGTTATTTATACTTTACAAATGGCACAGATATCAAACTTTCCCCAAGGCCTGCATTGCAAATGTCTTTATTGTTAAGACACAGTATTTAGCTGTGATCATTCATTTGGGAAACAAGACTTTGAAACACACTTGTTGTTGTCTAAAATATACACTGAAACAATCACTTAAAAAAGGGCAAATATTTAAGAAAATAGAAACATGTAAAGTTATCTAGAAATATTTCATTTTACAACAGTAGATATTTATCTACCTCCCACAGCGGTAAGTTTTGACACAAGGTCGGAAAGTGGGATTTGAAAAGCCAGCGCCCGAGAAGTTGAGCACTCTGGCCTACAAAAAATGCCTGGGCAGCCCCGTCGGCATTCCCCGGTAGGGGCGCCTCAGCCAGTAAGCAATAAACTTACTCCTCCCCAAAGAGGGGAGGCAAAGCCTGGGAGGGTGGACCTCCTAGAACTGCACAGGACCGTCCTATAGACCGGCGTAAATCAAGCCCCGAAGGCCAAGACGATACCAGTGTATGGAGTGCAGAATCCATCGGAACAGATACTACACTTTGATCTTGGCCAAAAGGCCGAGAACGATTTTACAACAGTAGAGTATAATTATTTTCATACTTACAGATAATTTTATTAATTCGCGATTGTTACCAAAATCTCAAAACAATTTTTTATTAAAAATTAATTGAAATTATCCGTTTATTATAATTAGGAGTCTGAATCATATATTCAGAAATGACTGTGTCGTATTCCGTTTGTTAAAATGGCAAAGGACACAAGGATGTAAAATATATTTGATATTCTCTAGCTTATCTATAACAATAAACTCAGTGAAATAATCTTACTCAAAAACAATAGTTAGAAAGAGATTTTGAAAGGAAGCTTTCACTAAACACACACACACACTGGTTTGAGGATAGCAGAAAGCTTAAAACTGGCACTCACCGGGAAGTATTGGAATCTACTACACATTATCCATATACATATAGCAAAGATATCTGTGTATGCACATGTGTGTCTGTGTGTCTAATCAGCAGGTTACTCTGAGTATTGTAGTCATAGTTTGCATATATTTTGATGGTCTAGGAAATTCCAATATATCTGATTTGCATGAAATTTGAACAATAGGTATTAGAGATCAATTAAGATTGCTCAAATTTCAAGACTATATGATCAATTTTAGGGTGTGTGAGGGTACCTAAAGGGTGCATTTCCTTTTTGAAAGTTTAAATATCTCTTGTGGTCTGATGCTAAGAAATCTGCATGCATTCCGGCCAGTTGCTCTGTCAATCATTCTGTGCCCCCCCCTCCCCAAAAAAAAATCTGCAGTATCTGTGGTGTTGCTGCAACTTAGTTGGACACTTGGCTAAGTGGTCGGTTTTGTTGGCACCTCAAAATAAGAAATACTTTCTCTGAACAATAACTAATATTTATTGCAGCAACACCAATATTGTGTAACAATAATAAAAACGAAAAGTTATGTTGCTCTTGTTGGAGAGACAAGACAAATTGAAGAATTTGACTGGTGCTAAGTCTTGGTTAGGGAACTTTAACATTTACTTTGTGCTTTTATCCTTTAAAGGAGGTCGAATTTAGAAAGAATTCTCTTAGATTTTTATTCCTGTTTCGATTGGTCGCCGACTTCGGTCCCTCTTTCAGTATTTCTGTCCGATTGACCTACTAACTTCTGGTGACCTCTTCAAGTGTCAGTACTTTTATTGAGAACTTTCACTAGAAACGAGTTTTGTTATTCGCTACACAATCACAATTTGTGGTGCATTTTCTGCTTTCTTATGATTGCTCAAGCAATAAGAGCCTTTGTTTAATCAAAAAATATGGACCTTAAATCCAAGCCACAATATGTGATATGGGTCTTATTTAAAAAATAGAACGTCTTAGTATTTGTTGACATGTAAGTATATTTATCAGGTTTAGCAGGGGCACCCTCGTGACCTTTTTAATTTGCCAACAGGATCTGTTTTTCTGAAAATGTTTTCTTGATAATTCCATTAAGTTAAAACAAATGATTTTCTATAGTTGTCAATCCAACCTAAAACATAACCTTTCAAAATTTTGATTTGAAATATAACAAAATTTAGTTAGAATATTTTCTCTTCAACTGTCATTAGATAGAAAAAATACAACCTTTCAAAATTACCGTTTGAACATGCTCTTTGCACGTTTGTTATTCATAATAAAAAACCGAGACTTTTAAGGTTGCCACTCTTACACAAAGAATATGACTTTTTAAATTAATCATTTGTGAAAATAAAATTTGGCGATATTTTTCACCCCAAAAGGGTGTTAACCCCTAATTTTTTTTTTTATTAATTAGTCTTAAATTGCATTTTTATCCGGAAATAAAATTTCAATTTATGTTTTAAAGACTTGAAAATCGAACTTTAATGGAATGTCTTAATCGCTGGCGGCCATGTTATAATTTCCTATTATTTTCTTTCGCACTTGACATCTATAAAAAAGAAATACGTTTGACTTAATTTTATTCATAAAAAATTGTGGTGTCTGCGTTTGCGCTTGACATCCATAAATAAGATACTTTACTTTTATTCTATTTATAACAATAATATTTTAATATTTATTTTGCTTTAACTTCGTATTGTATGTAGTTCTGTCACAATTATATAATACTCGCAGCCTAGCAAAAATATGCATAAATTTGCTAGTATCTTAAAATATAGGTTAATTTGTTTTGTATGTATTTTCTCAATCGTCTGCACACAGTAGATTCTATTTGACCTACAGATGGGACCCTGACAGACACTGCCACTCCAGGTCTGAGTGTAATTGATAGTATTGGCAACTAAGGGGGTGACTACATACATCCAAAAGCTCACAAATTGGAGCCTCATCAGTGGATGTAGTTGGCAGTCATACTGAAGGTTATATATGGGAGTTTGAGTGCTTGATAGTGTTTGAGAGAAGAACAAAACTAGAAAAAAAAGTAGAAAATACTGAAAACATGGATTTCATTGTAGTTGTATGGGGTGAGGCGAACACTTGGCCCAAGTGTGTCTGAGGCAATTCAGTGTAGTTGTATGGGGTGGGATAAACACTTGGCCCAAGTGTGTCTGAGGCAATTCAGTGTAGTTGTATGGGGTGGGACGAACACTTGGCCCAAGTGTGTCTGAGGCAATTCAGTGTAGTTGTATGGGATGGGACGAACACTTGGCCCAAGTGTGTCTGAGGCAATTCAGTGTAGTTGTATGAGGTGGGACGAACACTTGGCCCAAGTGTGTCTGAGGCAATTCAGTGTAGTTGTATGGGTGGGGGGGGAACACTTGACCCAAGTGTGTCTGAGGCAATTCAGTGTAGTTGTATGGGGTGGGGGGAACACTTGGCCCAAGTGTGTCTGAGGCAATTCAGTGTAGTTGTATGGGGTGGGGGGGAACACTTGGCCCAAGTGTGTCCGAGGCAATTCAGTGTAGTTGTATGGGGTGGGGGGAACACTTGGCCCAAGTGTGTCTGAGGCAATTCAGTGTAGTTGTATGGGGTGGGGGGGGGAACACTTGGCCCAAGTGTGTCTGAGGCAATTCAGTGTAGTTGTATGGGGTGGGACGAACACTTGGCCCAAGTGTGTCTGAGGCAATTCAGTGTAGTTGTATGGGGTGGGGGGAACACTTGGCCCAAGTGTGTATGAGGCAATTCAGTGTAGTTGTATGGGGTTGGACGAACACTTGGCCCAAGTGTGTCGGAGGCAATTCAGTGTAGTTGTATGGGGTGGGACGAACACTTAGCCCAAGTGTGTCTGAGGCAATTCAGTGTAGTTGTATGGGGTGGGGGGAACACTTGGCCCAAGTGTGTCTGAGGCAATTCAATGTAGTTGTATGGGGTGGGGGGAACACTTGGCCCAAGAATTTCTTAGGCAATTCAGTGTAGTTGTATGGGGTGGGGGGAACATTTGGCCCAAGTATGTCTGAGGCAATTCAGTGTAGTTGTATGGGGTGGGGGGAACACTTGGCCCAAGTGTGTATGAGGCAATTCAGTGTAGTTGTATGGGGTTGGGCGAACACTTGGCCCAAGTGTGTCGGAGGCAATTCAGTGTAGTTGTATGGGGTGGGGCGAACACTTAGCCCAAGTGTGTCTGAGGCAATTCAGTGTAGTTGTATGGGGTGGGATGAACACTTGGCCCAAGTGTGTCTGAGGCAATTCAATGTAGTTGTATGGGGTGGGGGGAACACTTGGCCCAAGAATTTCTTAGGCAATTCAGTGTAGTTGTATGGGGTGGGGGGAACACTTGGCCCAAGTATGTCTGAGGCAATTGAGTGTAGTTGTATGGGGTGGGGGGAACACTTGGCCCAAGTGTGTCGGAGGCAATTCAGTGTAGTCGTATGGGGTGGGGAGAACACTTGGCCCAAGTGTGTCTGAGGCAATTCAGTGTAGTTGTATGGGGTGGGGGAACACTTGGCCCAAGTGTGTCGGAGGCAATTCAGTGTAGTTGTATGGGGTGGGGGGAACACTTGGCCCAAGTGTGTCTGAGGCAATTCAGTGTAGTTGTATGGGGTGGGGGGAACACTTGGCCCAAGTGTGTCTGAGGCAATTCAGTGTAGTTGTATGGGGTGGGGGGAACACTTGGCCCAAGTGTGTCTGAGGCAATTCAGTGTAGTTGTATGGGGTGGGCGAACACTTGGCCCAAGTGTGTCGGACGAAATTCAGTGTAGTTGTATGGGGTGGGACGAACACTTGGCCCAAGTGTGTCTGAGGATATTCAGTGTAGTTGTATGGGGTGGGGGAACACTTGGCCCAAGTGTGTCGGAGGCAATTCAGTGTCGTATTATGGGGTTGGACGAACACTTGGCCCAAGTGTGTCTGAGGCAATTCAGTGTAGTTGTATGGGGTTGGACGAACACTTGGCCTAAGTGTGTCTGAGGCAATTCAGTGTAGTTGTATGGAGTGGGGGGAACACTTGGCCCAAGTGTGTCGGACGAAATTCAGTGTAGTTGTATGGGGTGGGACGAACACTTGGCCCAAGTGTGTCTGAGGATATTCAGTGTAGTTGTATGGGGTGGGGGAACACTTGGCCCAAGTGTGTCTGAGGCAATTCAGTGTAGTTGTATGGGGTTGGACGAACACTTGGCCTAAGTGTGTCTGAGGCAATTTAGTGTAGTTGTATGGAGTGGGGGGAACACTTGGCCCAAGTGTGTCTGAGGCAATTCAGTGTAGTTGTATGGGGTGGGGGAACACTTGGCCCAAGTGTGTCGGAGGCAATTCAGTGTAGTGGTATGGGGTGGGACGAACACTTGGCCCAAGTGTGTCTGAGGCAATTCAGTGTAGTTGTATGTGGTGGGGGGAACACTTGGCCCAAGTGTGTCGGAGGCAATTCAGTGTAGTTGTATGGGGTGGGGGGAACACTTTGCCCAAGTGTGTCTGAGGCAATTCAGTGTAGTTGTATGGGGTGGGGGAACACTTGGCCCAAGTGTGTCGGAGGCAATTCAGTGTAGTTGTATGGGGTGGGACGAACACTTGGCCCAAGTGTGTCTGAGGCAATTGAGTGTAGTTGTATGGGGTGGGGGGAACACTTGGCCCAAGTGTGTCTGAGGCAATTCAGTGGAGTGCAACTCCACCACATTGACTGAAACCGAGCTTCTTATTTTTGGACTAGAAAATTTTTCCTAAACATTTTCGTTTTAATTTATGAAGCTTCTCTAGTTTCCGATGTGAAAGACATACATTTTTGTTCTTTGATTCACTCTTTGATAAAGGTTTCTCTTGGATATGTTGACAAAGAACTTTATCGAAGTAAAGTCAGTTCTGTGATCTTTGTTGCAAACAATCATTTACACTTGACAGTCCTCTCATATCAGTTGCTTTCTTTATTCTTTTAACGCTGTCAGCAAATAGTGTATAAAAAAATCTCTCTTTTTGATCAAATTAATAAAATCTCTCTTTTTCTTTTTCCTTCTGGCTGATGGTGCACAATGATCTTTCAATGTGATAAAAACGTTTCAGCAAACAGAAATTGTACAATATATAAGCAAAAATATGATTTAAATAGTGAATATCAAGAAAACAAATTTCCATTCAAACATATATTGCTGATATGTAGATAATTTTCGTTTTTGCAATTTATTGATTAAAATTTTAATTCATGGTCTTGTATGTTTTTTTCATGTTACTTATACCATTTTATAGAATTCAGGTTAGGTTGATAAGGATACTGGCATCTATGCAGTGGTATGCAGAAGGGGACGGGGACGAAGACGTGACCGTAGGCATCCAATCATATTCAAACTATCTCCCTTTCTCATAATATTTCTCAGTACTAGGACTTATACTTGAGTCTTTTGGGCATACAATCTAGGAGTTGGGCCCGGGTATCACCAGGACATTACCAGGGTATCATCAGACCTATGCATCCATATCAGTTTGTTTCAAATTAACATTTGTTCAAATTCCAAGATTTGTGACAGAACTACATAGAATACGCAGGTAAAGCAAAATAAATATTAAAATATTATTGTTATAAATAAAATAAGAGTAAAGTATCTTATTTATGGATGTCAAGCGCGAACGCAGACCCCACAATATTTTTATAAATAAAATAACAACATCAATATGTATAATTTGGGAAATAGTCAAATAGGACGCCAAAGGTATATATTTAGTATATATCAATTTCATCCAGTTCTTATATAACTTCAATAAGTTATTTAGGAAAAACTAAAAAGTAGTCTTGAAGAAAAAGATCCGAATACAAACTTTGCACTAAAAACAAGGAACGTGATCTTACTTAACAAGCTATTCTTACACCAAAATCTATAATATAAAATCAACAGTTAAACTGTTTGCACAAAACAATTTTTTATACACTCAGCTGGCTTTGCTTCACTTAGTTAGCTACTTGAAGCCAAGATTTTAAATAATAAAGATTTCATTTATAAGTTTCTTGCTAACACATGACAAAAACTCTCATATTTATTCAGATAAATAGTTAAATATTAACATTTTGATAATTTTGACAAATTTATTTATTTTTTTAAATAAGACCAAAGAAATAAAAAGTAAAAAGAGATTAAGAGAGACAGGGAGATCAAGAAAGAGAGAAGGAGACCAAGAGAGAGAGAGAGAGAGAGCAGTCAACTTCCCCTCTCTATGAGCTCTTATGCCTCATTAGTATATCTTTCTAGCTAGCTAAAACTTATTATTTTCATTTAAATTACTTCTCTTGATAATAATGAACATTTTTTAAGAAAGGTTTTTATAATTTATCTTTTTTTTTATTAAATTACTTTAAATAATTACTGTTAATATCAACGAAACTACTGCAGATATATAGAAAAAATAACACAATATAATAACAAATGAATAACAGCAAACATTAATTTATTATAGACTGTTTAAAAAGTAGTTATGCAAATTAGACAGATATATGAATGTCTATGGGTCTTTCCTCTGTAGTCTATAAACCGTATTTCAAAGTATTGTGTGCTATTATTGATTAAAAAAAACGGTAAACTGTTTTGATGGTAATATAGAAAAAACTTTCACATTTATTCATTTAGATAAGATAAGAAAAAGCACACACAGATATAATTACTAGACGTACCCGTGACACATCGGGTCAAAACCACTACCGCTATTTATTGTACTTTTATTTCATTCGAAAATTCATAAACTGTGACTTATCTTTTAAGATATTCTTTTTGCATAACTGAAAATAATGTTTAATTACTTCTATATCCTTCTTCTTCTTCTTCTTCTTCTTCTTCTTTTCCTTCTTCTCCTCCTTCTTCTTCTTCTTCTTCTTCTTCTTCTTATTTATTATTAGCCAAAATAGCCTCCCTACGGTCGTCTATTTTTGCTAGGTTACCGCGTCAGAAATAAACGCTCACCCGTGAAACGATGGAGCCCCTGTCATATTTCTTGGGTGGTTAGACATTGATTTTCTTTGTTTCGGACCAAGATATTTTTAGTTAAACATTTTTTTTTTTTTAATTTCGACACCACCCCAATTTTTAGTAAAAAAAAAAATTATTTCCCCCCCATTTTTTTTTTTTAACTTTTCCCTATACATAAAAATATTTTTAGTTATGAAAAGAAAAAAAGAAAATTTCCACCCCCACTTTTTTTTTACCCTCCCCATACATAGTAATATTTTCAGTTAAGAAAAAAAAAAAAAAATTTTACCCTCCCCCATGCATAAAAAGATTTTTAGTTAAAAAAAAAAAAATTTCGGCTTCAGACAGACAGATACATAAACTCCATTATTAATAGATTATTATTATATAGAAGTATTATTATTCTCATATAGATATAAAGACTTATTATTTTACCATCTAATTTACATACGTGTTTGTCATGTGTACAGACACATGTATGTAAAGTAGATGATCACCATGAAAAAGTCTAAATGCTAACAGACATTACGAAATATCAGAGAGTATTGATTTACTCCTCTCCAGGAGTTAGGCACAAGGCCAGTTTTTATCTTACTCCCACAAGTAAGATGTAACCCAAGGTCGGGTCGGGAAAGTGGGGTTTAAAAATTGCCTGGGCAGCCCCATCGGCATTCCCCGGTAGGGGCGCCTCAGACAGTAAGCAATAAACTTACTCCTCCCCAAAGAGGGGAGGCGAAGCCTGGGAGGGTTGACCTCCTAGAACTGCACAGGACAGACCCATAGACCGGCATAAATCAAGCCCCGAAAGTCAAGACAATACCAGTCTATGGGGTGCAGTATCCATCGGAACAGATACTACACTTTGATCTTAGCCAAAAGGCCAAGGACAGTTGAATCAACATAAAGTGAAAAGAAGCGAGAAATACATAGATAGCTACAAGAGTGATGAATGACTTGTTCAGTTAATTATAAATTACAGCTAATTAAAACAATTAAAAGAGGGTTGGGTTTGCTTTTCAAACATAACTGAATTCCAAAAGTAGAGTATATATTTTAACATGTATTTTGTCTCATTAAGCTATATAGGAAAAGAGCCTTAATGAACCAAACGTTGATCAACTCATATTTAGCATAATAATAGAAGATATATGCTTGCACACGCAAAAAAATAAAACTGAAGTTATCATTTGTTAATCATATAAAACGCCATGATATTATTGTAAAACTCCCTTATACAAATTAATACTTCCATTGGATTCTTCATAAAATCTTATTTGAGAAAAAATGGCGCTTAATCTTAGAATCAAGCTTAGAATAGAATTGAATTCCGAGTCAGAGACACAACAAATATAGTAAAGTTTTTGATTTTTAGTCATCATATTTCAATATAGGCGCACAAGAAAACTGTAATAAATTAATTTCCATTTGACAATTTAAAGGCTTCAAAATCACTTTCAATGATGAAGGTTACAAAGATAACAGTTTTCTCACATTTTGTATTAAAAAATATAGCTTACATGTTGATTTCTCCATGACCATGTCAAACTCTAAATTGATTTTTAAACCGTTAAACTTTAAATCAGGAAGTAATTCCTGGTTTGCATTAAATATTTTTTTTAAATGAATAAAACTTTAAAAAAAAATTTTCGTAAAAATCTATAGTCAATATTTGGCATATAATTCTGACAAAACAATTTGTGCTTTCTATCTTTTATTAAAAAAAGCTATTTCTGTTAAAGAAATCAGGAAAATTTGTTACTTTCTACGTAGGATAAGCAGAAGACGATATAGAAAATACAGAAAAGTTAAGAGAACAAAAATGTATTTCTTATATTTTTCTTTATTAATTTTTTCACTGAATTATTTGCTACTTTGCAATTTTTTAGCTGGAAACTTTTGAGAAGCTGCTTCTGTTTGTTCAACTGAAATAATGTTTCTTATTCAATTTTGTTTGTTTTTCTCTGTTTATCTGGGAATTCAGAATACCTTAATGTACATTTTCAAACTATATAGATTAAAATGTTAATAAAATTTGAAAGTTCTTTGCTCAGTTTACATGAGCAACACATCCATAAGTATATCTGTTTTCCTATGATGAAGAGAATACCCATGATACCATTTTAAAAAATAGCCATAAAAGTGGACTTCTTTGAACAAATTCTGCTATGCTTAACTTGTCATTTTATTTTAATTTCATTTTAATTTTATTGTCATTTTATTGCAATTTCATTACCAATCTCAAAGTTCTAACAAAGTTTTTAATTCTAGAAGTCACTTACTTTGTTTTAAGTGGATCACTTTTTGATCTCATGTTTTTATTTTAATTTTTTATTTTAATGCAAATATTTCTTTATGATAATTGTAAATATGGCCCTGTTTGCATTGGCAAACAGGCATCACAAATCCTCCTTCCTAAAACCAAATCCTCCTCTTCACCCTGGCCGGTGTTGTTTTTTTTTTGACAAAGATTTATCTCGAAATAACCCTTGAGCATTGGGAGTAAACATTTATTGTAAACCATCGAGCAGTCAGCTTGAATGGAGAAATTTAAGAGAATTTGAATATACCCTAATTTGATTGATGAGCAGCAGGTTGCAAAAAAAAACAACAAGAAACAAAAAAAGACGATATTTTTCAGCAAAATGTGCGCCTTGATGATGAAGAGTTCTTTAAGTAGAACTTATTCTCTTCGCTTAACTTTCCATAAACTAAATATTCATTCCTTAAAACATCTTGACTGATTGGTAGTAATGTAATAATATAATCTCCTACCTCCTCTCGAAAATTGATTGGACCAACACGACAATATCTTTTGTGATTTGAAACTGATGTATCAAAAGTTGTTTCAACATGAATCTTTCCTACGACTAAATATTTCACAAGTCACCCAGCAAAACTTAGTTTTATTGGACATTAAAATCTTACATCCTAACGATTCAATCCTTTTGATGCATATACACATCAGAAAATGTGTACCGACATGAAATGGGTTGAAATACAATTTGACAGCTGATTTTTTTTTAATACTGTTTTCACTCATGATAGAATCTATATATAGGGCTTGTCTGTCTCTGTCGAAAGATACAATTGAAAACAAAGCCCTATACCAAGATCAAACTTAAGTATTCTAGAGTAAAATTCTGTGTGGAATCCAATGGTAGTATTAAATTTGTATTAAAATTTTTGACAATAATGTCATAACATCCATGAACAGCATATAGGATGTTTTATTTTATTTATAAATTGAAAATTATAGAAATAAAAAAAATAAGAATAAAAATGGTAACATGTTATTCATGACTGGGAGTGGGAGCACCCTGTGTATTCCTAATGGGTACACAGGGTGCTTGCTAGTAAAAATCTAATTGGTAACATTTTGTTGATTCCATTTGAACCGACTTTAATTAGCAATGCTGAATTTTAAGTTATGATGTCTTAATGTTTGTAAAACTATAGCTGTTTTGTAAAACGATGGTATCATTACTAATGGTAAAAATATCGGATGGTTTTTCTTCATTTCTGATTGAAAATCTACTCAAAGAATTATTTGGTCATAAAGGATTCAACATAAAATGGTGTGGTCAATCATCCTGAATTTTTGTTGGGTAATTGTTTGTTTACAAAACTTTTATCACCAATTCATGGTTCTTGCAAAATGAATGAAATTAAACTGCCCAACATGGCAAAGTTCTCACCTGGAATTGGCATATAAATCATTGTTTATTTCTCCAGAGTTGTATCCAACAATTGATAAATATGTTCATAAGTTTCTAATGAGAAATGAGCTGTCATTTATATTAAAATATGCTAAACGAAAACAAAGAGTTGATGCCCAAGAAACGCTCCAAGGTATGAAATTGACAAAATAGAAATCAACTGGGTTGGGACAAAGGAGAGAATAAAAATTTGTTAGATCAATGATTGTTATCAATACCCTATGTTCTTTTGGATGGAGAAAATGGCTCAGGTTAATGCAATAAAAATACTTGCAAGGATCTAGATTGCATGAAATCTAATTCTGTATGTAACATAAATATTCTTTTTACTAGCAATGAAAAATGCAGTCAAAACCTTTTAACCTGGTAAAACGTCATCCATCTTTGGTATTAAATAATAAATGAGGTCAGTGATTATTCTGTGCTTCTCAAACTCAATATAACCGGCTGCATGTTTCTAAGATTAGTGGAATCTACCACAGCTCTGTGAAACGCTATGAAAATGAATTTGTTGGTTGAGCATTTAAGTGATTTCATAGGACATGGGAGACGGCCAAATTCAATACAACAAATATGGACATTGGCCAGTTTTAGATTAAAATTTTGTAAGTTGTAAAATTATACCATCTAAAAGATATAGAAATGTTTTTGGTGCTGAGTTGCTAATCACGCATTCCTTTCTTTAATTGTAACAGTGAGGTTTGTTTCTAACTGGGCATAAACTTATCTTAAATTGTATATTTATTTAAAAACGAAATATTATGAATTAAAGAGTTAATCTTATCTATTCTTCAGTCTTTTGAAAGAATTATTTCATTTTCTCTCTTTCTATAATTTTCTTTAAACAGAAAACTGACATTTTCTTCTATTTTTTAGTAATGGAAAAAGAGAAAACATAACTCCATAATCAGTTGAATTAAGATATTATGAAACAATGATTCTGAGTTTAAAAAAAATCTCTTCAAAGAAAAATAGGATAACTTCATTTAAGAAAAATATATGCTTTAATATCCTTTGCAGTTTAAACATGAACAGCCACAATTCGAACTTTACATGTAAAATCTATTTACCATGTTGATAATCAATATGTGATTCACACATTTCTTGAAGTCTGCTTATTGTGGTTGTCTTTCGGATATGAAGACTATTATTGTTTCATGCAAAATTCACCAATGAAAGATCAAGTAGTTTTTAACTGTAGAACGGTAGTATTGATTTACTCCTCTCCAGGAGTTAGGCACAAGGCCAGTTTTTATCTTACTCCCACAAGTAAGATGTGACCCAAGGGTCGGGAAAGTGGGGTTTAAAAATTGCCTGGGCAGCCTCGTCGGCATTCCCCGGCAGAGGCGCCTCAGGCAGTAAGCAATAAACTTACTCTTCCGTAAAGAGGGGAGGCAAAGCCTAGGAAGGTGGACCTTCCAGAACTGCACAGGACAGACCCATAGACCGGCGTAAATCAAGCCCCGAAGACCAAGACAACACCAGTATGGAGTGCAGTATCCATCGGAACAGATACTACACTTTGATCTTAGCCAAAAGGCCAAGAAGTAACGGTAGTAGCACTGAAATTATGTTCTTCAGATAACTGCTGACATAGCAAGGTGGCATTGTTCTTTTGAAATGAAGATTTTGGATGCCGGACTTTTGGCAAAGACTTAGCAGACTATCTCATACCAAGGCAGTCAGTATCTAGGATACTCTTTCTTTCATGACTTTTAGTTTGATGTTGTTACACATTGCCGTTGATGATGTTTTTGTAAAATTGTTTTAGTCTATCTTAATATCCCTTCACACATGAAAGCTATCCATACTCTCTGAGTATGCATCGTTCTCACCCATTGAAACTAGGTTTTGATGTGCATGATTACAGATGATGCCAACATAGTCCATAATTTCAAGGTGTGTTGTGAGATGCTCCTGCCATTGTATTTCAAATATGGAGTGAATAGTTTGAATATTGAAGTATAAAAATGAAAAGAATCATTTTAATGATGTATCGATATTATATAACCCATGTCATTCATTCATTAATATCGTATGAATCAGATGATTCTGTTGTTGACATTGGTTTCCCCGGTATCTTTGTAGTTAGAATTCTTTTCTAGAAAGACATCAGGTACTTACAGGAGGGAACACATGAAGGTTGTCAACATCCTTAGTGAAAGTGTTTCTGTGGAACGAACTGGATTCGAACTTGGCACACGTAAGTTGTCAGTCCGTGTCGTTAACTACTTAGCCACCGTCATGCCCCATATAAGACATGTACACTTATGAGATTGTATTAAGTAATCCCTATTTATTAATGACCATAATTACATTTGTCTTGCTTAATAGCTAAAACTAAACTTAAAATTTAGTTTAGCATGACTTTATTTTATTTTATACTTGAAAAAAAACGTTGTGTTTAATCTTTGTATAGAGCTTTGTTTTCAATTGCAGCATCGGAAAGCAGATAGGCAGAAACAGTACACATATAGTATAGCTTTTATACAATGTTTTTTATATAATGTTTTTACATAAGTTATTTATATAAGTTTATACTTATTTCTGGATTTCAAGGCTATTGATATTTTAACTATTTGCTCAAAGTCTTCAACTCAAACTAAATAATCGTGAATCATAACATGATTGTAATTTGTATTCTTAATAACTGTTGTATGTCGAAATGTCCGAGTTGGGTTCATCAGTGAATTTTACTTAATGAATTTATTTTCTCATGTAAAAACTTTCTTTGTCAATCCACTAAACATATTAGACATTACACATTGAAAATTCACCATTAAAATTCAACATAAATCTTACATGTAAAATTATTGAATCATTGATCTTTCTTTACATGTTTTTAATAAACAAGTAATCAATTACTATGCAAATAAGGCTCAACATAAAAAGTAATAATGAAACAATTAATCTATGGCTGAACGATTCGAAAACCAAAATATTTTCCTTCAATCTATATAGATTTATTGATTTTTCTTATGGTAAGTATTGATATAAGAATATAAAACCAAAACTACAAATAATACTACTTCTTTATTAAAACGACAAATTGCTCCACTTTTAACTTTCACGTGACATATAATAATCAATTAATATAATACTAAGCAAAACTCTACAAAACATCGAAATTGTAGATTCATCAAGGACTAGCTGGAATATCTGTCCCAGAACCGGTTCATGTTATTGAGCTCCTTAATAATAGGAAGAATTCGCCTCCCAGTATACATCAAAGCAATCAAAAATGTGATAGAATCATTGGTGAAAATAGAGCTGAAGTTATGGGCTTAGAAAAATATTAATTTAAAACAAAAATAATCTGTCATTCTTAAAATGAGTAAAATTTGCACAAATTTTGAGAATAAGAGAAATTTTGCGTCGTTTAATAATTGTTAAAATCGTCAAAATAATTCCAAAAAGTTAAACCATACAAATACTTCAAATAAATTTTTAAAAACTATTCATACTACTATGGTGAGAACTGTGAGAAAATAGAGTATGGGCTTAGAAAGGGTAAGAAGGTCTTAAAAGGATTGAACCTTGTTGAAAAATCAGCATCGGTTTGTGTAATTTAACTATGATTTAAACTGTATAAAACTAATTTCTGAGAGATTTCATGCACCCCTTATAATAAAAAAGAAATGACCTTTTTACAACAAGTTACATAGGTAGATGATGACCATTTCCACAAAATGTTAAGTTCTTACGTTTTATAGCCTAAAAGCAGGCCTTTACTGAATGGGAACCAAAAGAGTACATTGCTGGAGCATATTCCTTTTTGTGTGAGCCAAGGTCTTTCTTTTTATCAGGTAGCGCAGAATCAGTTCGATTTTGTACTAAATATACATGAAAACTGTCGCTTTTTGTCGCCCAATCACTTGCTGTAATGATACAATTTTATTTCATTATTTTGATCATTTTTCTCGTTCACATCTGTGGCTAATAATTATTTGAGAAATATGATGTGGGTGACTTATTTGAATATACTGTTGGAACTCTATTGGACTTTTAAACAGGTTATTGAAAAGTGGGATCCTTTTTAAAATAGGAACATGGAAAAGAGTCAACTCCAATTTGAGGGCAAGAGCATGATTGATAGCAACTCCAAAATTAGTAGCTAAAATATTCTCTAGTTAGTATAGATTTTGCTTTGATCTTCATAGATTTAATTATTCATGTTAGATGTTTGCATGAGAATGTTAATATAAGTCAAGCAGAATTATTTCTCTTAAAATATGTCAATTTTTTTATTTAAAAATTTGGGGAATACATACATTTTTTGCCTTGACTGGGTAAAGCCCCAAATCTAAATAAAAGAAATGTTGAAAATATGAATGAATACTTTCCGTTCTTTCACGCACATAATTACGGTTTAAACAATTTTATTTATTTACCTTTTTTTACTGTGAGCGAAATATATTTTTTCTGATTTTATCTTTTTGAATGATTAGCCCAAATTGAAATTTAAAAGGAAAGTTGTTGGCTTGTCTTGTGTGAATAAATAAAGTTGAAAGAAATGTAATTGACAGTGGCTGACTCTAATGTCATACATGAAGTTTAAATGTTGCTTAAAAAGAGGGAAGAAAAAAGGGGAGATCAACCAAAGAGAAAAGGTTCCTCGGATGTCGAATTGCATAGGCAATCTTGTTAGAAGTAATGATTGATTATCTAGCTTTTTTCTCGTCCTGATAGAATCATTTAATCAGTTTGGAAATGTTGGAAACGACTGAACATTCTGCAGATAATAAAAACTTCAATCATTTGTATCCACTTTATTTACATTTACTTAAACGCTGACTTTTCATTCCCAATGTTGAGGACAAAAAACTGCACGTTTTCAAGGCAGGTTTAAGATCTTATTAGCAAATTGACTTGAAAGAAAAGAAAGTCTACTATAAAGAATAAAACCACACACTAAGTCTTTTATATGAACCCACATATGTTCAGGTCTGCACACACACACAACCATATATATATAGCCATTCACAGACTGTTTTGCTGTATAACAGCTTTTCAGTGTGGCTGGACAAGATGAGATCGAAACTCGACCATTTTTTCTCATCACTACGAGGAAAGATCTTTATGTTTTTCTGAACAATATCAGCTGTTGATATTGCACTGTTTATTTACAAAGAGCTTTGCATTATCAATAAACGTAACCGGTGATTTCACTTACTATAGTGGGAAACACGAAAGGGTGGGAAGCATAGTTGCTCAGAAAGTAATGAGAACCCAGCTCTGAACCTCATATAATTTTTAAAATAAATGATGAAATTATTAAAACGATGATGTCACTAACGGATAACGTCATCCATTAAAACGGAAATGGATAACGTCACCAAATTGACATCATCCATCAAATAAGTGAGAGGAGGGGAATGGATCCTTTATCTAGACAATCCTTTGGATCGCGGATTGTCTACTAGATGAACGTTTACACGATTGGAGAGGATCTAATTCTTGATAATTTATAGCATAATATACTGATTGCATTTCATCTTCCTTTTTCTTCTCCCTGTCACACAATTGTCTGCGAGCCTTCTCTTTCTTTCTGCAAAGCTC
Source organism: Sepiola atlantica (assembly GCA_963556195.1). Classification (NCBI taxonomy): domain Eukaryota; kingdom Metazoa; phylum Mollusca; class Cephalopoda; order Sepiida; family Sepiolidae; genus Sepiola; species Sepiola atlantica. The sequence continues at coordinate 117,752,851 of OY744516.1, read as the reverse complement.
ATGTTTTGAATAGCGGCGTCCATCTTGGTTTTTCTCACCCGATCCTCTGGTCGAATTTTTGTTTTATTTTTGAATAACAAAGATTGTTACTCTCGAAATGATTAAAGTTTCTACCATTCCGGACCTTTAAATAGTTAGCAGTAAGTCCCCAATTAAAAAATTTACTGTGTTTGTATTCAAATTTTTTTTTAAATATAAATAAATTGATCCGAGATTTAAACACTTATACCATCATTTATTTTTCTTCGTCCCATCTTCCATCTTCCGGTTTTCAACGTTGCATTGGAGCAATGCTTCAGAATTCTCACCTTCATACTTGTTTACCGGCAATGCTTCAAACAAACTACATTTTCTTATATATATATATATATATATATATATATATATATATATATATGTTTATGTTTTTGCCTTTTAAGGGAAGTGGGGTCTGATCAACTCTGCTGGGAAGCCATGAAATTAAATACTGTCTTGTTTTTAAATTCCCGAAACAGTTTTTCATGGTAAACAACTGATGATCCCTTAAATAATGTTAGAAGCAAACTAATATAATAACTGTAAAAACTAAATTGACTTACATGAGTGATTTTCAACTGAACAACTTGGGACTAAAGGGTTTTTTGTTTTTTTTTCTTTTTAGTTTTAATGGTTGAGAAACTTCCGAGACTATACATATATATATATATATATATATATTCAAAAATATAAAATGATTTTATAAAAATATATTTTCAATGTTATGATGACAACATTTCTAATACGATACAATTATGCTCAATATTGGGGATAGTTAAATAAGTGCAAAACTTAGCAAATATATTGTTACAAACTTAAAAACTGTATTATCAAATTTATTATCATATCAGAAAATATGATAATAAATTTAAATTTGTAACAATATATTTGCTTTTTTCACTCTTATTTAACATGCACACATATATATATATATATATATATATATATATATATAGTTAAATAAAAAAACTAGTCGTACACTATTGAGTTACAACATAAATCTTTGTTAATTTAAAGAAATTTATATTCAAATAATATATATATATATATATATATATATCGTAGGGGCAAATATATATATAAATCTAGTAGGATAAATGACGGTTTCCACTTAGCATAAAGCACTACTCTTCTATAAAGAATCGAATTCTCTTAGGCTACCAGTACTATGGAAAAATTGTGTAAATAAAGAAAATACATGAAACGCTATGATTTCTCCTACTATCAGTAGGGAGTTTGTTGGCTCTGGGGTAAGATACCTGACACTGCTAATCACAGTTCGAAGTGATCTGGTATTTGGATTTCGAAATATTGGCATAGATACATTTGCTATATCTAGTCACACTGAGAGTCGTGATACGACGAAACATCTGTCTATGGGTGACTATTTATATATATATATATATATATATATATATATATATATATATATATATAATGCATGTTTGATAAAACAAGAGTGCCAACTTCCGCTTATTCAGCTTTTGATCCGTTTTTTCTAGTCTTCATACGATGGATTTGAAATAAACGAATAAAGATATATATATTAATAGATATATAACTAATAATAAAACTATAAATACGGCTCTTAGTAATAATAAGACACAGCCTCCTGAAGACGGTCGAGAGACCGAAAGCGCTTGAGGAATGGCCCACGATACAATGTTAGGTGCCATACTCCACCAATTAACACCAGAAAACCGACGAATCGCTCGCCGTGTCGAGAAATTAACAAGAAAGATAGCGAAGAGAGAAAACTCTGTGGCCTTCAACGACGCGTGCATAATATATATATATATATATATATATGTATGTATATATATATATATATATATATATATATTGATGAAATAAGTAGATTCAGGATCTGAGAATTTGGAAGACAATCAAAAAAACAATTCTAATGTGAAGTTTGCGCTTCACTGAAGTTTCATTGTACCATCAGCTTCTTCAATATTTGTTTCACTGAAGTTTCGTTGTACCATCAGCTTCTTCAATATTTGTTTCACTGAAGTTTCATTGTACCATCAGCTTCTTCAATATTTGTTTCACTGAAGTTTCATTGTACCATCAGCTTCTTCAATATTTGTTTCACTGAAGTTTCGTTGTACCATCAGCTTCTTCAATATTTGTTTCACTGAAGTTTCATTGTACCATCAGCTTCTTCAATATTTGTTTCACTGAAGTTTCATTGTACCATCAGCTTCTTCAATATTTGTTTCACTGAAGTTTCATTGTACCATCAGCTTCTTCAATATTCAATATTTGTTTATAAACAATCTGGAGAAACTGATAATACAGAAAAATGTCACTGCAAAGAAACATCCATGTAAGAATTCCATCATATTTATGCTTGTCTTAATGTTTTTACTCGTACATACACATAGAATAGGGGGAAAGATATCCGATAATATTGTAAAAAGAGGATTAGAAATTATGTTTATGTGTGAAAGGCTTTATTCATTCTATATGCCTCTTCAACATATTATGTTTTCTTCAGATATGCAAAAGCAAAAGAAAGAAGTTTTTTTTTTTAACTCACAGATAGCATAAGGAATGAATAACGAAAGATAATTGGCAGGTGGTCTTCATCTCCCTTCTCCTCTTCTTTTTCTCTCTTTTCTGTTCCCCTGTCAATTATCTTTCCTTATTCGTTCGTAATGCTATCTCTTAAATTGAAAAATATATGATATGTTGAAGAAGCCTATAGAATGAATAAAGCTGTTCACATATAAATAGGATTTTCTACTCATTTTTAAAACCGAATGTGAACATCGTTATCTGTCCGTTTGTTCATAAAATGAACATTTTTACTAAAGAGTCTTAAACAGCAATAGATCTAACATTGGGCGGAATTATGATGTCAACAATGACAACTATAATTATAACTTCCATATAAGCGGTGTCCAACCTGTTAGCGACATCGCTATCTAAACTGCAGTCATCTATCAGAATGAAGTTGATAACTATGTGGATTAAAATGAAATAGACTCTTATAATAACGGTGTTATTTTCTACTTGAATGACAAGACATTAATTGCCCGATTTTGGGATGCAACTTCGTTATTTCAGTAGGAGGAATCAAATCAGAACCCGTGAAAGCACTTGTTGGTTGTTAGTCTTATACAACAAACTATGTCTAAAAGAAGGTTTGTTAACTAAATATACTTTGGTAATATATACGTGATTATTATATTTTAGATTTGTTTTGTTTACTCAAATAAATTATTATTAAAATTAGTTTTTATTATTTAAAACACTTATAAGATTTGAAGCCTTCCTTGGCGTACCTTTTTAAAGTATGTATAAAGCATGGCTTTTAAGTTTGCAGGTGTGTTAGTTAATTTTAAAGAAACATACAAAATGTGTTCAAAAAGTAACAGAATACGGTGCGATGTGTGAACTATGGACAAAAGAGGGGTAAGTGGATTGTATTATCATTTCACATGATATCTTTGGAGTATAGAAGTGTAATCTTAGCTTTTTGCAATCATTGTATTTCTTTTTCACATGCTTTTGTTTACACTCACTCCTTTTCATATATATATATATTTTTTCATATATATGTTTATTCCCGAAACAGTTTTTCATGGTAAACAACTGATGATCCCTTAAAATAGTGTTAGAAACTAACTAATATAATAACTGTAAAAAATAAATTGACTTACATGAGTGATTTTCCACTGGAAGACTTGAGACTATAAGTTTTTTTAATTTTTTTTTTATATAGTTTTAATGGTTGAGAAACTTCCGAGACTATATATATATATATATATATATATATGCAAAATAAAAATGGATTTGAGGATAAGCGAATCAACAAACTTACAAAAATATAAACTCAAACATATAAAAGCTCTCCCAAGATATTTCAGTTGCTAGTAAGCAACCATCCTCGGTTGGAAGTAAGAACTTTAATGAACAGAAATTCAAATTGTACAAGATACGTCTGAAAAAAAATTTTTTAAATAAAAAAAAATGAAAAATAGATACATTTATGATATCTTAATGTTTCTACCGGACAGTCATAAAATAGATACGTTAGTACAAACACTTAACAAAGTATAACCCGCTATCAAGTTTACTTTCGAGAGTGAATACAATTCTTTAGCATTACTTGACATTCTTATCCACAAAAACAATAATATTCTTTCATTTCAAGTTCATCGTAAACCAACCAACAAAAATGATTACATTCATTATTACTCACACCACAATCACTACATCAAAAATAGTATGATTATAGGTTTTTTTTTATCTCAGAGCTTTACGCATTTGTAGCCCTGAAATCTCTCTCAAGAATCAGTAGAATTGAATCCTCTCTTACAACATTAAAGTACCCCAAACATGTTATTCTCTCTGCTAAGAAAAAAGCTACCCAGATACATGTAAAAAATACGAAAACATCTCCTAACAATACACCACCCATACTAAGAAATGTTTTCCTTCCCACTAATTCATACAACAAACATCTTTTTTCTTCTCTTTCCCAACATGGTTTCAGAACCATCCAAACTACCTCATTCACTATAAAAAAACATTTTAAAAAGACATAAAAACAAAAATAAAGAGTCCACAGCTCCTACTCAAGCAGGAATATATACTATTATTGTGGACCCGTTTAGGGGTACAACAATGAAATAAAAGAACAACAGGTTTAGAGATAATAATAATGAATTGTATTGAACAGAGAAATTATACACAAGTCAGTGTTGGCAGTGCTAGTGCCTAAATGTGCCTACCAATGTTCTCCCGGCAAAAGCCGGTATTTATGGTAGCCGGTTGCTACCATTTAGTGATCACTAAAGGGTATGTTAACCACAACACCCCACTTCCGAAACTCATTCCCCCGGAATCTCAAGGTATATTTTTTTCCTAGGATTCACCTCGAAACTCCCGGTTAATTTACGTTTTCTTGATGAACGTCTCTGTTCTGGAGGCGTTTTTGGTGTTGGCAGCTCAAATGCGTCGTATAGATCTTCCATGATCGTCTCACTCTGATCCGATGGGCCTTCCCCTGGGTCGTCCGACATACCACGACGCATTTGGTTACTGTGTTTTTTACAGGTGCCTCTAGGACCCTCTACAATGTACACCATCCGCCCCAATCTTTTTTGTACCTTTCCCACTTCCCACACGGTTTTGTTTCCATGGTGTTCCTGGAAGAACGCCATCTCTCCATCCTCGTAACTCTTCTTTGGTGCCGTAATGTTGGTCGGTTTCACCTGTTTTGGTAAAAGTTTGTCGAATACCGACTTTATTTTTCTTCCAAACATTACTTTCGCCGGTGGTACTTGGGCTGGTGTGTTCTCGTTGGGTGTAATTCTATACACTTGAAGGAACTGCTGGAGTGCCTTTTCTCTCGGCATGCCCGTCGATTTTTTCAACGCTCTCTTCAAGGTATCAACAAATTTTTTTGCCTGTCCGTTTGACCTCGGATTGTAAGTCGGAGTGGTGATATGTTTAATTTGAAAGTCTTCACAAAATTCTTTGAACTCTCGTGAAGTAAATTGTGTACCGTTGTCCGATACAACAATGTCCACCACTCCGAATCGGGCAAACAGTTCATGCAACGCGCATATCATGACATCCGTTGTTGGGTTTTTACATCTAACAACTTCTGGCCATTTTGAGTAGCTGTCGACTATAATTAAATAGTAGAAGCCTTCCAATAGCCCCGCAAAATCTATGTGAATCCGGAACCATGGTTGCTCTGCCTTTGGCCATGGACAGTACTGAATAGGTGGTGCTTTCGCTGCCGACGCACAGCCCGCACAGGCCTTCACCTTCGTCTCTATGTTCCTGTCCATGTTTTTCCAATACACATAAGATTTCATTAGGTTCTTCATGCGTGTCGCTCCGGTATGCCCCTTATGGAAATCCTTCAGGATTTTTTTTTTAGCGTAGCTGGGATTCCTACTCGCTCCCGATATAATAATGTGTCGCAACAGACTGAAAAAGCTTCTGCCGTTTGCTCATCGTCTGTTTGTAATTTATTTTTAATTTCGATAATAAAATTATCTTCTCTTGCCTCTTTTTGTATATCGCCAAGTGTGACTGGCAGCTCTTTTATTGTGTTACACAGTACTTTACTATAGTCATATTCAGACCGAAGGGATGCTATAACTGTATTCTCGAGCGGTTCCGTGTACTTTGGGATTAGCCACGATAAACCATCTGCGTGTCCTAGTCTTTTTGACGGTAAAAATTCCATCTCAAAGTCATAATTTAACAGAATCTGTAGGCGGTTTGCTGTGTAGGTTGGCAAGCCCTTTTTTGATCCAAAGATGGTGATAAGTGGCTTATGGTCTGTTTGTAGGATAAAATGACGGCCGTGTAGATACCTGTGAAATTTGGTCATTGCGAACACAATACCCAACGCTTCTTTTTCAATCTGAGAGTAATTTTTCTCGGCTGAAAGTAAAGTTCTTGAAGCATGCGCGATGGGTTTTATCAAGCCATCCGTAGGAGCTGGCATCACTTGCAACAATAGTTTTTAAAATGAGTAAGAAATAATTCTGAAGTTAACTTCGTTTTCAGGTTGTCGAATGCAGATTGATAGTCGGCGGACCATTCCCATTTACTATCTTTCTTAAGTAACTCATTTAAGGGGGCTCGCCATTTGTGCATACTGGGAATGAATTTTTCGTAATAGTTTGCGAGACCCAGGAAGCTTTGTAGTTGGGTAACATTGTTCGGTTCGGGCATATTCTTGATGGCTATATATCTTTCTGGGTCGGGACGTCTTCCATTCTTATCAATGACATGTCCCAAGTATTTGATCTCTTCTAGAAATAATTCACACTTTGACTCCTTGAGTGTAAAACCAAAATCGCTTATCCTTTCGAATACTTTGTTTACGTGCTCACGGTGCTCCCCGACGTTTGTACTTTTCATTAAGATATCGTCAAGGTAGCCGATCGAAAAATCGAGCCCGCTCAACATCGTGTCGATTACCTGCTGAAAAATCGACGGGGCCACTTTAATTCCAAAAGGGAGACGATTGAACTTTAGTAGTCCCCTGTGTGTCGAAATACAGAGAAACTTAGAGCTATCTTCCTCTACAGGTATTTGCAGATAGGCTTCACTCAAGTCAATTTTTTAGAACAGTTTTCCACCGTTTAATTTTGTGAAAACTTCTTCTGGAGTTGGCAGAGGATAGTGATAATCTTTCAGCGCATCGTTCAAACCGGTTGAGAAATCGGCACACACTCTGATCTCTCCAAATTTTTTCTTCACATAGACGGTTGGGGCCGCCCATTCCGAGTAGTCAACAGGTGTCAAAATACCTTTCTCCACCAACCGGTCTATTTCTGCATTAATTTTTTCAAGAGAGGCAAATGGTACACTTCGTTTTCTCTTAAAAACGGGATTCTTATTTTCAATTAGTTCAAAACTCGCCTTCATTTTAGTACAGCATCCTAATTCATTAGAAAACACCTTGGGGAATGACTCTTTCAAATCCTTCTTCAATTTTTCTGCTTCAGCAGAAAAGTTCTCTATTCGTTGACAATAGGCGCTTATCGGCGAATCCCAGAGCTGGAAGTGCTGAATCCAATCTGAACCGAACAAATTTCCTGGAGCTTTCATTATGAACATGCGTAATTTTAATGTCTTATATTTTAGTGTCACTTTTGAAATGACTTCCCCTTCAAAGTTTATTTTCTCTCCGGTTACCGATCGAGCCACTTTATCTGTGCATAGCATAGTCGGTCTGCCGATCTTTTTCCAGGTATTAATATTAATAATTGATAGGTTAGACCCTGAATCAAGCTGTAGTTTAACATCTTGATTTTTCATTTTTACCGTAACATACTTTCGTATGTTTAGGTTGCCACCATTAATTCTGGTTGTTTTTATGTAACTTTTTTTTCTAGTGTTACTTCTGCAATGTGAGGCTTTGTGTTCCATTTTATGTCATTTGTCACAATTTTTTCGTTTAAAAGGACACTTCTGGTACCAATGTAGGTCCCCGCAACCCCAACAAGGGTGGTTTGGCAATTTTTCATCCGACCTTTGAGGCAAATCCTTCCTGAATTTTTCCTTCGAAGAGTATGATTTTTTTGAAAAACGACGAACATTTTTAATATTAGAATTTGCTGCTTCCTGTATTTCTTTAGCTTCCTTTTTCTCGGAAATATGTCGTTGACAGCTTTCAGCCAGTTGTTGCAATGTTAAATTTGGCTCGGTTTCAAGTTTGCTTATTGCACGTCTTCTTAACTCTGCATCGTTTTGCGAGACGACCCCTTGAACAAATATTAATACTTTGAAATTGTCCGCTGTCAAGGATGATAACTTAAGTCGTCACAATGTTTATTGACGATCGAAGCAAACGTTGAGTAATCCTGGCTTTCTTTTCGCGTTAGGTTCATACATTTCTACCTTTTGTGGAATAAACTTGTTTTGGGGCAATATAGTTCCATTAACATTTTAATGGTTTCCGTGAAAGATAGCTCGCCCGTTTTCTTCGGCAGAATATAATAGACAAATTTTGTATGCTCTGCCATACCTAGTCTACGAAGAACTAAACGAACCTTTTTCTTTTCTGACCATGTGCTACAATCAATGTTGAAAAAATCCTGATATCGATGGTACCATGATTCGAAGTTTAGGTCCTCTTCAGGCACATAGTTGAAGGTTTTTATAGCTGACCATATTGCATTTTGGTTGAATGCGTCGCTGTCGTTATTCGTCGTATTTATCATGTCTTGTGCAAGCTGTTCAAATTTTCTCTCTGATTGAGTCTGTTGCTCTAATTGTAAATTTTTTTATCCCAATCAATTGTTCGTCTAAAAATTGTCTATCTTCTCGCTTTTGTGCTAAATTCTTTTCCTCAAAATACTTCAACAAACTTATTTGCTGCGACTGAAATTCCTTCTGTAGAGACTTAAGTTTTTCATCGTTTGCCTTCTGTTGAGCAAGATGTTTTTCATCGTTTGCCTTCTGTTGTTCTGATTGAAATTTAATCATCTTTAATATCTGTTTCGAGAAATCTTCCATGATTAAAGAAATACTTTCTTGAAAAAGAATTAGTCACAAATAGTCCTTCACTATTTTTTCTTTTCAAATGCTTACTGTTTAATAACAAACTCAGCCCCTTCTCATCACTGCGTCATTCGGGTCTCGAATTCGACCGGCACTTGCTAATCTTCTTTTTTTTTTTCAAAGTTCCTTGCGAAAAATAAACGATTTTATTAATCCGGCTTATTGGGTAATTAATTTAACAAATTATTTGTATTTTTGTTCGCATCTGGAACATTTTTTTTTTTTCAATAAGTCCGTTTGCCTTTAGTGTAGGCTGAAAATGCAAAATAGCAAGTAATGGCTATATTAAAAATTGACTAGTTATTCAAGAAAGTAACTTGGTTTTACTTGTCAGATTTTTTTTTTTTTTTCGACTATATGATTTTACAGTGACAAGTCTGTTCGCAAAATACGTTTGACTATATCAGACACGAAAAAAGGTTTTTGTAGTATGGAGTTTTTTTTGTTTTTTTTTCAAACCTTTCAGTTTTATAAGCACATGGTATTCCAATTTCATTTGTTGCACGAGGTAAAATCCCGTATTGAAATAAGAACACAAATAGTAAAATCTGTCTTATTTTTTTTTTCGTCCAGTAATTGTTTAAACTGGTTATTTCTTGTAAGGCAGACTCGTCCCAAAATTGAATGTATTCGATGTTTGCAATATCCTCCCGAAAATTGTAAAGCACAAGTTTTTTTTGTTTTTTTTTCAAACGGGTAGACTTTTTTTTTTTTTTTTTTCGAAGGTTGACCGTGTTGTAGACACTGGTTTATCACTCACAGGTTTCAAGGTCCAAGGTGTTTCCAATGAAGTCCTTTACGAATCACTCGCCGCCAGTTGTTGTGGACCCGTTTAGGGGTACCAACAATGAATGAAAAGAACAACAGGTTTAGAGATAATAATAATGAATTGTATTGAACAGAGAAAATATACACAAGTCAGTGTTGGCAGTGCTAGTGCCTAAATGTGCCTAAATATTTATTTATGTAAAATTATACACAAAATGTGGCACAAGGCCAAAAAGGGGGTGGGGAAAGGATCGGTCATCTCTAACTTAAAAAACTCAACTTAGCTAGTTTCAATCATGACCATCATTTACCATAATACCGCATTCATACTATACATCCATCGTCACTCACCATAAGAATTCATACCATGAAATCCTACTTAAAACCCATATAAGAAATATGCAACGGGGGGGGGGACTAAAAATTGAAAATATGATATATACAATGTGAAAGAAATAAAGATTAGTAAAAGCCCCCCCGTTATTGAAATGTGGCCGAGATGCCGATTTGCCGGTCGAAATCGAAAACTCGAAAAAAGTGGTTGATGCAGGCCCCAACGTTTTATTCTGACCACCTCCTTCGAAAATATCGAAGGGTGACCTGCATCTCCGGCAAATTTGGCACTCAGTCACCTAATTGGAGAGGGAAGGGGAGTGGGGCAGAAAATAAAAAGGGGAGTGGGATGAGGACAAAATAAAAGGGGCATGTAATGGAATCAATCATACACTAGCTAAATTGTTGAACTAAAACATCAACAGAAAATTAAACAGAAACTAACTTAAAATAAGTCTAAATCTAACTTAAAATTAAAGCATAGTTCGTTTCCTGAACCCAATATTCTCTGCCTAAGGCACGTCCAGATACCACTCTAATCTAGCGCCAGCTACTCTACACAGTCGTGCTCCAGTCACCCACCTTTCACCAAAATCTGCCGAAGAGAGTTTCACTCTCTCGGCCCTAATGCGAGCCTTCAGGTAATATTTGAAAATCGCAATAAGGTCGAGAGAAGTGAAGGTCTCAGCTCCGTAGACTGTCTTGCACCTAGTCTTCCAAATCGTAACTCTCATACTCGCTAGTAAGCTCAAAAACGTAAACCGTTTTTGCCTATCGGTTGTCGGAGCCCAGTTGCTGCATACATTGATGGGTTCCAGGTCAAAAGACGATACGTTAAGAATACGAACCATGTAGCCTGCAACAAGCTTAATCAGCGGCACGACGATGCGACAAAAAACGAAGACGTGACTTATGGTCTCGTCCTCAACGCCGCATCTGACACAAGTCGGAGAATTACTCAAGCGTGCTGAATGAAGCCTCTTACTTACCCAGAGTGCATTCCAAATCGTCAGCCAGGTCAGTGATGCCTCGTCATTGTCAAGGCACCTTGACCCAGGCGCCCAAGGCCAGATTGAGCGAAGCTCCCCCCTCGTCAAAGCGAGCCCCTCAGGCCTATCATTTCGGACAGTCCCCCTCACCATTACCCGATATAATGCCTTTCGAGACAACAGCAGGATGTCAGAGAGGCTTTCTGTCACCCTTGAAAGGAACTTCAACGCATGTCTACATTCGCGATAGAAGGAGCACTCGTTTCGGGGTAACCTGTGTGCCTCCCCCTCATCCAAGTGCACACTTCTCAAAGCCGGAAAGGCTTTCTTGGTGTCTTCCTTCCAAAAGACACCGTTTCCCTCAGATTGTGTACTCATTCGGTCTAGATAAAACAGCCTAAGAGTGTGGCATCGAATTTCGATGCTAGGCATACCCAGACCGCCCTCAGAAGGATGAAGGTAACAAATCTCGCGACGGACCATAGGGGCCTTACCAAGCCACAAAAACTTGAACAGAGCCCGCTGCATCTCCAGCAGTGTATCCGACGGGAGTGGGAGCACTGAAAGACGATATAGGATGATCGGATAAATGTGAGAAGTACACACCTCCGCTCTCCCCTTTAACGAAAGATTTCTGCGGGACCACAGACCAGCTGCTGCCCTAATCGCTTTCAGGACTTCCGACCAATTTTTCTCCAGCTGGAGATCAGGACCAAACCAGACGCCGAGTAGCTTGCAAGGCCCATCTGTCCAGCTAAAGGGTCCCTGCAAGGGAACACCCTTCCAAGCACCAATGCGCAAGCCAACAGACTTACCGCAGTTGATTTTGGCCCCTGTCACCGTTTCATACATTCTGATTTCTCTGTCGACGACACTAATCTCGGCATTGCTCGTTACAAGCACAGTCAAGTCGTCGGCATAGGCGGAGTACTTCAACATGGTACAAGAACCTGTTAAAGTAATTCCACGCAGGACCGGATTCACCCTTAGCCTGTTAAGGAAAGGTTCCAAAACAAGCACATAAAGCATCGGTGAAAGAGGGCACCCCTGACGAAGAGATCTGGATAAACTGAAGGCACCAGACCTCATGCCATTCACTTCAACCCTAACACCGGGGTTTGCATACAAGAGGCGAATCCAGGAGCGGAATTGCGAGCCAAAACCGGCCGCAGACAAAACAGCCTCCAAGTACCGATGGTCCACCCTATCGAATGCTTTGGACTGATCTAAATTGATCAGCGCGGCTTCAGTGTCGACTTTATCTATGATCAAGCGTATCGAGTGCAAGTTATCTTGAATGGTCCGGCCCTTCACAGAACAAGTCTGTTCGGGGCTAATTAGACCAGGCAACACAAGTTGCAGACGATTGGCTAAGATCTTGGCCAAAATCTTTAACTCTGCATTAAGCATCGTTAAGGGCCGAAAATTATCTAACCCATCCCCACCATTTTTGCTTTTGCGTAACAATTTCACCAAACCCATGGTCAAGTACTGAGGAATAGACCCGTTCCTAAACCACGAGTTAAACAAAACTGTCAGCAAGGGTACAAAAATGTGCGACATCCTCAAATACACCTCGTAGGGCAAACCATCAATACCCGGAGACCTGTTAAGGCCGACCCGCCCTAAGGCTTCCCGGACTTCTTCCTCTGTTATGCAACCTTCGCACCTAGCCGCTTCGGTCGCCTCAAGACGAGAAAAGTCGGCTAAATAGGGGTCGAATTGTGCTAAAGACAAACCGGGTTCTCGAGTAAAAAGATCCTGGAAATGAGAACGAAAAGCCTCCAGAATACCTTCGTTTGTGGTCACGAGTCTCCCATCCGGCAATGAGACACGAGCGATATGACGATCAAATGCATGTCGATGCTCCTCTGCACGCAGTTCAGCAGCCATGTTTGTCGCCTCGTTAGGCACTCTTTTTAACCTAGCCCTAATCACTAAAGCCTGGTGTTCTTGGATAGCCAAAGAAGCCAGCTTGGCCTTAATTATAGTAACACTAGAGCTATCCCCCACCTCCACCGCCCGATCTAATCTAGATTCTAGTGCCACTTTAGCTGCCCTAGTTGATAGATTGAGTCGTCTGCTAAAATCGGCAGTAAAGGACCTAATAACCTTCTTAAAATTAATCCACTTCCTATTCCCAATTACAGCCCCCGTCAATTCCCGCTGTAAGGTTAGTAATAGCTGTTCCTGGTAGCCCTTCACATCGAACAACGAAGTGTTGAGCTTCCAGTACCCAGCTAAACTAGGCTTAGGTCTATCTAAGTTTACCCGGACCCGAACAAGTCTATGGTCTGAGTAAACTATATTATGAAAACTTGGACATTCAACTAATCCTACATCGACTCTCCTAATTAAGAACCGATCGATATAACTCGAAAGTTGTACCGAATCGAAGCCGCGCCTATTTGTCCAAGTCCATACCCTATCACGGGGCCATTCATTCCGGTACTTATCGATAAGATCGAACTTATCGAGGAAGTCCCGAAATAACATAGCATCCCGATCGATGTTAGTACCCCTAGGTCGATTACGATCTAAATCGGGATCCAGGACCGCGTTCCAGTCTCCCGCTAGAATGACCGTCCGAGAAGTAGAATTCAAGAACTGCTCGATTCGCCGAAAGAAAGGACCGAGCTCAGAATGGCTATTGGGTGCATAAACCCCGATGAGCCGAAATGCCTTCTCCTTTATGGTAATATCCAGAACGCAAAGTCTCCCTTCCGGATCCATGAAGCTAGGGTCACACGATGCATCTAAAGACTTGCTTACCAGCCAGGAAACCCCCCTAGCAGAAGAATTAAAGTACGCTGAATAAGCGTGAAAACCCTTAGTCAGCGCACCCAAATAGTCCCCAGAAATCAAGTGGGTTTCCTGAACACAACATATATCCACTCCAAGGCGCTGAAGGTCTGTAGCGACTCGAAATTTACGAGCGTCGGACCTCAGGCCCCGGACATTTAAACTCGCTAGAAAGAGGGCCATGAGGGTGCCTTAGAGTTGGGTTCCAGAAACGAACATAGCAGTGGTCAGGATGCCGACGGCTCTCCCAAAAGATTGATTGCCCATCTGATCATTAATTTGACCATCATGGGAGATACCGCCAACATCCAAAGGATAGGTTAGTTTCGCTATCCTATACAGGGCGGGGTGTAACCTTATGGGAACCCTCCCAAAACATTTTTTCCTTAAAACGACTAGACCTTCATCTTTGAAGATGGCCATTGGAACGGCGAAATTGAAAGTGTTGTTCGCCTCTTCCAGCATCTGCCATAGAGCCTTCGCTTCTGGTTTCTTCCTTACCACTGTAAGGACTCTAGGGGCATTGGGGAAATTAGTAGGGTCTTCAATGGTTATACCACCGACTTCATTGAATTTAAGGAGCTCATTTATATTGGAGAGGTGGTAATGCTTTACTGTTTCTATTTGGGTGCTTGTCACTTTGCAGATATCTTCCCCAGAAAGGAATGTGGCTTTTTTAGTTTTCCTTTCCACAGAAGGGCTCCTCTGCCTCTTCTGTGTAATAGATGGAGGGGGAGGCATGTCATCCATTGGGGAGGGGGAAGGGGAGCAAGGCCCCATAGGAGATGCTGGAAAAGGCGAGGGTTTTTTTGTGGGTGAAGCAGGTGGGGTATTTTTGGGGGTATTAAATGGGGAGACGAAAGGAGAAGGTTTAGGTGAAGTGATTTTTATAGACGATTTAATCGGACTTAGAGGGATAAGCTTGTACTGTTTGTCTAAAATTGGGCCAGTGATTGGAGGGGGCATTAATTTGGGAGAATTAGAATTTTTAGAAACTATTGGTTTTGTGATCGGCTGGGGACTTGGATTGGGGGTAGAGATTTTATCTGAAGTGGCTGAATTTTTTTCTTCTTTTTTCTCTTTTTTTCCTACTTTCTTATCTAATTTAGATTTAAGTTCTTTTGCCTTAATGTAACTGTCTTTTCCCGGGTCGTTTTTAAGCATTTCTTTTTCTCTCATTTCTTCGAGAGATACACGACCCGGGTTTTTTTTTCCCGGAACAATAATCCATCCCTCGTCTTTTTCTGCAGAAGGTAGAGCAGGGAATTCGTCTTCGGAGTCATCAGATGTAGATGTAATAGGTATACCAATTGTAGCTGGAGGATCGAGGTGGGTGCCAGCCTTGGATGGTCTGTTAATCGGGGGCGTCGTTTTCTGAGTGGATTTTTTCTGTGGGCAATCAAAAGTTAAATGACCTAGTTGCTCACAAAACCAACAAACAGGTCTTCGTCCGGCCAATATAATAGGTAGTTTTTCCTCCCCGACTTGTAAATAGTAGGGGATGCTGTCATAAGCTTTCTTGTCGATAAGTATTTCGAAGTTCCATGTACCTGGAAATTCGTCAAAATTGACGTCTGTGATTTCGCCAAATCTAAGAAAGAATGCACCAATTTGTTCGCCTTTTACATAAAAAGGCACATTGAAGATAGAAATAGAAGAACGTCTTCTACCCATGTACTCGGTTCGTAAAACATAGTCCTGCGTGATAATTTGATTAAGTGAGAGATTAGCACAGATTTCTTCGTTAGGAAACAAAGCATTCCAAGTGTTAAATCCCTTACACTTGATTAACCTTTGCGGTTTGAATCCTGCAGTTGCCAATAACTTGCATATTAATTCAGGAGAGGCCCTGATGGACTTTTTAATTTTTTTTTCGACAACAAACATGGTTACTGTTCTTTTTTTAATCTCTGCCAACATTGGTAAATCCACGGCAATTCCTTGTTCAGTAACCATGTGTTCGTATTTTTTTGCTTCTTCCACGAAATCATTGACATTTATAGACATTTTTGGAGGTTTGCACCATTCCGAATTTTCAGTCGTTTTGGACGCCATCTAGTTAATAACTAGAGACACCAAACAAAAAAAAAAAAAAGTTGACAGAGAAAAAAAAAAAAAAAAAAAACGTGGCAGAAAAAAAAAACGTCGTAAAAGGGAAAACAGTTCAACAATAAAAGTCAACGTGAAAAAAAAAAATAAAAATGATAACAATAATCAACAACAGCAGGCAAAAACAGATTTAAGAAAAATACTAACTTGACGCAATAAACTCACTCAACACGTAGAGCCTAAATGTGCCTACCAATGTTCTCCCGACAAAAGCCGGTATTTATGGTAGCTGGTTGCTACCATTTAGTGATCACTAAAGGGTAGGTAGGTTCACCCACAACAACTATACCATGTGCTGATCGTGGGAAATATATTTTGGTGAAACTCAGTGTCTTTTAAATAAAAGAATTTATGAACATAACCGTGCAATAAAAACGGTGATACCTCGAACACGTTGTGTGCCGACATGATTTCCTATGGTCATCATTTCACCACACGTATGGCCAGTGCGATAAAATATATACACGATGTTAAACTCTGTCGTCTTATAGAGTCTTGTCTTATCCAGTGGCACAAGAACGGAATTGTTCAGAGACGCGGCTTCTTTAACATTAACACCGTCATTGCAAAACACATTTTATTTGAACAAAACTTAGCTCGATACAACGATGGTTAATAAGTCATTCCTTTGACGTCCTCCTCCACCTTTCTCTCTTCCTCTAATGTTTTCTACACACGCCTCTATTTACTTTTGCCTGTTCACATTTATTCCTCCTTCTTTCCTTCCTTCCTTCCTCCCTTGTATTTAAACCTGGTACGTCTTTGCTTGTTTTTGACAGTTAGATCAAATGCTAACACGCACATCTTTTCTTTCTTTCTTTCTTCCTACTGTTCCTGACTTGTTTGTTTACGGTTTTTTTTTCGGACGCGTCTTGGACAATTTGAATTTCTGTTCATTAAAATTCTTACTTCCAACCGAGGATGGTTGCTTTCTAGCAATTGAAATATCTTGGTAAAGCTTTTATATGTGTTTGAGTTTATATTTTTGTTAGTTTGTTGATTCGCTTATCCTCAAATCCATTTTTATTTTGCATTTTGTCTGAAACATTGTTTCTATTATTCCTCATATATATATATATATATATATATATATATATATATATTCTGAAATATAACTTGTGAGCTATGAGTTGTGTGAATTATGGACAAAAGAATTATAAGTGGATTGTGTTATCATCAAAGATGATATCTTTGGAGTATACAAGTGTAATCTTAGCTTTTTGCAGCCATTACAGTATTTTCACATACTTTTGTTTACACCTCTTCTTTACCACGACAACGTTCTGAGCATCTGGCATTCCTGGCAGAGAATTACATTGCCTTACGAGAACACACACCATATTCACCTGATGCTGCTCTGTGTAACTTGTTACTTTTCCAAAACTAAGAGGATAATCAAAGAGACCTGTTTTAATGTCCACCAAGAAGATTATAAGAACACATCCGAGGGGCAGAGAAGGATGGAAAAGTTCATTAGACTTGGGGAGCCGGTACTTTGAAAGGGGAAACTATGTATTTTATCGTTTGGAATTGACATAAATCGTTTGTGACAGCAGTTTTATAAATTATCAGATACGCCTTGCAATGCTTGAAAAACGCTGTTCGAACTGAGACAAAATAAACTTGCTTAAATTATTGAAAAAAACAAACAAACTTAAAACTTAAACTTCTGACATATTGTTTAACTAACTGCTTTTGGAAAAGTAAAATTTTGCTCACCCGCTTCCTTAAATTTTGCTCACCCCCTTCCTAAAATTTTGTTCACCACCTTCCTAAAATTTTGCTCACCCCCTTCTTAAAATTTTGTTCACTCCCTTCCTTAAATTTTGTTCACCTCCTTCCTAAAATTTTGCACAACCCCTTCCTAAAATTTTGCTCACGCCCTTCCTAAAATTTTGCTCACCCCCTTCCTAAAATTTTGCACACCCCCTTCCTAAAATTTTGCTCACCCTCTTCCTAAAATTTTGCACACCCCCTTCCTAAAATTTTGCTCACCCCCTTCCTAAAATTTTGCTCACCCCCTTCCTAAAATTTTGCTCACCGCCTTCCTAAAATTTTGCTCACCGCCTTCCTAAAATTTTGCTCACCCGCTTCCTAAAATTTTGCTCACCCCCTTCCTAAAATTTTGCTCACCCGCTTCCTTAAATTTTGCTCACCCACTTCCTTAAATTTTGCTCAATGCCTTCCTAAAATTTTGCTCACCCCCTTCCTAAAATTTTGCTCACCCCCTTCCTAAAATTTTGCTCACCCGCTTCCTAAAATTTTGCTCACCCACTTCCTTAAATTTTGCTCACCCCCTTCCTAAAATTTTGCACACTCCCTTCCTAAAATTTTGCTCACCCCCTTCCTTAAATTTTGCACACCCCCTTCCTTAAATTTTGCTCACCGCCTTCTTAAAATTTTGCTTACCCCCTTCCTAAAATTTTGCTGTACTGAAATGTGCTGTTTTTCATCGATCCAAACTCCAGTGTGAAGATTTTTATTTCGATTGTTTTATTACCGAGATTTGTTTTATGCATTCTATAAACTTTATTCAATCTAGCTGTCAGTGCGATTCTTCTTCATCTCGTATTCATTTAAAAAGAGAAATACTCCTTGAAATATGTTGACGGTTTTTCATCAATTCAAAATTTATTGCTGAGATTTGTTATTTAAACAAATGCTTACCAATTCTTTATGAAATAAATCAGAGATATCTGTTGCCACTTTTCAGAAGTGGAAACGGATGTCTTTGGAATCAGACTGGAAATTTTGAAATATTATTGCTATTTCATTTGAAGGTTCATTACTTGCTATCATTTTGAGTGCAACCAAGTAAAACTCAGTGCAACAATCTCGATTTCATGATCAAATACAATGAACCCCTGTGAACCACCGAAGACCAAACCATGGATCACAGGTTTAAAGTGACTGATATAATATATTTGAATCACATAATGTATAATCATTTTAAAAGTCATCTGTACATTTTATTGTATATATAATTGTTATATAAACCAATTAAAAGAATCAAATCCGTAGAACGCAATTGTCTCTATTCGTGACTCACATGGGTACACGTAGATTTTGATTATACTTATCATGAAATCTTAACTCGTATATGAGTGGGCTGATGTAATTGTATTATCTATTTGAAGGAAGATGATGTGTGATAAAGAGACATTGAAGTTGGATTACTCCCCTTCTTATCATACGTGTTGTAAGTGCCCACATTTTGCAATCAGCAAAAATAAAATCTCTTTGCTGATGCTGTTTTGTTTGCTGATAAGTGAAAATATGGCTCTTCACCATTAATGACAGAGGATTATCTTTCTTACTCTCAGCTGTCAGTCGCCTTTCTTATGATCAGTGCAAACATATTAATACTATCCTATTCAAAAATAATTTCTTAATCGCTACGCTTTATCATTGATTAGCAGACACTCCCAGCGTTGCCCGGGAATGAATGACGACTATTGTGTACTTCTTCTTTCGGCCCTGAACACAATATTACAAGTTTTACTCTTGATTTGTATAATCTTCAATTTTCAAGTTATAAATAAAATAAAGTAAAACATTGTCATCAGACGCCAGAATATTGTAAAACTCCCTAATCTATATATTAATACAATAGCGTGTGTGTTCGTGTGTCACGCTTCCGGCAAAAGCTCTGCGCATGCGTGCCGCACCTAAATTTTGAAAAACATTCAACTCACCTAATTTTCGAAACATTTTCAAGTATTTCCCTTTGGCGCAACGGATAGCGACGTAGTATTCTTGACTTCGGCCTGACTGGTTTATAGTTCGATCCCAACCAACCTCTAAGATTGTTTTTCTACATTTCGAGGGGAAGGGGAAGAGAGGTAGGGAGGGGATGACCGGGAAGACACATATTAATACAATAGCATGTGTGATTTTGTGTATCATGCTTACATCAAAAGCAACGAGCTTCCGAATCTTTGTATGCTACTCATGAATTGGCTTGGCCTTTTGGCTAAGATCAAAATGTAGTATCTGTACGATGGATACTGCACTTCATAGACTGGTATTGTCTTGGCCTTCGAGGCTTGATTTACGCCGGTCTATGGGTCTGTCCTGTGCAGATCTAGGAGGTCCACCCTCCCAGGCTTCGCCTCCCCTCTTTGGGGAGGAATAAGTTTATTGCTTACTACCTGGGGTGCCCCTACCGGGGAATGCCAACGGGGCTGTCCAGGCAATTTTTAATGGCCAGAGTGCTCACCTTCTCGAGCACTGGCTTTTCAAACCCCACTTTCCCGACCCGACCTTGGGTCACATCTTACTTGTGGGAGTAAGATAAAACTGGTTTTGTGCCTAACTCCTGGAGAGGAGTAAATAAATATTTATGAATTGGAGCCAAATTTAATTTAATCGAAAACATTTACAAAGTAAGGTTTAGTCGTCGAAATATTACATTCACTAGAAATATTGTATATAAAGAAGTTTTGTAAATTGTTTCATATATTGTTCATTTTTAAAAAATAAATATACAAGTCCAAATCTTATCATATTTTATTCAAACATGTATAGGTTAGGAACAAGATAATCACTATTGAAAACATAATTTCGTGTAATTTAGACGGGTCCCGCTAGTACATAATTAATATCACTATTAGATTTCGAGTGAAACTTTACTCACGGCACGTTTTCTTTGGTCTTAATATAAAGTATTTTTCAATTGCATCCACGGAAAGACAAATAAACTCAGACTTCACAAATATAGGATAAATTAAATAGACTATGTACTATACTACCCTACTGTGAGAGTTAGAAGCTGAACTATATTTCATACAATAAATCATTGTCTCTTTCTAAGCTTTTAAAATGGCTTCTTTTTTAAGTAGACATATTACATGTATGGAATTATTAATTAATTATATAGCCTATTTATTATTAGTGACTCTTTATTTCTTAGCTTGTATTTTCCACAGTTGATAACCACCAACGTCAATATAAACTCTTCTTTCTTATACAGTTTGATTAGTCATTAAAAGAAAGGTTGTGTTTACTGTTGTCATATTTGGACTGGTGAATCTCTGTCTCATTTGAGGGTTCTTGATAAGGTGCAGAAACGTATCTGTAATTTGATTGGCCACACCCTTTCTTCTTCTCTGCACCCTCTCTCTCACAAATGTGATTTTACTAGTCTCAGTCTTTTCTATAAATAATATGGCATGTGTTCTTCAGAATTATCTATTCCCTGCTTCTTTTGTTTCAGCTCGTTTAACTCGTTGGTCTAGTGGTCTCTATCAATTGGCTGTTTTTATACCTCATTGTGATACAATTCCTATTCCAGTAGTTTCTTTCAAAGAACTGCAGGCTTGTGGAACCCTCTTCCTACTGACTGTTTTCCTCTTACCTATAGCCTTAGTTTTTTCAAGATTAAGGCCAATAGGCATCTCCTGTCTTTGCGATAATCATATTTCGTTCTTGTTAGTTCCTTACATCAAGTGGCTTCATGCCGTGTCTGGAGCGATTTTCATTAAAAAAACAAGCCGCGCGTGCGTGGTCCTCCTCTGTATGTGACTCGATGTGGCGAGTGTAAAATGCAATAAATTTGGGCAATTTGGGGCATTTTTGACTCCCCTTCGGCCCCATTGGGGGCGCCAACCAGAATTTTTCTGAGGTCAAGGATGCTCATTTTCTATCCAGAACAATTGCCAAGTTTCAGAAAAATTGAATGGATGGATCAAACGTTATGGGAGAAAAGGGTAATTTTTTGCCATTTTGGGGCCTTTTGACCCCCTGGGGGGCTAACGAGATTTTTTTTCAAAAATCGGAGAATGTCACTTTCTAACTTCACCAAAAGTACAACTTCATGCAAAATTTCAGAGAAATTCAATGGATGGTTGCGGAGAAAAATCCGGACGGACAGACATGCCTCAAAACATAAGTCCCCCAATTTTATAAATCGGGGGACCAAAAAGATATAGAGAAAGCTACAGAGCTTTTTTCTTATTCAGAACCATATTTTCTTGTAAGCATTTTTCAAGTAGCATAAAAAAGGGGAAATATTATAATTATACTAATTTAAAAAAAGCGTCTTTGATAAGCAATACGGTTTAATTCATTATGAGATAGAACATTGCTTGAGATAGTTCATCGTCTCCCTAATCTAACTTTGTAGTTCTGCTAACTTCATTCTGTTCAATCAACCCGGTACAAATTTATTAGCCTAGAGAGATAAGCGTGAACTTGAAATTATCTGCCAATAGTTCCAAGATCACGTTTTCCTGTGCACCCGGTGCAAACACACACAAGAAAGAAAATGCACCGCAAAAGATATTTAACAACTCCGAATTAATGAAAACGACTCAAATATTTCTGTTGACTTGTGATTCCTTTTATTTCGAATTCCTTCTTTTAGGAAGAAAAGTATTTTTCTGGAAAAGTGAGTAAAGTGCTTTTCATCAAGTCAAAATGGCTGCTGTTCTTTTGTAGTCATAGTTGAAACCACCTGCGATGCTGAGTCTTGGGGCCAATAATAACTAGGGACAAAGCTTTTGGCAACCAATGAAATGAGAAGAAAGTCTAATAATTACTGATGTTATTCTCTTAATTAGAAACTGTGACTTCTTATATGAGTCAACAAAGTTTCTTCTTCTGTATTTGTATGTTTTTCATTCCGACTGTCTGAAAGCATTTGTTGTTTTCTTATTTTGATGTTAATTTGATTCTCTCTTATACTAGCAGGGCTACTTGGCATGGCTTGTGTATTATATAAAATAAATCATATCACTTTACTTCCTTTGATTCATTTACTATTTATATAAATAAATATATTTAAGGATCCTGGGTATGACCTTAAAAGATATCCAGTGGTGAGGTCTCCATTTGGGAGCTGTGAGGAATTTGGAGTTGCCCCTTAGTTGCCATTGCTCCTAAGTCCACTCTGGCCCGGAGTGGTAGTACCTGTAAGGGCCCCATCTATGGGTCAAATAGAACCTGCTGATGCTACCAAATCAGGCTGTCTGAAGTTATTGACTTCCTGACTCAAAATGCACCAAACATTGATGTTTTATTGTTTTATTTTCCTTTGCAAAACTCAATCATATTCTGTAAAATCCCAAACAAAAAACAACTTCCCTCCTTCCACTCTTCTTTCGCTCTCCCTACTTTCTCTCCCTCCCCTTTCACTCAACCAAACAGCATGAATAAATACGTAAACATATAAAGAACTTGAAGCATAAAAACCTTCAAACGTTATGGGAATAGCATCCAAGATGAGAACAAAAGTCTGAATAATACAAATGAGAAAAACATTTTATTGTTTATCTTTTGATGTATATGTATTGAGGAAATTGTGAAGAAAAACAATTTGCAAAATTATGTCAACGATCGAGAGAGTATCAAGGAGAACAAGCCTTGATACCGAAGTGAGATAGCGTTCCGCCTTTTGCTCCCTCCAACGGGCGCTGTGCAGTTAACTGAATATGTAAAGCTGGGTATGCTAAGAAAATGTCATTTAGGCTGTGGAGTTAACTGTATATATAAAGCTGAGTATGCTAAGAAAATGTCATTTAGGCTGTGGAGTTAACTGTATATGTAAAGCTGAGTATGCTAAGAAAATGTCATCTGGGCTGTGGAGTTAACTGTATATGTAAAGTTGAGTATGCTAAGAAAATGTCATTTAGGCTGTGGAGTTAACTGTATATGTAAAGCTGAGTATGCTAAGAAAATGTCATTTAGGCTGTGGAGTTGACTGTATATGTAAAGCTGAGTATGCTAAGAAAATGTAATCTGGGCTGTGGAGTTAACTGAATATGTAAAGCTGAGTATGCTAAGAAAATGTCATATGGACTGTGGAGTTAACTGTATATGTAAAGCTGAGTATGCTAAGAAAATGTCATATGGGCTGTGGAGTTGACTGAATATGTAAAGCTGAGTATGCTAAGAAAATGTCATCTGGGCTAAGGAGTTGACTGTATATGTAAAGCTGAGTATGCTAAGAAAATGTCATCTGGGCTGTGGAGTTAACTGCATATGTAAAGCTGAGTATGTTAAGAAAATGTCATCTGAGCTAAGGAGTTAACTGTATATGTAAAGCTGAGTATGTTAAGAAAATGTCATCTGGGCTAAGGAGTTGACTGTATATGTAAAGCTGAGTATGCTAAGAAAATGTCATATGGGCTGTGTAGTCAACTGTATATCTAAAGCTGAGTATGCTAAGAAAATGTCATATGGACTGTGGAGTTAACTGTATATGTAAAGCTGAGTATGCTAAGAAAATGTCATATGGGCTGTGGAGTTGACTGAATATGTAAAGCTGAGTATGCTAAGAAAATGTCATCTGGGCTAAGGAGTTGACTGTATATGTAAAGCTGAGTATGCTAAGAAAATGTCATCTGGGCTGTGGAGTTAACTGCATATGTAAAGCTGAGTATGTTAAGAAAATGTCATCTGAGCTAAGGAGTTAACTGTATATGTAAAGCTGAGTATGTTAAGAAAATGTCATCTGGGCTAAGGAGTTGACTGTATATGTAAAGCTGAGTATGCTAAGAAAATGTCATATGGGCTGTGGAGTCAACTGTATATCTAAAGCTGAGTATGCTAAGAAAATGTCATATGGGCTGTGGAGTTAACTGTATATCTAAAGCTGAGTATGCTAAGAAAATGTCATATGGGCTGTAGAGTAAACTGTATATGTAAAGCTGAGTATGCTAAGAAAATGTCATATGGGCTGTGGAGTTGTCTGTATATCTAAAGCTGAGTATGCTAAGAAAATGTCATCTGGGCTGTGGAGTTAACTGTATATGTAAAGCTGAGTATGCTAAGAAAATGTCATCTGAGCTGTGGAGTTAACTGAATATGTAAAGCTGAGTATGCTAAGAAAATGTCATCTGGGCTGTGGAGTTGACTGTATATGTAAAGCTCAGTATGTTAAGGCAAAGATTTTCTTTCCTCATGGCTTCTGTCAAGCCAAAACAAAAAAGATATCTTCCAATCGGGGATTATGTTTGAACGAGAAGCTTTAACTTTTAAAGATCCCCAAAACTTACTAAACTGTAGGGGCAAAGTAGCAATCAACTGTAGATATAGAATAAACTTTACTTTAGCATAACCACATACACAACAAATAAATAAATTAAATAAATAAATAAAAACTTAAGTCAGCATCTAAAGTAGTAATTAATAAAAAAAGAAAAATAAATCCCAATCACACACATGCTAAAATAAGGTCATCTGTTAACTCGACACATTCACAAAAGTGATGCATCGCACCCAAACAAAAGAAAAGAAAAAGATGGGCTTTTGTTGGAGAGTAGCTCACCATTGGCTAATGAAAGAAATAAACAACGAATCTGATTGGTTAGTTAGCTTGACTAAACATCATGTGGATATAAAAAAACAAAAAATCTGTGCATTTAGCCTGACGATTCCATGAGCGGATGAAACGTGAATGCTTCTGTCTAGCTTAACTGCTATAAATATATGTTCATACTTTATTACTGAGCTCTACTCACGTATTGAGCACTGTTAAATTAAATACTGAAAATCTATACACAGTATATTCTATCACCTCATAATATTATATGTATATACGTGAAATATAATTTTTTTTAAGACAAATTTGATAAGACTTCATGGTTTCATTTTAGAATAATTTGAAATATTTAACAGTGGTAACATGCAAAAGATAGCTGTTTCTGTGTACTATTGGTTGTTTTGAGAGCTGGAGATGATGCCAGAATTGATGAGCAGAGATTTGTGTTCATGCAAGTTTTGGAAAATTACAAACAGGTTACTGAACAGATCTAAGACCTCTATTTCAACCATCATTAAAGGTCTTAATAGATCTTGTCAGAATCTGAAAAAGCCACACGTTTTTTCAAAAAAGTATGACTGAAAATTCTCTTAGTGATATCCATATATCAGTCCTGGACGTGGCCAAACTTACCTGAAACCTTGATGCCAGCAAGACAACTGGTTCTGACAACATTCCAATTATCAAGGTTTTTGAGCACAAATATTTGCTTCACAAACTCGCTAGCTATGGAATATCTGGAAATGTCTTGCAACTATTGAATCCCCTCTTTCTGATAGGTCGATGAACGTAGTTGTTGATGGACAGAAGTCAGAAGCACACGGTATCAATGGTAATGTGCTTCAAGCATCTATCCTGAGCTAATCTTCATTAATGATCTTTCAAATCCTATAATGCGATCATTATGCAAACAACACAACTGTCTATGGCAGCATCTCAAAGAGCACTGATGATCAAGTTTTCGCTGATTCTCTATTTGAGTCATATGGTAGGTAAATGTAAAGGTCGCATAGCCTGGACGCGCACGAGTGTCGTTACCGATATCGCACACTGCCCATGGCCGTAGCGGCGATGATTTGTTAAGAATCACCGTATCTAGGACACAGCATATGGAAGGCGGAGCCCATCCCTCTCCTTCTGCTGCCTTGAACCTTCCCTGAGTTTTAGTCAGGTACCCATTTACTGCTGGGTGGACAGAGGAAGAGGAAAATTCGCATGCCGTGAGTGGGATCGAACCTGGGTCGTCCAGCCGAAAGACAAGTGCTATAACCACTCGTCCACAGGCCTTCATATGGTGTAATGGGGTGAAAAGTGGCTTCTTACATTTAACTCCTCTAAAACCATACTTCTGTCACCAAAACTTGGATCTTGTTTTGCCCCAGCCGAAATTAATGGCTCTCACCTTTAGGAAGCCTCTTGTTTTGATAAATTACCAGGATTGACGTTCACCTCAGATCAAAATCAAAATCAAAAACTTACATCCAATCAGTGGATAAAGTCGCTGGAAAAATGATTGGATCATTCTACCACTTCAGAAAGCACCTGACTCCTGAGGCAATTCCCTACAAAATCCTCTATAAAACTTTTATTAAAAGTCAGATACATCCTAAGATGGAGAATAGTTTCAACATCAGAGGAGGCGCTGCTCAGAGCAATCTTTGTCACCTAAGCAGAGTTCAAAATTGACTCAAAAATCTAATGAGCAATGTTCTCTCCTGTTTCTTTCCAGCCCTTTTTTCTCACAGAAGAGACGTTGCTAGTTTCTCGCCACTCTGTCGTTACTTCCATGGAAGGTGCTCGATTGATCTCAAATCTCTGGTTCCTCATAGTAAGAATTTCACAGCAAGAACTTGTCTTTCTACCACACCGAAAAGAAACAAAATTCCTTTATTCGTTTGTGTACCTAGCATCAGGCAGATTTCCATGAAGAGAGCTTCTTTGTAAGGCTTCCTGTCTGTGGAACACATCACCATGGGACTGCTTTCCTGCAGATTATAAAAGAGTCGTTTTCAAATTCAATGTCAATAGATTCTTGTCATGAACTTCATCAAACATTATCAATCCTCTCATAAAATTCTGCATCTCTCAACTGACAACCATTCCATTTCGTTAACCCCTATCTTCGAGTGACTTTTGGACTTGATAAGTCCATTAGTAAAAAGAATAAACAAATAAACGTTCTCTTTTATTTAAAATATTCTATAGACTTTGTTGTTGTAGATTTGAGTTTACCCCCACATCCGTCATGAAATCACCAAATTAAGTAAAGTTTGCCGACCATAGTCGAGGGCGATCCGAAGGCTCTCTTTTAATTAGCTACGATACTGAAGTGTAGGGGAGGGCGCCACTCCTTCCCCAGAATTATCCCACTTACCCTTGATCCTCACCTCATAATGCTGAGTGTTTTGCAAGGGGACATCAAATAGCATTTATTTAGTCTCAACTGAGCATTGAACTCTGGTCTTTTGGCCCATTAGCAAATGCTCTTACCATTATGCCAAATGAACACAATTAAAAACCCATTATACCTATCCTATTGAAAAGTGGTCGACTTTTTCTTCGTCTACATTTTCTTCGTCTACTTTTTCTTTGTCTACTTTTTCTTCGTCTACTTTTTCTTCGTCTACTTTTTCTTCGTCTACTTTTTCTTCTTCTACTCCTTCTCTCTCTTTCTTTCTCTCTCTCTTTCTCTCTCTCATATATATATAATATGATCCATTAGTGCGTTTTTGCTTTATATATTTCCTGTTTTTTCTTTATAATCTACTCAGGCTAATGAGACCGTCATGGCTATTGTCTCAAAGATAACACATGAGTTAACATGGCTCCACTTTACAACTGTTCCATAGTTTTTGCAGGAAACTTCTATTAAGATTTATTCACCAACTCATTAAATATTTACTGTTCCAAAAGTCTTGGACACATTTCAAGTCGTCATATTCACTGGACTATGAATGGCAGTAATATGAAACATGGCCTCTTTTCGGAATTTTGTGCGAAATGCACATTGAACACGTGTCCATGATTCAGGTTTTGAAAATTCAAGGACGCAAAACGCCTTTTCTGGTTGAGTGAACGCCATTACTGGGCCTGAAAAGATATGAAAAAAATAATTAGCATAAAAAAAAAAAACGTAATGAATTTAGCTCTAAAATGGTACCAGTTTCATCTTATTACCATTCATAGTCCAGCAGATATGAGGACTTGAAATGTGCCCAAGACTTTTGGAACACCCTGTATTTCACTCTTAAACATCTTTCTGACTTTCTCTATTTGAACAAATCAAAATAAATTTAGATAAAAGAAAGAAATTTTAATTTTCGAAGACAATAAAATGGCTGCTCTCTTTTATTCATAGACGTGACTAACTATAATAATAGAATGAGCATAGTATCGAGTTTGATTTACTCATTATCTGTATGAGGCGTGTCTAGAAAGTAATGGGACTAGTGTTATAAAGAATGTGTTTTACTTCCAAACAACAAAGTACATGGTTTCCCGTCCAAAGTAATTCAATTCCTCCTTCGAGTTTAATACCATTTCTCATCTTTCTCATGCTTCAATGGACAGCTGGAAAGATTCTTCGTCATTGTTACAGCATTCTTGGTGGTCATCACACTTTCAAAACGGGTTCGCTTCATGATCCCCTTCAGCTTGGGAGGAAAATCAAAAAGTCATATGGAGCAAAATCAGATGAATAGAGGTTGTACCAGTATGACAATGTTTTTCGTGGACAGAAATTGCCAGATGCTCAGAGCGTTATGAGCAGGTGCAATGCTGTGGTGAAAGGAAGTGTAAAGAAAATCATGTGAATAAAAATGCAAGCTAAGATTACAGTTCTATACTCACATGATATCACAATTTGTGTATCCCTCATTCACACATAACTCACAATACTCAGTCCCATTACTCTTCAGACACACCTCATATATATCAATAAATTCTCACTCTCTTATGTACTAATCTATATTATGCTGTAGACTAACTACTAAAAATGCTTAACTCTAGCGATATTTCACTCGTTTCTTAACATTTCTGACCTCAACATTCCGTCTCTATTTATGTACTTGTCCAATGTCAAGATTCCACTGTGATAAATAAACAGGTTGACTTTATCAGATTGAATCCCAATACTAGATGAATAAACTAATACAAGACAAACTTTGGAAAGTGTGAACATGTAAATAAGAAAATTGAAGTTGGGGAAAGAAAATCATCTATATAAAAATATGACGATACACTTGTTATGACCTACCTCTGCTATCTTTTATATCTTTACTCTTTTCAATGTCCGTAGATACACTTATAATCATAATCTTCCAATTGAGAAACTATATCAGAAATGGAATGCATGTTATATTTAGGATTATTCTCATGATATCCCACTCTGTGCAATGGATGATGCCGTTGATAATTTCAGATTTTATTTTTTTAGGATTGTTAATAAAATATCTCAAAATCAGTAACAAATTTCCTTTCTGCATCGTGCAAGGATGTTAAAACAACTTAAAATAAAATTACCTGATCAATCTATTGTAGAATGTTATCAGAAATTGGCTAAACAGATAATATTATATATTGAGAGGTGGGAGAGAGAGAAAAGTCTTGCAGCGCTGTGATATGATGGTGAGAAGTGAGAACTTCCTACAGTCCTTTTCCTGACATGATTCATTTGAATACAGACCTACAAATAGTCGCTAGTTAGTTAGTTACGTTTTGTAACTTCTTGGCCTTTTGGCCAAGATCAAAGTGTAGTATCTGTTCCGTGTGATACTACACCCCATAGACTGGTACTGTCTTGGCCTTCTGTGGGTCTGTCCTGTGCAGTTGTAGGAGGTCCACCCTCCCAGGCTTTGCCTCCCCTCTTTGGGGAGGAGTAAGTTTATTGCTTACTGCCTGAGGCGCCGCTACCGAGGAATGTCGACGGGGCTGCCCAGGCATTTTTAGTAGGCCAGAGTGCTCACCTTCTCAGACACTGGCTTTTCAAATCCCACTTTCCCGACCTTGTCACATTTTACCTTGTGGGAGGAAGATAAATAAAATAGTCGCTAGTTAGTTATACCTCACACTAAGTGTGGTAATTTAGAGTACAATTAAATCAAAGATGTAAGCTATAATTATTGCTGAACTTTTTTAAAGGCCTTGGAAGAAAATTAAATAAAGTAAGTAGAATCAATATTGTATGTGTTATAAATCCACCGGACGACTGGCGTGTTCCCAAAGAAGGATGGCAGACAACAGGAGAAATAAGAGACGGACAGACAATAATAAAGGAGGTAAGTGAATGAATTACAACCTGATATGAATTCAAAGAATGCTAATATGACTTCTGTAGAGCAAAAGAGTTGTTCAAATTAAATTGTTTCTATATTATTTGAGAATGAAAATCAATATCAGCTTATATGTTTAAGTCGGTTGCCTGTTTAGAATGTAATGAAACTGAGAAATATTTGTTCTTTTTTCTCTTGAAAATCATTCTCTTGTAGAAAATGTTATTCTCACTCCCGAAAACGGTGCTAGGAATGATCAACTGATATTATTTTCAATCGGTGTTTCATGACTTGTGGAATATCCTCACCAATTTACAAACGACAAAAAAATAAAGTTGTTGTTTCACCTAGATTGATAAAACCTTCCAATCAAAAAGAAATTCATCCAATTTTTCCATACAAATTAAAATCCATCTTAACACAATATGTAATGTATCTTTGAACCAACATCAAGATCTATATATTTATGCTACTAAAAACTGGATGCATCACATCATTACATCCTAATCAAGAAGGTGCCACTCGCATCAAAATTCAATATTGAACTCAATCGTGCCACTCTAAATGTTTTTCAATCAAAATGATTCCACCCTGATCAAGATGTATCCAGCCATGACAAAAATATCAATTTACAGAGTCAAATGACTAAGAGCAATTTTCTTTGTAAAAGATCGCTTTGCGCATAGCAGCATGCCACCATTTTGTTTTATCAAATCAAATATAATATGAAACAATCAAATTAAAAGATTTATAAATTGTGTGTTTTTTGTTTTGTTTTCTTTTGTTTGTATCACATTTATGACATTTAGTTATGAATGGAGTCAATTTCGGAATGGACTTTATTGATTAAATTTAGAAAATACTGATGAAAATGGATGCATTAGATTAAGCCGATCAGCCTAAACAATAAAGAATATTTACCCTTTGTTGCTTTCTACATATTTGCTTCACCAGTTACGATAATAATAGAAAACAATCTAAGAAAATACACAAAAAATCTGATTTAAAAAAATCAGATTAATGTCAATTTGATTGCGAATGATGATTATTGATTGAAATTCTAAAATATGAACTAATTAAGAAAAGAGTGATCAACTTTTGCTTCTATTTGTCTCATTTTGATCTTGATTTGAAACTCTAAATTGTTCCACAAATAAATGCTTAATAATATATTATAAACTGAAACTGTTTCCACTTTGAAATAAACTACAAGAAAATTATAATTAGATAATTAAAAAATATATAAAAAAATGAAGTCCTCATGTTCTGCAAAAAGTTAATAAATGTTTCAATGTTTTCTAAAAAGGTGTGATGCTCACTTGAAGAAGTCTTATTATTTTTCATGAGATAAAAAGATTGAAACACGTTTGAATTCTGCACCATTTTCTTGTGTTGCAAACGGACAAATTGTATCAACTTGTTAACATGATTTCGATCGAAGAGGAATTTGCCGGCCATAACAGGCATTTTTTTTTTATTAAAAGTGTTTTTTTAATTTTTCCTGTCTGATTGTATTGTATAAATGTTCTTATGATGAAGGATTGTTTAAATTTCATTAAAAAATTATTTTATATATTTTAACTCATAATTCTGAAAGTTAACATTTTTTCTACAATCATTTCATGAAAAAAAAAACCCAGCAACAACAATAAAACAATATAGATTAAGACTATAATCTTCAAAATGTCACCTAGTAGAATTATTTCACATAGCTTTATTTAACTGAGTATTATCCTTTATTACTATTATTGTTATTTTTATCATTATAGTTGTAACTATGGGAATTTCATGCAGTTAATATATAATTGATAATGCTGGTAAGTAGGTAATGACAATAGAATTAATATGTAAATTATCCTTATGAATATAATCTTTTTTTGGCATATAATACCAATGATTCAAACAGTTCAACAATTTTTATTCATATAATTGAGATGATCTATTTGTATTAGCTTTTACTTATAGTGTCTAGGTCACCGGTTCAAATCTCTGAATGAGTGATAAAAATAAAATATGTATGAGTTAAGCAATTGTATCCATGTGGTATAAGTAGTGACAAAGTATGCAATATATAGTTACCAATAGGTATACGTGTTTAGCTTCCTGTGACATTCAATTAGAATAACCTTATGCAAATATCTCTTCTATACGTAATATATTCAGGTGGGTGAATTAGCTAGTACATATATTAGTGGGTAAAATGTGTGTACGAAAGAACTGGTAGGCCCAAGGACAAGTTTCTTAGACGGAGATCAAGGAGTCAAAAATTACTAATATTACTAACTGTGAGAACGGAAGTGGATTTAAGAGAAGAGAAGGGAAGTGATGTTATAAGAGAGAAGTAGGAGGTCATGGTGTTAAGCGAAGAATCAGTCTTGAAAACATGATTGAGCAGTAAGGACCTAGTAAAATGAGTTAACAAAAATAAAACAAAAGCTTTACATTTTGCCAACCGTCTCTCTCTGTATCCATGGGGCGATACAGCCATGGTATAACTTATCAGCCATGATATAATGAAACAGCTTAGCTCTTAATAAACCACTTATTGGTCCCCCGATTTATAAAATCAGGGGACTTATGTTTTGAGGCATGTCCGTCCGTCCGTCCGTCCGTCCGGATTTTTCTCTGCAACCATCGATTGAATTTCTCTGAAATTTTGCATGAAGTTGTAACTTTGGTCAGGTTAGAAAGTGACATTCTCCGATTTTTGAAAAACCATCTGGTTAGCCCCCCAGGGGGTCAAAAGGCCCGAAATGGCAAAAAATGACAT
This sequence comes from Sepiola atlantica, assembly GCA_963556195.1. Classification (NCBI taxonomy): domain Eukaryota; kingdom Metazoa; phylum Mollusca; class Cephalopoda; order Sepiida; family Sepiolidae; genus Sepiola; species Sepiola atlantica. The sequence goes on along the minus strand of OY744516.1, from coordinate 117,719,488 downwards.
TTTTTTCCCCCCATAACTTTTCATCTATCCATTCAATTTCTCTGAAACTTGACCAAAATGTGGAGGCAATTGTTCCTAATAGAAAATACCTATCGCTGACCTTGGAAAAAATCTGGTTCGCGCCCCTAGGGGGTCAAAAGCCCCCAAAATGGCAAAAAATGACCCTTTTCTCCCATAACGTTTGATCCATCCATTCAATTTTTCTGAAACTTGGCCAAAATGTAGAGGCAATTGTTCTGGGTATAAAATGAGCATCCTTGACCTCAGAAAAATTCTTGTTCGCGCCCCCAGGGGGTCAAAAATGCCCCAAATTGCCCAAATTTATTGCATTTTACACTTGCCACATCGAGTCACATACAGAGGGGGACCACACACGCTCGGCTTGTTGTCCACTCAACATGGGTTTGATCTAAATTATTTCTGTCTATTTTATAAAAGGATGAATGTCCATAATAGTTTGATTTTAACTATTTGTCAGTGCAACACATGTCGACAGAAACGAAACACAGCTGCAATTGACTGACAATAAGTATAAACGAACAAGGTATGAATTTTATTGAGTAAAAGAATTGCATCATAATTTGACATAACCGATTTGGACATGAAATATAATTACGGTTTCAAATGCATATATAACATAGTGAACTCTATCAAAAAAATGATTTCTAGCAAATCCAGTTTAACAATTAAAAAACAAAATTCTGCTGTACTATTAGCGCTATCATCAGCAGCATTACAAGGTTTTCTGTTAAAATTCTGAAATCGTTTAAATTGATGACTCTTAACGATGTTAGCAAGCAAAAGATCTGTTTACATTTGGGAATATGTTATTTCGCTTTCTAGCAAAGCAATAATTATTTGATGAATGATAAGGAAGCTTGCTACAAATTAAAATTTGATTTATACTCCAATTCAGAAGGTTTTTCTGTTGGAATTATATTAACCAGCATTCAAATTGTGCATCAAAATGTCAGTTATATTCTTGAATGCTCAAGGCAATTTCGTTCAGTTCAATTTTAATGAAATTCCAATCGTATCTCATAGAACGAAGATCATCTGGAATTGATGTTAGAGATCAATTGTATACTTCCACGTTTGATCCTTATGGATTATAGCCTGGAGTGCATTGGAAAATATGGTTTTGAATTTATCTACAAAATGTTCATAATAAATGTGATAATGTCAACAATAGAAATCTCACGTGAATTCGGATTTGCTTTTCGAAACTCCTAGAACTCCAGAAAGCGTTGTTCTATTTTTCCTGGAATTATTAAATACCCAACAGCTTTTGATTAGTACTTCTTTAATTATGTATAAGAGCCAAAGTTGTTTTTTTTTAATGAAAACAGTCAAAGTTGATGCATTAGATTCAATTAAATCGGTAACTAAAAATGCTGATGATTTAGCTTTTAGTTTTCATACAATATACGTTATACTGCTGTGAATTTACCCTTTTAACATGTCACCAAAAATTCACATGCATGCAGCCTGTTAAATTGACCTCGAATTGTTCATTGACTAATTAGCATAGATCGTTCATTTCTGTGTCAGATTATTGAACTGTGGTTCATTTTATGAGTACGTATGTAAAGAGAGTCAACATAATGGGAAATAATGTGGACTACATTAGAAATAAATTAAGATTGACCTGATGTTTTGAGAAATTTAACATTTCTTGAGAACTAGGAAATGCTCTAGCATATAACTACCAGAAAATGATCGCAGTAGACCAAATGTTTACTAGATATAATGAGCAGATCAAACAACCAAGAGAGAAAGAAATAATTTATCAAACATCCTCCAAATTAACTGATTCTCAATAACGGTTCTGAAACATCTTAATTCACTGAGAACTCTTTATGGAACTGTTTATTCTTGAAAGTGAATCAACTCTGATTTTTTTTAATTTATGGAATGTGCTGAGAAATTGATCTAATATTTAAGTTTGATTAATGCCATTTAATTCAGTGTAACTGTTTTAAGGGACAAATTAACCGTATTATTACAATGTGTCCTGTCATCTAATGGTATTATCTGAAAGGTTTGTGTTATCCAATGGTACCAACCAGAACTTTCCTGTATGATAATGGTACATCTGATGGCTTGTTATATACTAATATTAATCAGAAGATCCATGTATACTAATGATATCAATTTGAAGGTTCATGTAACGATACTCAGTTTTTGTTGCTTTCATACTATTTCTCTCAGCTAAAATTGTTCAATTTATAAAAGTCTGATTAAAACTCTGAACTGATTCTAGAGACGAATAAGAAACAATTTGTCTTCTATTTTGCTTGTCTTGTGATTATTTCTATACTACCGTTCTTTTTGAGAATAACTAATGGACCTTAAATACGATCAAGAAAGACTTTGCATTGGTCAGTGCTTTCTAGAACTATTGTCCTATCATTGTAGATGCCAAAAGGCCATCAATATTGTTTTTGACAGGAAGAAAAGAGTGAAGATTTAAAACCAACGAAAGCTGAAAGGTTAATATTTTGTTATGCTCAGGATATTTTGCTGCCATAAATTCGAGTCGACTTAAGTGATGTTTCTATCTTCAGCTGCACAATCAACTGTCAAAAGAAATGCTAAAATAACTGACATGACCAACTTAACAATAATAAACGTCTTTTTAAGTATCTTTGGTTTGAATAATGCTCAGAGTTACGGTTTAGATATTGTTTTGTTACTAGAAGTTTCTTTAAACTATTATAACAATACTTTAACATAGCTAAGTTTATCTGACAGTGAATGTGGGGTCGAAGGGGAAGTCTGAATCTATCATTGATTCTGATCTGGGAAGGGGGAGAAAAAGAAAGAAAAGAGAAAAAATAATTATAATATATATCCAACCCACTTTTATACATATTTCCACATATTGCAAAAAATTTGTTAATTAATTAATGAGACACAAATAAAGTAATTAAATAAATAGGAATAGATTTATACACCTGCTTTGAATATTTAAACTAATAGGTATGATACCCTTCTCTCTTTATGCCAACACTTTTTATTTTATTTTTAATCATAATTTGCGTTTCCAAAATATAGTCAAAAATCTCCATGCTTTCATTTTTCTTATTATAATTATTTTTTCTCTCTTTCTTTTTCTCCCTCTTCCCAGATCAGAATCAACGATACATTCACACCCCACCTCCCCCCGGCCCCACATCTGTCATCCAAGCTTAGCTATGATATATTTGTACCCAGACAAACTTCCCAGCTTAAAATAGACATGTTGAAGTTAATAAGTTGAAGCTTTCATCCCATTCATGCTTGCGTTCTTTGAATGAGACAGACTGCAGATGATAATGCCATATCCCAAATTATGATTTTCATTGTCTGCTTATTCGCATCTACAGCCATGCCAAAGCCTGGACACTTTCTGACAATTCAAAATTAATATTCTGTATGATTTTTCTACATTGTTTCTTCATCCCGAGGAAGTCTTTTAATAAAGACAAAACGTTGATAAATACATAAATAACATAGTTTTTGGCTTTCCTCTTTCCTTTTCCATTACGTCAGATTGTTTTATCCTGTTTTATTCATATATATATATATATATATATATATATATATATATATATATATATATATATATATATATGATTATTTTTATTTACACAGACATGTACGAAATCTGTGACACTGGCATGTCAATGTTATCGACTAACAGCTATTATAAACTGAGATCTCAGTTTATAATAGCTGTTGATCGATAACATCGACATGCCAGTGTCACAGATTTCGTACATGTCTGTGTAAATAAAAATAATTATATATAAAAGCTCTATTTGATATTGAGCACTTTGTTATAAATCCGGTTGAAATTCTTTGGATTACTACCCTGTGGATGTTTTACCTGAATTATTATTATTATATATATATATATATATATATATATATAGTTCTTTTTAACATTTTGTTGAATCACTTTTTAAGGTCAAATAACTTGATATGTTACTTTAAAGTTGAATAATGTGGGTTTTTTTTCAAGGAATGTAGTCATATACTCATATGATCACTTTTTATTCACATCTCAGAATAAAATCCACCAGTCTCTCCCTCTGAGACATGGTCCAAAAAAGAGTATCTGATCTATAGGTCCCTCACTATCCATCAAGCTCCAGGCGGTGTCCCATCGCCACAATGTTGCATCCTTTGTGCTTGTTTTACAAGTACTTCAATGGAATGTGCTCCGACGAACTTGCTGCTCTGGTGCCCCCTCGACGTAAATACACTTGACCAACCCGACAATCACTGTGGAGGTCCCCAGATGTTGGAGAGCCTTCTACTCAAATAGCTTATTTCCTCGAGCTGCCGACCTCTGGAACTCCCTACCTGCTCCCTGTTTCCCCGACTGTACCGACATGCATAAATTTAAAACTAGTGTGAACAAGCATCTCGCTGCACAGCTCCGAATTTAGGATCCCCCCCCCCCAAAAAAAAACAAAAACAAAAAAAACTTTTATCCTAATTCTTAGTAACCCCTTACGTCTATAATGGCAACTCTCCTTGTTTGGAGTGAACTTAGATAAAAAAAAATTAAAAAATTATTAAAAGAATTCATGTGAAAACTTTTATTTTGTAAATACTTAAAATGAAAACAACATTTTTGATTTTAAAATATATTTAAAAAGAAAAAAAACTTCGATAATTATTTATCTTCTCATTGATTCAACCAAGTATAAATTTTCATAGCGTCCAAACCCAGATCATATATGTGGTTCTATAAAGAATTTAAAAAAGAGAATTGTAAACATCACTCAGATAGAAGAGAATATTTCCCAAATTATGTCTCATAAGAACATGTGTTCTATAATAATGCATTCAAAACATTGCTTATCTTATACAGTGTTTTCATGAATTTTAAACAAATTTGGCACCAATCTTACAGATACATGCTAGAATTTAGAACATACTAGACCACCCGTGACCCGTTGGGTCAGTTTGTTATATTAGCTATGGAATTCATGTATGAGCGTGACACTTGTGGCATAAAGAAAATAGGTTTTTTTTTCATAACAGAAGCATTTCTATGAAAGTATATTAAAATGAAAAAAGAATATAGGTAGATTTCTATGAGTCGTTCTGTTTATTATAATTTTTTTTTTTTGGGATGTAATATGTGTAAAACATATGATTCAAATATTTGCTGTTTAAAAAACAAAAAAAGGAAACACTATTTAATGTAATAGAAATGTGTGCATTTACCGATTCAGCTTTCTCGCGTACGTAACGAAAACAGAGGGAGTAGGAGTGGTGAAATCTATGAGAGGGAAAGTGGGAGGTGGTTTTTTTTTACATAACAGAAGCATTTCTATGAAAGTATATTAAAATGAAAAAAGAATATAGATAGATTTCTATGAGTCGTTCTGTTTATTATAATTGTTGTTTTTTTTGATGTAATATGTGTAAAACATATGATTCAAATATTTGCTGTTTAAAAAACAACAAAAGGAAACACTATTTAATGTAATAGAAATGTGTGCATTTACCGATTCAGCTTTCTCGCGTACGTAACGAAAACAGAGGGAGTAGGAGTGGTGAAATCTATGAGAGGGAAAGTGGGAGGTGATTTCGTTCACCGATCGCTAGTATCGCTGATATTAATAATGATTGTTGTTGTTTTGTTTGTTTGTTTTTGTTTTTTAAAAGGGAGGAGGTTTTTTGAAACTGCGACAGACTTTACGAAGTGCTCCCGTTGAATGTTTTTAGTCGTGAAGAAAACAAAAAAACTATTTGATGAAATTAAATGAAATTGTTTATATTAAAAGCGATATAAAAATTTCCAGAATGAAAAATTTCATGCGTTTGTTAATCATAATAGAGATTAACGGAATTGGAATAACAGATTGAAGACGATGCTATTTACGCATGCGCAACCGGATGTTGAAAACCGGAAAGCTGAAAGCTGATTGCAAACATACAAGACCAATAGAGTTTTAGTATTATATAGATTATAGTCTTAAACTGGAATTATATCAAATAAATCCACATTTCATATTTCTAGAAAAATTAAATTTAGCAGGTAGATCAAAATGTCCCTAAGATCAATACATAAACAAAGAAATTCCACCCCCAGATATCAATTTGAGTAAAATTAAGCTAAAAATTAATTTACTACCAAATTTCTACTTTAATGTTTAAAATCCATTCATTTATTATAAAAACACTAAAATTAAAATGGTTTAGTAATTAAATAAGTAAGTAATAATTGGAAAGGCAGGGGGACAGAGTTCAAATTGGAAAGGCAGGGGGACAGAGTTCAAATTGGAAAGGCAGGGGGACAGAGTTCAAATTGGAAAGGCTGGGGGACAGAGTTCAAATTCAAATACAGTTTAAGAAAGAGGAGCTTGATTTCTTTTTTTTATGTGATTTCGATTTTTACACATTTTAATCACTCTTGAAATTTGATACTTTTCTCATTTACTTTAGTTTTTATGAAAGGAATATCTTACTGAGAAATTGTCTGTTGGCCAAGAGATAAATATTTGTGAGGGAACCCCCACTCTGGTGAAGTTATATGCATACTATTCTCCTAATCAAAGAAGGTTATAGTATTTTTCTGTAGATTTAATTTCAGTTGTTGACATATTTATTTATTTAATTTGTCAAACTGATATTTTGGAAAGATATGTTGCAAATTCAGAATTGATTGGAAAACTTTCTCTGCTGAATTAAATTAAGCAAAAACTGATGATTTTTCTCTTTGCAAACAAATTATATCACAAGTTTATTTAAGGAGATGAATAAATCGAAGAGTAAATGTCTGTCTGAAATATATTTATGAATGAAAAGTGTCTGATAAATTAATGACATATTCTAGTAACCTTACTTGTATTGAAATATTTTTATTGACAGAAATTAGCCGGCATTTCCTGGGTGCCAAATATATGGCACATAAATAATAACATTAATGATGCATTGTCTATATCTTGATTGATTTATTGTCTATATTGCACACATGCAGACAATATATTTAGGATTAAGTAACATGTGGCAAAGTATACAACATGGCTGACATGTAAATTAAGTAGAAAGCACAGTTGCCCCCCACCCACCCAATTGCTAATTTTGTGCATTTCAACGCATTTGAGTTTCTCACCCTGAGAAATAATCAGTTTTCCTGGGGTCACCAGTACTTTTAACAATAAATCCTGACTTTTTTTAACGAAATCTAATTAAGGGAATATTATATTTACAATAAACTGTCAGGCATTTTGGGCTCCTGTAGGACTAAAGCACTGTTTCACGATAAATTTGATTGATAAAATTATCATTTCTGTAGATACTCTTACAGATATTTTTAACTGCTTACATATACATTTCTGTAGACGACAAAAAACTTTTATATAATGAGTGAAAGGATATATCCTATGTACACCTAAAATAACTTATTTAGTTAATGTTATGCATTTTGCAACATATTGCTTTCTTTTTTAGACTTTAATTTAATATTTATTGCATAGAATATATTAGCGTGTTGTAATCAGGTAATATTTGTTTAAAAAATAAAACATCTCGTTTGTTTATTTAAAAAAAAATAAAATTATATTTTATCTAATTTTTTAATCTTTTCATTTCTTTTAATAATAATTTTACTTTGTTATTAATTTGTCTTGTTTATATCTTTACTGGTGCTACTAAATAAGGCTGTATGAAGATATCGGCTTCTTGACCAAAAATGTATCAAACATTAATGTTTTATTGTTTTTTGTTTTGTTTTTGCAAATCATGTTCTGCAAAATCCAAATCTTCTCGAATGATCAGCTAAGTTTTCTCTTTCATCGTTTTAAATGTATCTGGCATTTTTACTAATCCCAATGCTACCAAACGAGCTAGTATTAACCCTGTTAAACTTTGGTTTCTATGTCTTAGTGTCTGCCTATTGAGTTCCCACTGAAGAAATTTTTGAACTCTCATGCACCCTGAAGTTTAGCCTTCTTATTTCTATTATTTATGCTTACTTGCGAGAGGGAAACCTATCTTTAACTTTCTGTTCCCTTTATAGTATTAAATTGAACTTATTCTATCTACATATGTACATATATATATATATATATATATATATATATATATATATTCGTATGTTTATATGCATGTATGTGTATGTTTGTGTATGTGTGTGTATATGTATATATATATACGTTATATTGGAAGTATTATTTCTATTTTTTTATATTTTTTTATTAACCTGCGGGGGTCAGGAAATACTTGACTAGTAAACGGGTGCAGGCTATTTTTACCCCTCTCAGAGTGTTGGATCCGTAAGACCTTGTAAGGCTATCCATCTAAGAGAAGGAAATCTCTGACAAAAAAACCTTGCTACCAGCTATTTACGCCGTGGCAGTAAACCATTGGGGAGGGAGGCCTCCTTAGTCTTGATCGACAACCTTCCTAGAGTTGGAATCTCAAACAAAATATCCGGTTTGCAAACCTACAATTGCTTCAGGAGTAGATAGGTTCTGCCTATCGCCGGCCCTTGCACTCCTTCTTTGTATATTAGTCAGGCGCAGAGGTAACAGCACAGGGACCCCTCTAAACACTCAGTGCCTAGCCTTGTTTCCTTACTAGGACAATGAACGCCGTTCTCCTTCTCTCTATTTGGGCAACTTGGGGAAAATTTTCTCGTCACTAAGTTTTACATGACCAGTCTGGGTCTCTCCTGTTCCGACAGGTTGAGGGTACAGGTTAGACAGCTTGTCTGGCTGCTGTTTCCGACTGAAAGCAAGGAGCCCAAATTCTTGGGTAGTGCCAGGAACGGCTGCTCCATCATCAGTTGCATAATACCGTGGGTAGTTGTATGTGCCATGTCGCGCATGGAAAGGGACTCTGCAATTATCTCCGGTGGGCTTTCCCGAGGCCACACCCCCCTATGGACTAGGTCGTGACTAATGGACTGGTTATGTGAGCTTATTGGCACCAAACAAGTACCCACCTTGGCCAACCCACTCTATAATCAAAACAAACATGTCATTACAAAGAAATAAAAGCAAACCTAAACCAGACACCCAACAAAAAACACTTTCGCCTCCACCCTTGAGGCTCGCATTCACAAATATCCGGGGACTTAGAACCAATATCAACGACGTAGAAACCTTTCTCCTGACAAACTCCCTGGATATCCTAGCTCTAAGTGAAACTAATCTTCAATCCTCAATTGCCTCTCACCACTTTGACATGACTGACTGCCTGCCACTATACCGTAAAGACTCTGACAGACATATGCATGGGCTAGGAGTTTTTGTTCGGAACACCCTCCCTCTGACTAGAATCGGATGACCACGACTACATGTGATTTAGATTGACTTTACATCACAGCGTCAGCTACTTATATTGCTTATACCATTCCCTGTCGACCCAGGACTGTACTCTGCTAAACTCTGTCTCTGTAAGCATAGATAGAGCACTCTTAATTGACTCGAATGCCCTGATACATGTATTTGGGGATTTTAATGCCCACCACCGTGAGTGGTTGGGATTCTCCAGCATTACTGATGCAGCCGGCAACTCTACGTATAATTTCTCCTTAGCTCACTCCCTCTCTCAGACTGTCGATTTTCCGACCCGCATCCCCGATCGAGTAGACCAAAAAGCCTCACTTCTAGACCTTTTCTTGACCTCAATGCCCGAGGCTTGTGTGACGAAAGCTCATAGCCCACTTGGGAATGCTAATCACATTGTGCTAATGGTACATATCACCCTAAAAAGTCGTCCAAAAGCTGATGAACCGTTGCTCAAAACAACGAGATACTACGAGCAGGCTGATTTTGAGTCAATCAGAGATCACATCAGCGACGCCCCATGGAGGGAAACCTTCTCACTCCCTGTCAACCAGTGTGCAAACGAACTAACTGAATGGGTCAAAGCAGGCATTGAAGCCTATGTCCCCATGCGAAAATTCTTTAGCAAGCCTCACTCCCCTCAATGGTTCACCTCTGAATGTGCAGCTGCCATTTCTGAGAGACAACAAGCATTCCATAAATTCGGCCGCCATAAGTCAGCTACTAATAGACATAAATTCATAGAGTCAAGAAATAATTGCAAGGCCGTGATAGGTGAAGCAAAGAGAAGGTATAATGAGTTAACAAAAAAACGCATCCAGTCACAGAAACTAGGTACTCGTGATTTCTGGAAAATCTACAATAGTGTAGTGAATAATGGTAAATGAACGATTCCCCACTATCAAACCACAATGATGTCGTTTGCACGGCCACTGATAAGGCTGAACTACTTGCCCAGCGTTTCGCTTCTAACTCTACTTTGGACTCAGATAACCACCCCCTCCCCAAATTCCCTTTGCTGACCGAATCCACACTTGATAACCTGGTCATCACCCCATCCCAGGTCAGAAACATCATAAAAAACCTTGAGACCTCCAAAGCTTGTGGGCCTGATCTTATACCTGTAATAGTAATAAAGAAATGCTCTGCTGAACTGACCCCTGTCCTCTCCAAACTCTACAATAAATGTCTAGCTGAATCTTGCTTCCCCGATAGCTGGAAAATTGCCTCTGTGGTACCAGTCTACAAGAGTTCTGGGAATAGAACCGATCCTCAGAACTATCGCCCAATCAGTCTGCTGCCGATCTTTGCTAAAATCTTTGAATCCTTAATCAATCTGGCGATAGTACGGCACCTAGTTAATGCTAAACTTCTTTCTGACCGCCAGTATAGATTTAGACAAGCACGATCTACTGCAGACATCCTAACGGTCATCTTGGAACGTATGTATCATACACTCGACAAGGCAGGTGAAGCTAGGACAGTAGCGCTTGATATATCTAAGGCCTTCGACAAGGTATGGTATAAAGGGCTTCTCCTGAAAATACGCTCATACGGTATTACTTGGCAATTACTAAATATAATTAGATCCTTCCTAGACAAAAGAAAAATCCAGGTTGTCCTCGATGGCCGTTCATCTAAGCAACATGACATAAATGCTGGTGTACCGCAGGGATCTATCCTTGGACCTCTACTGTTCCTGATCTTCATAAACGATCTCCCTGATGACGTAGAGTCTGAGATTGGTTTATTTGCTGACGACACCACACTTTACTCTCGCCATGTTGGTAAAACAGACGCGGTCATATCCAAGGCAATGGCTGAATCTTTAGAAAATGACCTCCAGGCTGTAGTGGATTGGGGTCATAAATGGTTGGTAACTTTTAATGCCGCAAAGACAAAACTCCTTTCCTTCAATAACTACAAGGAACCTATTCAACCGATTGTCATGGTAAATAACACCCTACCTGAGAGTTCATCATTCAAACTCCTCGGCCTAACCTTCACAGGTAACATGAATTGGAACAAATACATTGAAGACATTGCCAAGGCTGCCGCAAAGAAGGTTGGCTCCCTCTACCGTGCTAGTAAACTCCTCACACCTGACATTATCCTGTATCTCTACAAAGCCACCATTCGCTCATGCATGGAGTATTGTTGTCACATCTGGGCTGGTGCAGCATCTACTAGTCTCTCCCTCCTTGACAAGGTCCAAAAAAGAATCGCCAACCTAATTTGACCCTCACTGTCAACCAAGCTTCAGCCTCTGTCCCATCGCCGCAATGTAGCATCCTTGTGCTTGTTTAACAAATACTTCAATGAATTATGCTCAGATGAATTGGCTACTCTGGTGCCCCCTCGACGTAAATTCCCTAGACTAACTCGACAATCAACTAAATCTCATTCATTCACTGTGGAGGTCCCCAGATGTCGGAGAGCCTTCTACTCAAATAGCTTCTTTCCTCGTACTGCTGGCCTCTGGAACTCTCTCCCTGCCCCCTGTTTCCCCGACAGAACAGACATGCAGAAGTTTAAAACTAATGTAAACAGACATCTCGCTGCGCAGATCCCAAGTTAGGTTGACCCCCCCCCCCTTCCTTCTCCCCTTTTCTTTTCTCAGTAGCCCCTTACGTCTACAGTGGCGGCTTGCCTTGTTTGGGGTGAACTATGTTAAAAAAAACAACAAAAAAAACAATTTCCTAACCTCTTCCTTTCCTCTTTCCCTCCCTCATTTCCTCTTTTCACCCCTTCCCTCCTTTCACTCAACTAAACACCAGGAATAAATACTTGAACATATAAAGAACTTGAAGCATAAAAACTTTCACCACTATGATCGGATTCGGCATTAAATAACCCGAAAAGGGTTGATATGCCGTAAATCAAAACAACTTGAACCTTGTTTCTGAATTTTTTAAATGAGGGTTCATAATTCGTAGAATTTGGTATATTCAGACTATTGTTCTCATCTTAGGTGTTTTTATCACAACGTTTCGGAAACAAAAATAGCAAGACGATCGATCGGCCGAGGAAACCTTCAACGAAGATAATGACAAACATTTGGTCCACTAAACAAAAATTAAATACTTTTGAAACAACGCTCAGCCATTCCCATTTAGTGTCGCCACGTTACATAATTATATTTCATGCCCTTAAATAAGCGATATGTTACACAAACCTATTTAGAGCCGTGACCCACTTCCAAATATATAAACAAGATTCAGCTTCGTAGAATTTGGTCTATTCGGACTACTGTTCTCATCATTTATCACAACGTTTCGGCCGATGTAACCTCCGACCTTCTTCAGGTGTACTTTGTCGAACTTGGGAATCTTTCTGTCGAACTCGGGAAGTTTACAAAAATAATAATGTGCCCATGTTGCTTACCGTATATTTTAGAATATATATTCCAAAATTCATAATCTGTTCATGAGTTTAGGAGATTACCCTGTACATATACACACATATATATATATATATATATATATATAGTAATCCAGGTAGTATAAAAAACCACAGGGTAGAAATCTCAAAGGGAATCAAACCGGGCTTATAAAAGAGTGCTCAATAAAAATATAGAGCTGTATTATGAATGTTTTTTTTATTCAAACATGTACAAAGTTTGCTACACTGGCATGTCGATGTTATCGATCTACAGCTATCAAGAGCTGAGGTCTCATCAGGCAGAAGGTTTTTTTTGTGATCCAACCCGGTTGAGGGAGGGCCTGTGGACGAGTGGTTATAGCACTTGTCTTTGGGCTGGACGACCCGGGTTCGATCCCACTCACGGCATGCGAATTTTCAGGTCTGAAAACTCCCTCTGTCCACCCAGCAGTAAATGGGTACTTGACTAAAACTCAGGGAAGGGTCAAGACAGCGGAAGGAGAGGGATGGGCTCCGCCTTCCATATGCTGTGCCCTAGACACGGTGATTCTTAACAAATCACCGCCGCTACGGCCATGGGCAGTGTGCGATGTCGGCAACGACACTCGTGCGCGTCCAGGCTATGCGACCTTTACTTTTTTTTTACCGGTCGATGAAATCCAGGAAGAATGGAGCTAAGCGAAAAGAAGGAGGAATAATAGTCATGTGACCAATTTAAAAAAAAAAAAAATTGCCGTTAGAAAAGTTTAATTTTACAATAATTAATATTTTTATTTTTATTCAACGCTAAGCCGTGGTGAGGCAAAGGAATAGAAGGGAAAGGAGAAGAGAAAGGAATAGAGGTAGAGGGGATGTTAGGGACGGGTCTCTATAGCCATTTAGAAGTGGTTGATGGTGGGAGGGGGGTTATGGGCCTAGCCCGAGGTCATGACACGTTAGGTATGTGTATTTATACACATATATATATATATATATATATATATATATAGCGAATTCATGCAAAATTTCATAATTTTTACACAAGTAAAATAAATTTACATCGTATTTTGATGTTATCATAAATAACTGTACATGATAAAAATGGCACAAGTAAATAAATAGGTAAAAAAGTTCAACATAAAGATTCCCAAGTTCGACCAGATGCACCTGAAGAACGTCAGAGTTTACGTTATAAGAATAACATTCAAGATGAGAAAAGTAGTCCGAATAATCCAAATAATACAAGTCTGTTGTTTTCAAGCAAACAAAAACGATTTCCTTAAGTTTTATTTTGCAGTTGGTGGGTGGGTGAGTGGTTCCCCTGTAGTTTTTAATAGGGCCATAGTCCACCCCTCCCAAATATTTGAGAATTAATATTTTTAAAATTTATTCTGTTATTTTCAAGCAAATAAAATCGTAGATATTTTTTAGCGGGGGGGGGGGGTGAAAGTAGGCCTACGGTCTTTCCTCAATAGTTGTAAATAGGTGCTAAGCTCCACCTCCCAATATTAAATAAAAATAAATATTTTCAAATAATTATTTACTCTGTTGTTTTCAAACAAATAAAATCGATTTGTCTAAATTATGGGGACTAAGGTTTTGAATACTCGCACAATATTGAACCTAGAACATTAAAGTTTATTTTTTGTTGTAGTATTAAATTCTAGATGTAACCATATTTTTTTCATGGGGGGATTCTGTTGTTACCCGGATTTACGGTTAGTGGTAAGGTGAAAAGAGTTTTTTTTTGGGGGGGGGGAGCTTTTGCAACCCTGAGTTACGGTTAGTGGTAGGGTTAAAGAAGGGTTGTTGTTTTTATCTCCCCCCCCCCCAAAAAAAAAATAAAATACATTATATTTATCTCCTTGGAAATAAAAAAAAATCTGGTAAAAATGCTATTTAATGAGACACTGGCCGGGTAAAGGTTGATCATTTTACATTGAATTTATATGCGTGACTGATCCCTCATTCTAAATTCTGCCACCAAGTTTTTCAGGATGTTCACACGTAATCGCCTAAAAAGTAGAATGTCATATTTTGTTGGGGAGGATTTAACTGAGGGTCCTCATTTACTTTTAAATGTAGATATAATTTTCTTTTAAATTTGACAAACTTTATGTATTTTTTTATGGAAATCGCTCAAGACAAGGCATGAAGTCACTTGATGTAAGAAGTTAAAAAAATATTACTTCAAGGTAAAAAAACTAGCCAACGATAAGTGTTAGATGGATAGATTCCGATCCAGAAAACAGCAATTCTTCCCCCTTTGTCAGAAACATCGCTCATGGAATGTGAGGACTAAAGGACAAAATAAGGGAAGCGAGAGGTGCGAGGCTGCTGAAATTAAACCCACGGTCCAACTTTCTGCTCTTTATTTTATCCAAAATTTTGATAAACTCATTGTAATATTGTCATCTATATTTTTTTGTGCAATTTTTCCTATTTTACCACTCGTGCCACTTTTACCTGTACCATTTTTACCGTGCTATTTTCCCATGCTATTTTTACTTGAATTCGTTATTATGATTTATAGAATTTAGTTTTACTAGTTGTTTAAAATCAATAAATATTTATTTTTTATCATTAGTACCAGAAATGGAAGATTAAGTTTTAAATTAAAAAAAAAAAAATTAAAAAATGAAAAGAATTGTTTTTAGAATTGGAAATTAGACTCAAATTTTCCCGATACCGATTCCAATACCCCCCGAAAAAAAGTTCCGATTTATTCGATCCCGATTACTATTAATCGTCCCAACACTAGTTATAATAATTGATATTTTATGATTTTCACTCTATTTTATATGTTTGATATACTTTATTGTAAACTACTTTTGTCTGGGTTTGGTTTCTATAAATCGGCCCCACAATTCACATAATACCAATTAGTAATCACCATGTGACCCCTGGGATTGTTTCTAGCATAAAAATGTAAACCAGAATAGAATTCCAAACAAGATAGGCCAATTTATCATGAAAGCTCTGATTCCTGACGTTTGCCAATTCTTTAAATGACAATTATCACTTTCGAAATGTAAATAGTTTACCCCATGAAACAAATAATAATTGTTTGCTAATAGAAAATAAATACACACATATTTTATAGACATTTGTAACCCCCACACCCACCTGTTGAAGTTTTGCAGAGAAACAAGCCCATGAATCTATTTAAAATCTATTTAAATCTTTAATACCACAAATTTGACAGCCAGACAATGTCATTGATTTCTGTGGCTTTTCAATAAAAGTAAATGTGAACTTAACTGACAGACATTCTACGATGAAATTATGAATATTATATTGTCTTTCATATTAACAATTGATTTCTTATTGAAAACGTCTTTAATAAGATTGCAACAGAAGCTGTGAAGAGCAATACAAATATTGTCAACATTTGAATTATGAACAATATATATATGATGAACAACATATATATTAATGAAAGTCGCTTTAGAAGCCTCCTGCTATTCACTGTTTCAGGTGTCTTTCATTGTATTTTAAAATCGTGATCGTGAAAATCTATGAATATTGAAGATACCATTGAGGTTTTGTAGGTTTTAGCTGAGCTCAATGAATGTTTTGTCTTAAAAAACTTGTTCTGTCTGTCTCTCTCTCCCTCTCACACACATACACACATATGTATATATTTCTCTTGATGTATATATAGTATATATAACTTTATTTGCTTCAAAGCTCAAACCATGTCACTTTTATAGAAACTTTCTGACAGACAAATTTAAATTTAAATGACCTTTTGACTCCTGCTGAAATGCCAAGAAAATCAATTTCTATCACTTTCTCTTTCTTTTTCTTTTCTTCTTTTTTTTTACTCTTCTTTTTCCTGTCTTCTTCTCGAAAATCTTTTCTATCTATGTGAATTTTGCATATCTGAAGAAGGTACAAAGTATACCGAAACGTCATTTAAACTAAATAAAAGCCTTTTTCTACATGAAACAATATTTTCTAAGCATTAATCATACCATTTCTTATGGCTATATATTTATAATTCATACTCTCTTGATATATAGATGTTACTGCAGAAAATAAATAACGAAAACAAGTTAATCACAGATCGCTGTAACTCATCGTTTTGTTTGATTGAACTTTAGAAGTATGTTATATACATCTTGTCAAATATATAGTTTTTTATTCTTTTTTCCTTTCCTATTGCTAGACTGGCAAATTTTTCATCTTTTTTTGACCAAATACGAAATTATGAAAATCAGTAGTGAAATGACGTTATTCAAAAACATGTGCAAGAATGATTTGTATTTGTTTAAAAATTGGTCTCAACTGGTTTTTATTTTGTTCTTTTTGCATGTAGAGTTGAAAGTTAAAAATAGAGTATAAAATGTATTATAATATATATATATATATATATATATATATATATATATATATAGGGGTAGGAGCGCCGGCTGTCAGGTCGACGGCTGAGTTTCAATCCCGGCTTGAGGCACTAACTGGTCTAGCCGCGCTGAAGAGCTGTAATAAAGCGAAAGTCTGTATGTGGATGACTATATAAAGCTCCCCTCCTGGGTAGAGCTTATTTGTAAGGATATCGCCAACTGCCATTAGCTTTAAGGCATAGCTCATTGGGTAAAACTAATTCGAGTCACCGGCACTTGACAATGTTTACATTGAGATATCACTTACATTCAGTCAGTGTCGTATGATAGCGCAGGAGTCGGAGCGCCGACTTTCAGCTCGACGATTGAGTTTCAATCCTGGCTTGAGGCACTAACTGGTCTAGCCGCACTGAAGAGCTGTGATAAAGCGAAGCAGTCTGTATGTGGATGACATATATATATATATATATATATATATATATTTGTTTTTATCTACATACATATACGTTTCATCCTTTCGGGAATCGTTAGTGCAGAGATGATTATTCATACCGGTCGCCGGACGTTAACCCGGGACACGAGTCATGTTTCAAACTCAAATTTCAGACGTCTTAGCCTAACAACCCGGTAAATCAGCGAGAGATTAAACCTATTTAAAGACAGCCGTCGTCAAAATGTTCGACTACTGAAAGGAACATACATTAAAGCCACGATGACCGCTGTGTTAATACTATTCACTACAGAGCCTATATATATATATATATATATATAACAGGGAAATAAAAATATAATGTATACCTTTAAATTAGAACCTATCATGAAAGAATTGATGCTCAATGTATGAGATAGAGCAATTATATAGACAAGTAAAGATGAGAATAAAGATTGTAAAAATACAATATCTATTACATTTTTAGTTGCTCAAAACAATGTGTTTTCAGATAAAAAAGAAACTTATTTTTCCTTCCTTAAGCCATGGCTTTTCAAAGAAAATAAATCTTATCAGAGGAATAAAGAGAGATAAGTTGGTAGGAGAAATACCAAAAGTCATAATTTGAAAAGAAATAAATATAATATAAAATAAATACAAATATAGAATATATACTTTCTATATTTGTATTTATATTATATTTAATTGTTGTCATTGAAATTAAAAAAAACTGTTTTGTAAATAGTAATCATAAATTAATGACGAATGACATCTTAAACGTTTAGATTTAGGAATTTCACAACTGAAAAGAATGGCAGCCTGCTACCAATAACAATACTGATTTTGACAACATAAAATGAATTTGACCAATATTGCTTATCGATGAAATATTTTGGGAAATAAAACGGAGTCACCTTGCACAAAAAAGTAAGAGAAGATACCGGAAAGAAAAGGAGGCATAAAACCCAAAGTATCAGATTTGTAGTTATACGACGACCACATATAAAAATTCACATCTCCAACTGAAGGAAATCTAATTTTCTTTTTTACAATACGAGGAGCTGAATTACAGTTGGGCCATCTGGATGAGGTTGAAGGAAGTGGGGAGGGATACAGTTAAAAGTACCAGCCTTAAGGTAACAAGTGTGATATGAAAGAAATGTATTTCAAAAGCTAATAAACAAGCTTTAGTTAATGACGTCATTATAGCAACCACATTATTATGAAAAAAAGTTAATCTTTGAATCACAAACAGAAGTTAAGTTGGAGATGTAATATTTCCAAAATAACCATGGCTAATTCTTCACTTATCATTGTTTAACTATGTGACGGAGAGTTACCTCCTCGCCGAAGCAAGAGGAGACTAGTTGTCTGTACATGTCCTCGTAGATGTGGCAAACTTGTGAGGCGAATGTCCACAAAGCTAAAATTGAATGGCAGAGTACATGCGCCATCGGCCAAAACGAGGATGATTCAAGCACAGGAGTCCCGGGTTTCAGCCGAGACTCGGAAGGTATAAAAGAGATAGATTTTAGTTGCTGGATAATTCGTCTCTGGGCCGTGTAGTATCTGTTCCGATGGATACTGCACGCCTGTCCTGTGCAGTTCTAGGAGGTCCACCCTCCCAGGCTTCGCCTCCCCTCTTTGGGGAGGAGTAAGTTTATTGCTTACTGTCTGAGGCGCCCCTACCGGGGAATGCCGACGGGGCTGCCCAGGCAATTTTTAAATGGCCAGAGTGCTCACCTCTCGAGCGCTGGCTTTTAACCCCACTTGCTCGACCCGATCTTGGGTCACATCTTACTTGTGGGAGTAAGATAAAACTGGCCTTGTGCCTAACTCCGCGAGGAGTAAATAAACAAAATTCGTCTCTGGGCCTGGTGACGGCAAGATGCGTCATTCGGAAAGAGACAGAGAAAGAGGGGGAGAGAGATAAAAGGAAGAAGACAGAGGAATATATATATATATACATACATATATAGAGGGAGACCAATTACAAAAGTTTTGTTTTTCTTTTGGCAACTTATAACTAGAACTCTTTAAAAAGTTATCAGTTTATCTATCACTTCTCTAATTAATACTTATGGTCTAATTATCATAAGAAAGAGATTAAGAAAAAACGCAGAATCATTCGAATCTTTCTTCTTTTTCCTGAAAATGCCTCAAAATTAGAGAAAAAAACAAATTACATCACTGCACTCTGTGATAGGGGTTTCTCAAGATGTAAGCATTTGTAAATTGTTGGTGGAAGAGGAACACCTGTAACCTTTATAAAACATTTATTTGAAAAAAATGTTACTTTATCGAATTGAGAGCTCTTTGTTTTTAGTGTACAAACTCCAACAATCCATAATGAATCAGGAAATGACAACTTTCAGTTTTCTTCATAGAAAAACGAAACATATTATTCATTTAAATAAAAGTGTGTGCATGTGTGCGTATTTCTATATTAAGGGTGGGAAGGAGGCAATTACTTTCAAAGTAATCAAGACATTTGAAAAAAAATAGTTTTATTTATTTTTTTATTTTCACAACAAATCAACCCTTGTTGAAATAAAATACTTATTAATGTTGAACCACTTTACTATTATGTTTCGGAATTTTTGAGATGACGATTTATAATTGCCATTATTTGGATTATTTGAACTACTGTTCTCATCTTGGATGTTATTCTCACAACGTTTCGACTGATGTAACCTCCAACCTTCTTCAGATGTATCTTGTAGAACTAGGGAAGGACTCATGGCATAATGGATAAAAAATTGCTAAGTAATAATCAATACTAAGTGATATTCTTCTGGAGGTTGAAGGTTCAATCCTCAGTGTGGGCAATACTAAAAATACAATTACGAATTATTTAAGATTTCTACCCGGTCATGGCTGACAGAATGAGAGCAAGCTACCCCCGTAGATTAAATAAAGGTTTCCGTTCAAAATTCCGTAAAGATTCGCGAGTTCGACAGAAAGATTCCTGAGTTCAACAAGATACACCAGAAGAAGGTTTGACGTTACATCGGCCGAAACGTTGTGAGAATAACATCCAAGATGAGAACAGTAGTTCGAATAATCCAAATAAAGCAGAATACTTATTGTAAACGATTTTGTGTATACAATTCATGAAACATAAGTTGCTATTTTGCTGGTTGGAAATTGTGTTTACGCTACCTTTACCAACAGTATTAGTATGTAAATAAGCACAATCGCTCCGATCTGATTTGCAGTCGGCATCGTAGATTTCATTATCTTTAATGGTATTAATTAGGCCAACCATGCATTGCTCCTTTGTGGCAAAGATGATCAAACAAACTTGCTCCATGAGAGAGTTTGTGAAAAGCTAAAAGTGTCAACTAAAATAGTGGATAATGTGGTGGATCAAATAGACAAACCTCGTAAGAGAGTTTGTATTTCATGTGTGGTATGTCGAAGATGCGATCAAGAAAAGAAACTTGCTCATGATCAAAGCTGGATTAAGTAGGCACAGATTATCAAGTCAATTTTGTGTCTTTCACTACCAATCACACCCCTCTCTCTCTCTCTCCCTCCTTCTCCCTCTCTCTCACCATCTCTCTCTCTCTCTCTCTCTCTCTCTCAATATATATAAGATCTTCGGTTTTTGAACAGGTTGGTGAATGCTAATTGTCATTTGTTTCTACAGAATGTATATGTCAAGTTTACTCTAGTAATATATTGTAAGATTTGAAATGCATTATTTACTTAATTAATCCATTAGGATAACCACACACTCGTCCTTTGTGGCAAAGATCAAACAAACTTGCTTCATAAGAGAGTGTGTGTTCTGTGTGTAATATGTCATAGACGAAATAAAGAAAAGAAACTTGTTCATGATTAAATCTGGATTAAGTAGCCACAGATTATGCTAATTTTCTACCCTTCATAGCTATTTCTCAGTATATAAGAACCACGGTTTTTTCAAGAGGGAATTTTTGGTGAATGCCAATTTTCATTTTTTATTTGTAATATATTTGTGGAATAAAGAGTTGATTTCAAGATGTCAAAGATTTTAGTTTGTAATTTTTTTTTCTTTTGGATTTTAATTTTAGATTTTGATATCGGCCTTTCTACTCTGGAGTGTGATTAACTGATTTTCAACTTTTATTATACTATGCCACTTTTTGCTTTGTCATGATAGATTTTATGAAATACAGTATTCTTCTATATAAAACACGAGTATCTTCTAGAAAGCAAAGTTTACTCTAGAAATATACTGTCAGATCTGAAATGCATTATTTACTTAATTCATGTGTATATATGGATAGTGTATGTATATTGTTCTAGTTGCTGCCATCTCTCTGTCAAAATCTAAAAGAAACTCAACGGTTCGAAAATTTATAAGTGCACCAATACAAAAATTGTAGTGAATAAATAAGATTTTAAACTATTGTCATTAACTAATATAATATTATAAATTGCAATCTGTCTGTTTATGTCTTCATTCAAATCAAATTAAGCTTCACTCACTAATAGGATGTAGAAAAGCTATGACAAGTCTTACTAGATGGCAGAGAAAGATTAAACATGCTCACGATGGTATTAAACTTATCTTCTGTTCTGCTAATATTCTTTCTTTCTGTGACACCCGTGGACAGATAAAAAGACAAATATCTCGTCATAAATTCATAGCTCTTTCACGTTTAAAATTTTATTTTTTAAATGTTACTATAGTTATAACATACAAAAAAAAAGTCAATAATGAAGCAAAATAAGTATTAACAGAAATGAAATTCTGTTAATAATTATTTTTCTTCATTATTGATTTGTCTTGTTTGTATGTTTTAACCATTTTTGTGAGATGTTTCATGCCAAATAATATCCATTGTAAATGATTAACTGATTGTATCGATGGGATGAAAAGTGGTATAAACATAATAGTTTAAGTCAGATTTGAACTTGGCTTGATGTGTGATTCTATGCTTCAAGCTATTGGCACTTTTTATGATAACGAGATTGCTCCTGGGTTGTTAGGGTGATACTAATTGTGACGAAAGGTTTGCTAGATTAAGTTTTGGAATTTAGTGAAGAATGCATTGATGGAATTCGAATACAATATTGTGAGATTGGAAAAATAAACAAAAGTTATTTGCAGGTTAGTTAAGATATGCACAAAAACAAAACAATTGAATAGATACAAGCTAGAGCATCTGAAAAAGTCGGAACGGATTTTGTGACTGATTAGCGAGGACGTCTTCACGGCTTTTAAAAAAATATTTAATGGAAATCTCTTCAGACAATGCATGAAGCCACTTGATGTAAGAAGCTAACAAGAACAAAATATGATTATCGCAAAGACAGGAGATGCCTATTGGCCTTAGTCTTGAAAAGTCCAAGGCTATAGGTAGGAGGAAACCCGTCATCAGGAAGAGAGGTCCACAAGCCTGCAGTTTTTGGAAAGAAGCTACTGGAATAGGAAGCTGTATTACAATGAGGTATCAAAACAGCGAATTGATGGAGACAACTAGACCAATGAGGCAAACAAGCTGGAACAAAAGAGGCAGGGAATAAATCACACAATTATGACGAAAACATGCTATAATAGTACTTATAGAAAAGACTGAGACTAGCAACATCATCTCTGTGATAGAGGGGGTGTAGAGAAGAAAAAAGGGTGTAGCTAATCGAATTACAGATAAGTTTCTGCACCTTATCAAGAACAAATGGGATAGAGATTCACCAGCCCAATATGACAACAGTACTCCAGACATGATCTGATAGTAGATTTGAAGAGATAGAGAATAGCGTCAGGTGTGAGAAAGTGTTTGGAGCGATAGAGAGAACGGACTTTACAAGTAACAGAAAGAGCAATGGATCTAATTTATGAACACCAAGAAAGATTTGATGAGAGAGAAAGACCAAAAAGTTTCATGGTCGATTTCTCCTCAAGAGCAGTCATCCATGAGAATCTCAGGAAGAAAAGGGCCACGCCTACGATTGAAAGACACGAATTGAGTCTTAATAGACTTAAACAAAACAAGCCATTTTGTACCCCAATCCACAACTGAACCCAGCTCAACTTCTAGATCAGCTGCATATTTTAACTGATCTGAGGGAGATAGTGGAGAAGCAACACCAGAATAGAGAGAGGGTATCATCAGCATAGATGTAAATTTTCTGAATAATATTCTCTGTTTCTTCTCTATATAAATGATCTTTCAGAGTTAGGCCTAAAATAGCGCCCTGGGGAACATTAGCATTGATAGGTAAAGAGAAAGAAGAGACACCGTCTAAAGTTACTCGCAAGCTTCGTTCAAAACGAAAAGACTTAATAATGTCAAGAACCTCACACCAATACCATAAGCCTGAAGTTTGTGTAGAAGACCAGAATGCCACACTCTGTTGAACGTCTTCGAAATGTCAAGTGCAATGGCTCTATCCTCTCCTGAATTATCCATAAACCGACAGATCCGCTCTGTTACAACAGTTAACAGATCAGCAGTTGAACGAAAACCATGAAAGCCATACTAAACATCACTAAAGAGGCCCAGACTTTCCAAAAAAATGAACAAGCTTGCTGTTGACCAACCTTTCAAAAACTTTCCTAATAACAGAGAGGAGACTAACAGGACGATACTTAGTTGGGTCAGACCGATCACCAGCATTTTTAAAGATAGGGACAACAAAAGACTCCTAACAAGAAGGAAAACAGGACTTACACAAACAGAGATTGAATAATTTAGAGAGGATAGAAGAAAGTTTAGGAGCACAATGTTTGAGAACGACAACAGGCATTGAATCAAGACCGGAAACCTTGGACTGGTCAAGATCAGAAGAACCCTAGCAACCATCGTTAGAGTGATAACGAGAGAATGAAGAGGTTGATCCGTTTCCAAGGAAAATCAGGAGGAAAATAAGAAGCATCAAGAGAAAATTGTCAGCAAAATGATGAGGAAAAAGATCAAACTTATCCTTAGAAGATGAAATAACAATTAAAAAGAAGAGGAATAGCAGACTTGCCACTATTAATAACACTATTGTAGATTCTCCAAAAATCACGAGAGCCAATCCTTTTAGATGATATAGTCATGAATGCTTTGAGAATAGCTAGACTTAGCTTCAGAATGACAGGCTGGTGTCTTACTTCTTGGGGAGAAGGCCATCTTTAGCCTTTGTTCAAGAGTGACAATGTCACGATAAAAACACCGATTTCTAGTTAGCCACATAACATAAGTTATGGGATAGACTTTTTGTCAGTTAGCCTAGTAACCCCTTCCCTCCCTATTGGGCTCTTGAAGCACTTATTTTTTAGCTAGCCTGTTCGGAGTCTACAGGCTTGGTTTGTCTTGAAGTGATTCTACTTTTCTCTCCCTTTTTATGATTATTCCTTCTACAAATCCACACAACAAACACCTTACTATTTCTTATAGTAACATCAGAGGTCTCAGGTCACACTTTCCTGAAGTTCATTCTTTTATCTTGGGCAAATCTCCTCACATCCTTGCTCTTTGTGAGACGAATCTGGATGCTTCTATTGATAGCAACGATCTACATGTGGATGGTTATTTGCCTCTTGTCAGCTTAGACTCTTCCATGCTTTTGCATGGTCTTGCTCTTTTTCTTCGCAAAATAATGTTCAATTCAATTATGGCTAAATAAGGTTGTAAATCTTGTTTCCTTTATTCTATTTATTTAAAAAAAAAATTAATTTTTAATTTTTTCTTAGTATACCTCGTATATTTTTAACAATAATAAAAGGAACATCACAACATCCCACTGCAGCTTCACAGTAAATCCGATCGTCAGGAGTGTATCAAGCGACATCCATCGAGCTAATGAAAAAAAAAGAAGAAAAGTTGCTCCCACTGTGACGAGCTGTTGGATATATTATAGTATGAAAATATATCTATAACAAGTAAGCTACACAGAAATATCCATGTTTCATTTCCGCAGGAAATCACCAGGCTAAATGCATGGATTGATGCTTTGCAATTGTTTTTATATCTAAGTAGTGTTTACTCCAGTTAACTAACTAATCGGATTTGTTTGTATTATTACTCACTCTTGGGCTATTATTTTCATTGGCCAATTGTCAAACTATGTTTAACATCCCCTTTTTAACATCAAGTGTTGTAAGCAATGAAAATTCCTTTTCTATTTTCTGAGTCTTCAATTGCAAACTAACTTACAAGGAAAAGTCGCTTCCAGAAATGCTAGGAGAATTACCCAATGGAAGGACAAGTTTTTCTTTTTAGTTTTATGTAATGTGGCCTCAGCAAAAAAAGGGCTAACTACATTACATATGCTATTCTAGTGCCGTGATTGAGTTTAAACTATTTAAACTATAGACTATACAAAGGAAAAAGTGTAAGAAAATCAAGTTTTCTTTATTTCAATAGTAAGTATTATTACAAAAGGAAATACAAACCAAAATAGTCGTAGTCATTTTAGTAGACAGTGTTCAACAGCCTCTTTTCTTCTTCTCTGTGGATTGATGTAGAATTAACTTACAGAACATTTCAAGTGAAAGTGATGGGGGAATAGAAGAAGGTTATTCATAGCCTTTAACCCAAAGCATCTGTCTAATGTCAGCATTGAGACACAGAGAGAGAAAAAAAAATGAAATAAGTTCACATTTCTGTTTCTTATTGTTCAAGTGATTTATTTTCCTGAGAACAAAAATCATTCTTCCTCTAGAATTTGCAACTTGTTCAGTTTTCTACATTTGCTAATATACATTTCTGCTTGAATACAAAATTACTGGGCACAAATGGTAAAAAAAGCAAGAGATTTAAAAAAAAAAAAACTCATAAAAGATAAATGTATTTTTCTGTGAGCAAAATAAGCGTGGCTACTTTTAAATTTAAAATACGCATTTAGAGCCACCAGCATTTCGAGTTATTAATACATTTATTCAAAGTTTACCATTTTTGTTTTTGATTGACTATTGGCTTGAAGCATTTTTTTAAGTATCTCTGCCAATAGGAAGAATAATCTAAAAAAAAAAATTTTCGGAGACATTTTTAGAAAAAGTTTAATTTTATTTTTAATAAGATTTATTTGAAATCTACTTTACAGCTTAGCTTAAATTCAATATCTTTGCCTGTAAATAGATTTG